>CM037585.1:159108525-159708525 GCA_021018995.1 Chloranthus sessilifolius
GTCGTTAAAAGAGCTATTCATAAGCGTAATATGTTGGAGATTTCTGGATCTAGGCTAGAATCGTTTGATCAACATGTGTGGTGCAACAATAATCTAGTAAGATAAATCTTACTTACCTGATCAGATGATAGCAAATACGTGCTTGAACGGCAGATCCTCGCTATGAGATGACGACCCATAGAACAAACCACCTCTCTTTCTTTCTATTTCTATTGATGGGAATAACATTGAGAATAGCCAAAGAGGGGACGTTGTCCTCCTTAAATAGATATTGATTAGTCTCCTAGCCCATCAAGGAAACTAAATCTAGAAGATGTGTCACATCATAAAAGGGATTACCACAACCCTATAAATTAAGAATTCCACCAGATTGCGTGGTGATTCCCATTGTGTCACGTTTAGAAGGTCTCACCAATTCAAGTTTTAATAATTAAGAAAAGAGGTTAGTGCCCAACAATCTCCCACTTGATCCACATACTATCAAAATATTATTTTAAATAAATTCATGAATTAGTCCTTTTGAAAAGCAGATGGCCATCCTTATAATTTTATAAAATTATTGACTTTCAAGGAACTTGGCACAATACATCATCCCCTAAAGTTCAAGAAACAACTATAATAATGGATCATGAATGCCTATAATGTACCATACTTTACAATTGACAATAAGGCAGTTCCATGGTCACAAAAATTATTGTTGTTTAATGAACCCAAGAGTATTACTTGTGGTTTTGTAACACCAGTATATGCACACTTTAATGCAATCACTTGTGTGTATACCTGCATTCGTCCTGCTTCATACCCTAAGGTATATTATCCTGATATCTTACGGCATACGCCATGTGAAAATCATCACCCAACTATCAGGATAAAGGCTATACAATCGTGGTGCCTAATCACGACAGCCCAAGCTTCCTTATTTGAACACTTATGCTCCTAGGCCAACATTGCATATGCTAATAATGATAATCATGATAAATATTGAGCAAATGAAAAAACATGCATCAAATGATAATGAAAGATATAAAGAGTATCGACAATAGGATAGAATAAATATTGTGGAAGAAACTCTCACTCAATTAATGTACTCGAGTGTTTCTAACACTCCCATCCGGATCACGTGCGCTAAAAAATCTTTTGGTTGAAGCCCCTTTGTGAGATAACTCCCACTCAAAAGGAGACCATAAAAGACTCTAATATCCTAATCTGATTACCTTAAGGAATATTCTGATCATTAGTGAATTTGATGTTGTCTTTTATTCCTAACTCCCACTGATTGTCTCAATTGCAAGAAGGTTGATATAATTAGTCTCAACGGTTGAAATTAAAATAAATTATTTACTAGAGAATCATATCAAACACTAATAGAATCTAAAGTAATAGTGAAACTATCACTTAGAGGAGATAAACTATAAACAACTTTAAGAAGTCTAATATTAGCAATAAAAAAAAAATTTGTCTAAAAAATTGAATAAAAGTCCAGAATTCCTCCTTATTGTTAAAGAATAGCTTTTCATTCAGTCTGTAGCTCCTCATGCCGCTTCTGCTGATTAGCCTCTCCTTGCTGCTTCTTTTTCATAATATTTTTCCATAAATAACAATCCTTCTTGAAGTGACCTTTCTTTTTACAGAAATGACAGCCATCGTCGGTATCATTCACAACAATTTTCTTTTTGAAGTCCTTCTTGTTCCCTTTATTTGTGAAGTGATTCTTTCTTTGATCATTTTTCTTAGAATTTCTCTTATGAGCAAGATTGTGGGCAAAATGAGCAGACTCAACCTTGTTGCCCCGCAACCGTTGTTCTTCTGTTACACACATTGAGATAAACTAATTCAAGTCCCATTTTTCTTCTTGGGCATTGTAATTTACCTTAAAGGTATCAAACTGACTGGGAAGGAATGCAACAGCCAAATGTACTATAGCTGCTTCCTTAAAGGGAATACCTTGCTCCTTGAGCTTCATTGCTAACATAGACATCTTGAGAATGAACTCCCTTACACAACCATTACCATCATAGCACATGTTAACAAATTCCACAAGATAACCATATTGAAGAGATTTAGCAGACCCAACAAACTGATCCTCGATGTTGTTCAACAACTCGCGTGCAAACGGATGACCTCACTCATAGAAGCGCGGATAATCATGATGGACATACGATTTGCCTTCTCCCACTTGGCATGCAGAGCTTTTTCAAACTCTGAAGAGTTATCGGTAGGAGTCGCTGGTTTGTTTTCCGATAGAACAAAATCATAATCTAGGTAATCAAGGGTCAAATCTAGACTTATTCGCCAAGTGGGATAATTAGTACTAGTGAGCTTTTCAATGCTCGCCATCTGTTGCTGCAACAGTGATCCGTCCATAGCTACAATGACATAGATCATTGTCAGCACACGTTCATTTAGAATATTACATAATTTGAGTTCGTACCTGGGGTCAAGGTCGAATCAATCAAAGTGTATTAACCATGTGCAGAACCATCCACTCTAAGGGACAGACATGACTCATTGTCTCAGCATCACCTTAGGGCAGAAGCTTTGACCTATTGTATGTCTCCCTAGTTCGTGTCCGTAGACACGCATAGACCTAGTCATTTGTGTTTTGGTTTGATCGAAGCTAGTCATCAGCTTAGGCCAGAAGCGTCGCTCTTCTCTCACCTAGATACGCATAACTATTCTATTCATTCCCCTTTCGTGAGTTTTCTAAGTCAGCTTTGGCCAGAAATAGTAGCTTACGAAAGTGAATGCTCTGGCAATCTTAATGAAACTATTGTCTCAAAATTCAAGGATAACATAACCTCCATAGATCGGTTACCTTTGGGCAGACTACACACCTATTTTGGCAACGTTTCCCTGAACGACTGCTTTACCGGTCTTCCTAAACCCCTTTATAGAAAGAACCTATCTTAAGGCATTCTATCATGTCATTGGTTTAAGGTTTAATGCCCTAAATACGTTCATTACTAAGTTTTAGAAAAAGTAGAGTTATAAAGTGAAAGTGCACATGCATTAACTATCAATGACATGATAGTGTAAGAGTGTTCATACAGAATGTTCAAAAAACAGTTCAACTATGTATTTGGAACAAAAATATATTTATTAACCTTTGACTAGGCTTTTCATATCCAAAACAGTGTTAAACAGTCCCATAGACCAGCCCAGAGTGTAGATCTCGTCTAGTAGATTCAAATTGATAGGTCATATGTAGAAAACGGATTTGTAAAACTCAAGATATCGCGTTTTAAAGTTTGAACCCGAAAAGTGTTCAGTCTGGTTGCATAGACGAGATCTGAGTTCAAAAGCTTTATTTGCAACAGGCGGCAGTTCAAAAATATAGTTGCAAACAAAATTGTTTTGGGCCTAACCAAGTGAGCAAAGACATGTGGGTCGGGCTGCGAGCCGGGTCCATGGGCCACAGGTCGGGCAATATTTTGGGTCAATGGCCGAAATGGGCCGAGTATTGGGCCGGCCCAGGGGCATGGAACTGGGCTGTGGTGCGCCAAGTCTAAGAATAGGTACCAGGCCGAAGTAGGCCACTGCGGTGGGCCGGGCACGGGGCCAGTGGTAATGGGCTGTGTATCAAGTGGGCCGTATGGGTCGGGCTGGTGCACGGTCATGGGTCACATGGGGCATGGGCCACATCGGGCCATGGGCCGAACCAAGTGGGCCATGGATCGGGGCATGTTGGCCGGTTAATGGGCCAAGTGGACCGGGTGATGGGCCTAAGAGAGCCACGTCAGACGGGTCGGGTCATGTCCGGTAACCCGGGTCAGGTGGGCCGACAATAGACCCGACCCGGCCCTAGGAAAATCCCTAAGGCTACTGTCCATCGTCTTCTTTAAAAAAAAAAAAAGTTTTTATTTTTTTTTGGGGATAGCAGCCGCAGCATAAAGAAGCCGTCTGCATTACACTTGGATCCGCCCGCTCAGGAGACACCGGCGCCGACGGTCCTGTGCGCCGTCCGGTCGGCACCGGCGCCGGATGTCGACCGGTACCAGTCCGGTGGCCAGACTGGGCCGGACCGTCGGTTAAAACTTTTTTCTTTTTTTTTTTTTTAAAGTTGCTGAAGCAACAGCCAGCCCTTTGGGCTTATCTGCAACATCACCTAGCACCGCCGGCCGACGGTCCGGTGCACCGTCCAGTCGGCCTCGATGCCGGCCGTCGACCGGTGCCAGTCCGGTGAGTGGACTGTGCCGGACCGTCGGGTCAAAATTTTTTTTTTTTTTTTTAAGTTGCCGAAGAAACAGCAGCCCTTTGGGGCTTATCTGCAGTATCACCTGGCACCTCCGGCCGACGGTCCGGTGCACTGTCCAGTCGGCCTCGGTGCCGGCCGTCGACCGGTGTCAGTCTGGAGACTGGAATGTGTCGGACGACGCCAGACCGTCGGTTAAAATAACTTTTTTGTTTTGTTTTTGTTAACTACATCTTCGTCTTCTGCCCGACTAATATATTAATGGAGCAATGAAACTGGATGGAACAATGAAACCTATCATTTCCTCCCAGACCGATTATAAGTTTTCATCCATATATAATGATATTGCAGAGATTTCATGGTTCTTATAAAATCTTATAACGCACAGAATAACGAAAACTTTCCGTTGGTGCTTTGATCGGATAGTTCCAATGCTATGTTATGCATGATTTTCGGGATTTGTCGATATAGTTTGATTAATAGAGACGTAGCAGTTCACCATCTCGAGGAAGTGACGATCGATGAAATGAACGGTGATATTTAATATACAATGTAACTCATTTTGAATTGATAGAAATCTTGTTCAGATTGATCAAACGAAATCAGGCCAACCAATGGCTCTGATACCAATTGTTGGAAATTTCTGGATCTAGGTCAGAATCGTTTGATCAACATGTGTGGTGCAATAATAATCTAGTAAGATAAATCTTACTTACCTGATCAGATGATAGCAAATACGTGCTTGAACGACAAATCCTCGCTATGAGATGACGACCCTTAGGAATAGAAGAGGGGACGTTGTCCTCCTTAAATAGACATTGATTAGTCTCCTAGCCCATCAAGAAAACTAAATCTAGAAGATGTGTCACATCAAAAAAGGGATTATCACAATCCTATAAATTAGGAATTCCACCAAATTACTTGATGATTCCCATTGTGCAACGTTTAGAAGGTCTCACAAATTCAAATTTTAATAATTAAGAAAAAAGGTTAGTATGTGGGTCACAAATATCCATCATAATAATCTAGTACTTTGGATGAGGAGTGTTAAGGGCGATTTACAGAAAAGCGCGCTGCCGAAGCCTCTTTTTGTTCCTAAAGAGCGTCCATGCGTACGATGAACAGGCCGCCTGCAGTATAAACCCACATAGCATGGTGGAACTTTTGACATTTTTGTCCTTTTGATTAAATCCTCTCATAAGGCAGTGAACTTATTATTATGTCATTAATATAAAGTCCATCTCTAGCGCAGAAGTGTCATATTAAAATTACTATTCTAACCGATCACTTGGTCGGGCATGAAACACCTGAACCGTCCGGTCGGGCAAAAATCAGGTCCTTATAATATTAAAGATTACGATGGAACCATGTTACTTAATTTGCTCGTTCACTTAATTAATGCCACCTATTTTTTTTCAAAATGAAATTTAAAACTTAAGTGAGGGGATTTGAATCTACAACTATGTAGTTTTGAAGTTTTGTACTCTAATCAAGTGACTAAGTATTTCTTTGATTAAAGCGGGCAATTTTATGTTATGTAATTAAGTTAACGGGTCCCTGCGCTTGAGTTGTAGAGTTTCAACTCTCGCTCGAGTCTAAATTATGTGCCATGTGACAGGGCAATTTTATGTCATGTAATTAAGGGGTCTCTGCACTTGAGTTGTAGTGTTTCAACTCTACGCTCGAGTCTAAATCACTTATCATGTGTCACATGATCTTGAGTTATACCATATCTTGTAATGGTTTATCAATCATTCTAGGACTAAAAAAAAGTTTAAAGACCTTTTTCCCTTCATTTCAGGTTTCATGGGCTATGATTTGGTTTTCTCACCAAATATTTTGCCTTCAACACTTTTAACCTATAATCGAAAAATTATTGATATAATATATATATATATATATATATATATATATATATATATATATATGTATATAGTCATTGATAGATCTTGTGAACGTTATCGTGGCACTTCTCGAAGTATTGTCCAACGACAAGTTTTTGACTTATCGAGGAATTGTTTAGCGAAGTTTGTTAAAAGGGAGCTACAACATGCACGCGAGATTTGTACTGTGTGGCACATATCTTTGGGATTTGTGCATATGAAACTCCATCTAAACCATCTGATTTGAATGCCATGATTTAAAAATCTTTGAGGCCAAAGATTGGCACAAAATGCAATCTCTATCATTTGATTTAAGAAGTCAAAGGCCCTCATTCGATTCAATGGTTGACTAGAGATCATGTTTCGTACCAAATTATTCCCTCAAAGATCTTTACATCATGATTTTCCAATCGGACGGCTTAGATGGTGTTCCACCCAGCACAGATTTTCCAAATGACAAAGTCTTTCTGTTTAATCATGTGCAGCTGAACAAATCTCATGCGCAAGTTTTAACTCCCTTTATTAACACGGAAAAATTCTCCTGTGCAAGTTTAGTTCCCTTGTTAAATATTAGTCTCTATTCTACTACTAAGGATACCATTATACTCATCCACAAGGTTGCTTTCTCACCCCACTTTTTCCAGCCGGCATGTATTGACTGTCTTTGAATTAGATGATAGAGATCGTTTTTCATCCCCATCTTTTGCACAGTGGATCTATGAATAGTGAGCGTATCATCTGACGGTTGGTTATTTTATTACACATGGCACATATCTCAAAAAGTGACTCTAAAATTATGCTTGAGTGTAATGGAGGTTATATTATTTTAGGGTCACTTTTTTAGATGTGTGCCATGTGTAATAAAAAAACGACCATCTGATGGTACACCTACAATCCATAAATTCATTGTGCAAAAAATGGAGATGAAAAATAACCTTGAGGCTCCACCATCTATTCAAAGGCGATGATCAATGCAAGTCGGCGGGAGGACGTGGGTTAAGACAACAGCCTTTTGGGGTGAGTATTAAAGGTACCCACCCTACCTCTAATCATGGATCAAAATCTCGGTTTCAGTTTTGGTTTCGGTTAGGAACCGAACTGTAAATTGGTCAAAATTTCAGTAAATTTCGGGTATTTTTAAAAATATGCTATGAACTTTACCAAACTTTGCCAAACTTTATTTTCCTAATTTTTTTTAAGCTATTTAACATTATTAGAACATATATATACCATGGATCAAAATATCGGTTTCGGTTTCGGTTTTGTTCATGACCCAAACTGTAAATTGGTCAAAATTTTGATAATTTTTTATCAAATTTTCGATAAATTTCAGAAAACGCATTTTGAAGATCATATGTACTTGCACTCGCTTTTTAAGTGATTGCACCAAGGTTAAAAAAAAACTTTGTATTTTAGGGACATGTGATACGTGAAAACGCAATCTGGGCCGTCTGATCTAAAGTTCATGATCTATAGATCCTTAGCGGACAAGATTGACACCAAATATAATCTTCATCATGTGATTAAAAATAGTCAAAAGCTATTATATCATACGGTAATTTGATATCATATGGTAATTTGAAAACGCAATGTGGGCCGTCTGATCTAAAGTTCATGATCTATAGATCCTTAGTGGACAAGATTAGCACGAAATATAATCTTCATCATGTGATTAAATATAGTCAAAGGCTATTATATCATATGTAAATTGTGTTTTGCTCCAATCTTATCTACCAAGGATCTATAGATCATGATCTTTATATCAGACGGTCTAGATTATATTTTCACATGTCACTTGTCCCTAAAATAAAAAGTCATTTTTTTACCTTAATGCAATCACTTAAAAAGCGTGTGCATATGACTTACTCTAGTCAAACCCATCACTCCCTCTCCAATTAAAAGTTCAAACGCATGTGAAACCCATCTCTGCTCGTCTAAACCCATCTCTGTCTCTCTGCGTGAAGAAAGAAAAAAATTGGAAAAAAAAAAAAAAAATCAGGTACCTCCTTCTTCTTCTTCTTCTTCTTTTTTTTTCTAAGGGAAAAAAATGAAAAGAAAAATGGAGAAAAGAAAGGAAAAAAAAATGGGTTTGATTTTTTTTTGGCAAAAATCGGGTTTAAACCCTATTAAAAAAAGAAAGGAAAAAAATAGTTTTTTTTTTGTTGCAAAAACCGGGTTTAAACCCTATTAAAAAAAATTCAAAACTCAAAGCCGGAAATTTGAATTTTGGTAATCGTCTTGAGTAATCAAACCGAAATTTTCAAGATTCTATTCAGACACCCAAACAAATCAACCAAACCCTTTCAGTTCAATTTGGCTCGGTTCAGTATTGTTTTTTTATTCTGAAACCGTAACCAATTCGGTTCGGTTCTGTGTAGTAAAATACCTATTTTTTTATTTTTTTAATGTATTTTTTTTCAATTTTTTTCAGTTTACTCAACCTGCCCCCTTGATTTTCGATTTCGAGCCACCCAAACCGAAACCAAACCAAATTGGAGTTTGGTTCGGTTTCAGTTGGTTTTCGGTGGGGGAGGGGGGCGGTTTTTTATAGTTTTTCGTTTCGGTCTCGACCGAAATCGAGTTGGCTTGACCGAAAATTTGATTTTGATCCATGGTTGTTGAAGATGAATTTTTAGAAGAGGAGGGTTCAGGTGATGCTGTTCATTGCAGGGATCATCGTTCTCAGCATTACAGATATTCCTTAATTTATATCATTACTTATTTTTCTTGAATTATAGATTGCTCAACATATCATACTAAGTTAAGAAAGAGCTTTTTTCAAAAAAAAAAAAAAAAGTTAAGAAAGCTACCAAAGAATCTGAAGAGCGGGGATTCTGATGCTGTTATTATTGAGACGACTGAGTCACTGGAAGGAGATGATTTGGGCGGTGAATTGAGAAGTGAAGAGGGTTCTGGTTCTCGAACTGATTCTCAACGTACCTCCGCCTCCCCTTAAAGCTTTAGCCTTCGCTTAAAGAGGGAGAATCATAATTTGTTGAGGAGAAGAGTCCCAGTTATCACACAACTCTGTTTTTGGGGACTTATTTTCGGAAGATTTTTAAAGAACTCTGTTTTGGGGTTTAAATTAGAAGATTTTTAGAATATGTATCAGGGGTTTAAATTAGAAGATTTTTAGAATCTGTTTTTCAAGATATGAGTTAGGGATATTTTAGGAAGGAAAATATAAAAGAAACTATTTTTACTTTTATATAGTAGTAAGTATATATATATATATATATATTTCATGGACCATGGTTTGCTAAAAGGACATAAGGACATGTGCTCCTTAACAGCTCTTCCAGTTACTTTCAACACGGGTTCAAATGGGCTGGGCCTAACCATGCTGGGCTCGGCCTCAACTTTTTCCATGTCCCAAAAAATGATTGTTGGAGTGTTATGTGTAGGACCTTTTTGGGATGTGTGCTGCACGGGAAAAAAAAATCAATCATCTGATGGTTCGCCTATAATCTCAAGATCCCTTGTGTGGAAGGTTGGGGAGAAAAATGATTTTCATCATATGATTCAAAGCGAACAATAATTTTTGTCATAGGTGCTGTCCAAGATTGAGGAGAAAGGGCAAAATATTAAAAGATAGATTAAAAATTATTAAAGAGCGAGGAAACTTAAAATAATTTTAGAACTTAGAAAAGGAGCTTTAGGATTTTTGGTTGGATTTCGTTTTATTGATTACATGTTTCAAGGCTCGCTTGCTTTATTTTATAAATAAATTAAAGTTTTTTCTAAAATATGGGAATAAAATGTTTGATACACAAACAATATTTTTTAATACACGAAATACACATATTATACGAAATTATGTGTTTTATTCAAAAGATATTATACAAGTTTATTAGTTACAAAAATAAAATGGATTATACAGATATTATTTTTTAATTTTAAAATGTTGTATTTTGTCACTATACACGAGAGAAGCATCTTCCATGAATTACTCTTCTATATCACCATTGCCAATCCCAAATTGATGAGAAAAAAAAAATAATAAAGATGATAAATTTATGATTATCCTAACCAAAATGAGTGTGGTAGTGGGATCATGTGCCACATAGCACTTGATTTAAGATTTGAATGCATACGTTCATCCATGCATTCGAACCTATATGCCCTTTTCCCTTATTGCAATATATAAAATCATAAATGTGTTTTTTCCGATGACAGGTATCCAGACCCTTTATAGCCTCCGACTAAGTCCTCGGGCACATGTAATACCCGCATCGCACATACTAAGAAAGTAGGGACAAAATCCATATGGGTGGTCAGGCTTTGGGATTCAAACTCAAGACCATAGGAACAAAATCCCTGTGGGTGGTCAAGAGGCTGGGATTCAAACTCAAGACCTCCGCTTCTTAAGGAATCATAAATTAGATGTAATGATCTTACCTTCGTTGTAATTAGGTTTTAATGGGGAGATATTACCTATAGATCTGTTAGTTTTCTGGTGGAGGAATACACTAAAGATTGGAGTCCTCTGTTACCAAGAGTTAAAGGTGAGCGTAAAGCTGTTGTATTTAGATAGTTGTAAGTTTTGTTTTAGACTCTGAAAACGCTTGTTTGATCTCTTTTAAGAAATAAATTAGAAACAAAAAATGGGACCTAGGGGAGGGCTAAGTGCAGAGAATGAAACAAAACAATCAGGGGAAGAGTAATACAAGTCACTGTCATAGAATGCCATAATAGTACTCTAAGATCTCCGCCTTCGACCCGGAACAATCCCGAATTTCATCAGTTGGCTCACCCATGATAGTCAAGGCGACGTTATAGTCTCATTATGACCTCGCTATGATAACTAGCGATGAAAAAAGTCATATACAATCCAATAGCAATGATGGGCAAATGACAGAATTGCACTATGGCGCTGCTGTAATATCCCGAAAAATCACGTTAAACAGTGACCTCGGGATCCGTGCCCGATTGGTCACAGGTTTGACCAATTAGAAGTTCAATAGTTAGCATAGAGTGTGATGAACGGATGAGATGTGATAAATTGATTGACTGTGTGGTGTGTGATGTAAATGTGAAGTCACATACACCTATCGCGGTGCTTGTGCTCAACGCACAAGTTAGAGGAGAGATAAAAGAGTTTAATAACCCTAAATTTGTGTTTTGGGTTGTTGAGAGAGAAGTAAAGAAGAGAGAGAGAGGAGTAAAGAAGGGTTGAGCAAGGAGTTATTGTGGGTGATTGGAAGGGGGATTCAAGCATTAAAGAGACCGACTTAACGCGAAGGATCCGTTCAAGCCAAAGTTGGAACCCTAGCCTTTCCAACCATTGATTTGAAATAAATTTGAGATTTATTAAAGGTAATATTTATGTAGTTTGAAATGCATGGATTAAAGGGTTAAATTATAGTTAGAAATAGTTTAAAATGTGGGATAAGAGCTTAGAAAAATGGAGGAGAAAGTAAGGGAAGAACAACCAAAAAGGGGTTGAATCTGACAATTTCGATTAATCGAAATTGGCCAAGAAGTTGAAAAGTCAGAGGACCCCGATCTCGATTAATCGAATTGAGTTTCGATTAATCGACTTTAGATTTCGATTAATCGAATTGGAAATCGATTGATCGACTGGGAACCTACAGTGAACTCCAGTGGAGGAAAGAAAACAGCTTGGAGAAATAGACTAATCGAAATGAGAATTCGATTAATCGATTTAGAATTTCAATTAATCAATTTGGGATCGATTAATCGATTTTGGAGATTCGATTACTCGAATTGAGAATCGACAGGATAGAGTAGAGAAATTCGATTAATCGAATTGGGTTTCGATTAATCGAATGGGAATCTCGATTAATCGATTTGAGAATCGATTAATCGATTTTGGAGTTCGATTAATCGACTGGGCTAGTTTATGTTGACTTTTGAGTTTGACTTTAAGTTTCATGGAGGGTCTTGGACCTCCTTTATTGCATCTTTAGTGATGTGTTTCACATGATATATGGTACCATAGGTGGTACGTGTGAGCTAGTGCACAAGGAGCCACATGAGACCTTGATGCATTGATCGAACGAAGACTTGAGGTAGGGAACACCTTGAACATGTACTTTATTTTGTAAGAGCATGTATGTAGTGATATAGAATTCAATTCAAAATATTTTAATTGCTTAAGAATTGTGAAAAGTGTGTGTGCGTGACATCCATAAGAGTAATTATAATGAACCATCCCCAGGGGATGAGGAAGTAAAGAGATAAGAGCATCAGGTGTGATGCAAGTGAATGGATACATCCCAGGGATGTATCCAAGATTAAATCATGTTTGATAGGGCCTAACTGATATAAGATAGCACAATTATACGGTGAATAACTATATGTAAAGCACCTGATACTTTTATTATTTGAGGTTTGATAGGGTACCCCACCGACGTGGCGGGATATCCACGACTGACACGGCAGGATATCCGTGACCGATACCGCAAAATCAGAGGCGTGGAGGCTTATCCGTACAGACTCCCGTGGGTGTTGATTGAGACTAGTGAAACCCCGCCACCAATCCCCAGGGGAAAGGGGCTTGGGTACTATTAGTATTCCCAGAGAATACGTTAAAAGTGTCTATAGAGATGACGATGATGGGTATCTCATCGGGGCTCGATGCTATATTGCTCGGGAATTACTTAAGTTGAAAGTTTAAGTTTTGCTTTAAGCCTTTTCAACATCATTCATGAATAAATAAAGACATGAGTAAACTACCAGTAAAATATAATGCTTTTTAACTGTTTTCATCAGTAACTGCATAGACACATCATGCATGGCATATCATGGAATATATGTGAGCAATAATTTATATGTTCAACTGTGTCTTGTTCCCTATTGAGCTAGAATGTAGCTCACCCTATAGACTATACGTCGCAGGTCCACTACTAGCAGCTGCCGAGGCTTCAGGAGACGCTGACCCCGGTGAGTCGGACCTTGCGGCCGGAGACGAGTTGGAGCCACCTCCTGAGGACTTCTTCTAGAGGACTCCGTTGTGCCGCTTTGAGGGCTTTTTGATAGAGATTTGTACGGCTTGGTATGCCAAGCCTTGTTTTGGCTAAACAATGTACATGTGTAAATTGAGATTATTCTTTTGGGGCGAACCATCCGTGATGATTTGCTATCATCGATGGTTCGGATCGGTTCTCCATTCATGCAGAGGCATGAGGGTAGAACTATCTTTTGAAAAATGCTTTTATATAGATTTAAATTCTGCAGTTTCATTTACTATTTCATTTTTGCTTGATATGCCAATGTTCCGTGCTTAGCAAAGGGGCACGGTCAAGATGATCGTGCTGATGGCACGGGTTTCGGGGTGTCGAAATCTGGGCTGTCACAGTTGGTATCAGAGCTATTTCTTTTAGCAATTCTGACAATTGTTCTTTTGGTCAGAACATAGGGGCTTCTGCTAACGAAACTTTAGTTTCAAATGCAGCCGCAAATGTCATCTAGAGGAAGAGGCCGATCAAAGGGAGGCCAACAGAGGAGTCTACGTAATGGAGATGATTACATCTCTCCTACTAATAGAGTGCCTTTAGGAGGTACTGAGGCCCCAGGGGGCAGTAGTAGTAGACAGCATGATGAAGAGGATCTAGATCGTCAGGATCAAGATCTAAGAGAACAGGAGAGGGTGAGAGAGAGGCAAGAGGATAGAGAAGGGAGACAAAGGATGATGCACACTATGGAGACTATGGCAGCTGCCATGGCACAACAAGCTGCATCCTTTGTAGCTCATGCATCAAGAGAATAGCAGCCACCTACACCACCCATAGGACCTGCGCTACCTGTACCCTCATCCTTTACAGAGTTTAGGAGGATGAGACCTCCTTCATTTTCCGGCAGTGACATATGGCCCGAGAACTGCTTATGGAGATGGAGAAAGTATTTAGCGTGCTGACATGCATGGAAGATGAGAGTGTGAGATGGGCAGCTTATATGTTGGATGGGGAGGCTGGGCCTTGGTGGAAGTCCGTGTGATACTGACTGCTCGAGAGACCCCAGAGTTGCCTTGGACTTGGGAAGAGTTTGTTGAGGAGTTCAACAAACAATATTTTCCAGAAGTGGTGAGGAACCAGCTTGAGATACAATTTTTACAGTTAGTGCAAGGGAGAATGACAGTGAGAGAGTATGGGGTAGAGTTTCTACGACTTGCCCGTTTTGCTCCGGATTACGACGCTAACGACGTGATGAAATCCAAGAGGTTTCAGCAAGGTTTGAAGCCTAAGGTTAGGGGAGGCGTAGCTCCATTTCAGTTGAGGACCTATGAAGAGGTCATGAGCAAGGCGTTGGTTGTAGAGGAGGAGAACAATAACAGATATAGACAGAGGGAGCAGCAGAGAGGAGGAAATGAACAAGGAAGGACGGGGACCTATGAACCAGTGAACAAAAAGCCGAGGTTCGTGGCCCAAAATCAGAGACTACAGTTTCAGGGAGGTTTCGGAAGGTCGGCGCAACAACAACACCAACAGAGGTTTCCACTACTTGCGTCGGGGAGACCTTTACGCTATGAGAGCCCTGCCATGTCTACTGGCACCACTATCACAGTGGTTCTCGTCTTGCTTTCTTCCACCTCGGAGACTTACAAAGTGTGGCAAGCCTCATAGAACAGTGGACTGCAGAGCGGGAACTAGGGGTTGTTTCCGATGTGGCAAGGTGGGCCACTTGATCAAGGATTGCCCCGAGACGAATAAAAGAAAGACGGTTTCAGTTGCAGCACCACGACCCATTCAAGCAAGGAAGCCGATCGTTCAGGGGAGAGCCTATGCAGTCACTGCTCAGGAAGCAGGGAACGTGCATGACGTCATCCAAGGTGAGACCCTTTTAAATTAAAGAAAATTTCCATTTCATTAAAATTTTAGATAGAGAAGGTGCATGCATTAGGAATTGTATAGATTCTTTTTCTCAATACTAAATCTATATGTGAATTAAGGGTGTATTTTGATGTGTAAATTATTGTATGTATGTATGTATACTATAGGTACTTTAACTATATATGAAAAAGGATGCTTTGTTGGATATGACGCTAGAGTGTTGATAGACCCAGGGTCTACCCACTCATTTGTCACTCCACGTTTCGCCAAGAAGATGAAGATTGTTCCAGAGGCGTTGGACTTCGTCCTATCTGTGTCTATTCCAACTGGAGAGTTAGTAGACACAGAGTTAGCTTGCAAATCTATCATTGTAGCAGTTCAGACCCAACACAAGAAGATCATTTCGGGTTCAAGGAGTGAGGTCGTCATCTGTGCCACTGATCTCAGCAGTAAGGGCCGAGAAAATGATTAGAAAGGGTTACAGTGGATACTTGGCTTTCTTAAAGGAGGATAAGGAAGAAAAGAATGTCATTTCTGAGATAGCAGTTGTGCGAGACTTCGCCGACGTGTTTCCAGAGGAATTGCCTGGATTACCTCCAGAGAGAGAAGTGGAATTCGCCATTGACTTAGCACCGGGAACGGAGCCTATTTCAAAAGCGCCATATAGAATGGCTCCTGCTGAGTTAAAGGAGTTGAAGGAACAACTACAAGAGCTTATGGACAAGGGGTTTGTTAGACCGAGCGTGTCTCCATGGGGAGCACCGGTCTTGTTTGTCAAGAATAAAGATGGGTCAATGCGGCTGTGCATTGACTATCGACAATTGAACAAACTCACTGTGAAGAACCGCTACCCTTTGCCTAGAATTGACGATCTATTCGACCAACTGCAAGGAGCAAGGTATTTTTCCAAGATCGACCTGAGATCTGGATATCATCAGTTACGAGTCAAGGCAGAGGACATCCAGAAGACAGCTTTCAGGACACGGTATGGACACTATGAATTCCTTGTGATGCCGTTTGGATTGACGAATGCTCTGGTGTCGTTTATGGATCTGATGAACCGAGTGTTTAAACCACACTTGGACTCCTGCGTCGTAGTGTTCGTTGATGATATATTGATATACTCCAAATCCAAGATAGAACACGAAGAACATTTGAGGATTGCTCTACAGACGCTACGTGAACACCCCAATTGCACGCCAAACTCAGCAAATGTGAGTTTTGGTTGGAAGAGGTTAGCTTTTTGGGACATGTCGTCTCAAAGCATGGTGTCACTGTAGATCCAGCAAAGATAGAAGCAGTGGTTAAATGGGAGCAGCCAAAGACAGTGACCGATGTCCGAAGTTTTCTGGGCTTAGCAGACTATTATCAACGTTTCGTCGAGGGGTTTTCAAAGATATCGGGACCTCTCACAAAGCTGACACGAAAAGATTCAAGATTTGAGTGGAGTGAGGCATGCGATAAGAGTTTTCAAGAACTCAAAACGAGACTCACTTGCCCAAAGGCTAGCGATTCCTTCAGGCAGTGGAGGATACGCCGTGTACAGCGACGCGTCATACAATGGCCTTGGTTGTGTACTCAACCAACATAAGAAGGTGATAGATTACGGATCAAGACAGCTGAAAGAACACGAGAAAAATTATCCGACTCATGACTTGGAACTAGCAGCAGTCATTTTTACGCTGAAGATTTGGAGACATTACTTGTATGGTGAGACTTTTGAGATTTTCACCGATCATAAGAGCCTCCGATACCTGTTTACACAAAAAGAGTTCAACATGAGACAGCGCAGATGGATGGAATTCCTCAAGGATTACGATTGCTCCATACAATACCATCCAGGCAAGGCGAATGTAGTAGCCGATGCATTGAGTCGGAAGGGTTCAGCTCAGTTAGCTTGTTTGGTTTTGGGTATGCACCGATGGAAATTATTGGAAGACCTGACACTCTACGAAGCAAACATTGAGTCAAAAGCTACCGGATCCTTTTTGGCTAACATATCGGTAAAGCCAGTGATATTTGAGCATATCCACGATCTACAGATGAAAGATCCGGCATTAACAAAGATTCATCAAGACGTGAGTGAAGGCATCAGGTCGGACTTCTCCGTTAAAGAAGATGGTTCTTTATTGTTTAAGGGCCGTCTATGCATTCCGAACAATGCTGATCTAAGACGAACAATTCTTGATGAAGCCCATAAGTCAAATTATGCTATCCACCCTGGTAGCACCAAAATGTACCAAGACTTGAAAAAGAACTACTGGTGGAGAGGACTGAAGCAAGACGTGGCCGAATACGTGTCACGGTGTTTGACTTGTCAACAAGTGAAGATTGATCATAGACATCCTGCGGGACTATTGCAGCCTTTACCAATCCCAGAATAGAAATGAGAATCGATCTCGATGGATTTCATTGTTGGATTGGCCCGTACTGCCAAGAGACACAATGCCATTTGGGTCGTCGTAGACCGATTGACCAAATCAGCGCACTTTTTGCCGTACAATACGATGTATACGGCAGGAAGACTGGCAGACTTATATATGAGGGAGATTGTAAGGCCTCGTTCAGGTGTTTCCTGATTTTTCCCAGAAAAGCTCAGATTTTGCTCAGATTTTGGACACTCAGAATCCTGGCAGATTCTTAGTAGACTCAGATTCCTGGTTTTCACCATATGCGTTCTTAAACCACTCAGATTTCTTACAGATTCTTATAAAACACAAAATCCTTTGTTTTTAAGTTCCTCTCAGAAAATCCTCAGAATAGATTCAATCAGTGGTTATGCTATGACCGTAGAAACGTGATCTTAATCATCGGCTTATGTGCCGTATTCGAATTTCTCTCAAAATTTACGGGCAACCAATCGAGATGGGGCTGAACATATTTGACGGAGTCTTTTTTCGAATTTGATTTAATTACTATTATTTTTAAAATGGGTCCCTAACACTACTATTGCACGATTGTAAGGCGTCGTCACCATAACTCAAATATTCTACACCGTCGTCACCATTGCACGATTGTAAGGCGCCCATAACCATAACTAAGCTTGCAAATTTATTATCAATCACTCTTCGATCGACATGATATCACCGATACTAATACGTGTCGACCAATAGGGGTTGATGAGGTAAAATAAAATAAATAAGTAATATAATACAACATCAAATAAAATTAGTTAAATTAAACATTTATAATAATTAAAAATTAGTGAAAACCAATATGTATTTTCCATGCCTACTAATACGATTAGGTATTGGCCAATATCTATACAATCGATATAGGTAGGTGTGATAGGTTAGAGTGAGTTCACCCAACTCATTTATTGAAACCCTCTGGAACCCTATCCAACTCATTTATTGAAACCTCAATCGAACCCGATCCACCCATTTATTGAAACCTCTACTTGAACCCGACCAGACCGCTTAGCAAAAACTCGTGTCATGTTGGGTAAACTAGGCTCAAATATAAGGGAGGGAATCGGGTTAAGGCTGGTCAGGTTCAAATCAAGAAACAAAGGTTGGGATTTTGAATAGGTTTATGGCATACAATGTCTTAGTCTGCTAGGTCTAGATGTCTGTGTCATCCTTCCATTATTACTCCTTTTCAGTTAGATGTTGGAGTGATAGCAATGGTTAATCAGTTTTTAAATAAGTGCTAATATACTAAAATTGTGGACTGATAACAATAGTTAATTTCTGCATGGCTTAATAACTTTTCAGAGCATGATATATTCCCCTTATTTTTAGGAAATGGAAACTTCTATTTTTTGTTGTTCCAAAGATATCTATATCGGTTTTTTATATAGCTGCTACTGCTAGACTTCATCTATTAATTGCAATTAGAAAACGAGGCTTGTATTTATTGGGCTTTGCCTAGCATTAGCTGATGTTTCCTCAATAATTTCGTTAATAGGTGTGCATATGATTTTTATTATTTGGCTTGCACATAGAATTGATTGATGTCTCGGATTAGCTGATGTTTCCTCAATTCGAAATGTCTTGTCTCAGTATTGGCTGGGCCCATTATTTTGAAATGTCTCGGATTTCCAAGATTTATAACCATGATTAACACCCTATTGGCTCTCAGAAGCACGCTTACATTTACGTTTTGAGGACTCTAACCTCTGTCGATGTTAGCTTTTGACTTGACAGAAATTCGAGTAAAACTCTTCATAAATTCGAGTAAAACTCTTCATATGTTTGGCAACTTATAATGGGATTCCCCATTAGAGCTTCATTAACAATGGTATATTTAGAAGCCACCAAGGATCAAAATTTCGGTTTCAGGCATGTCCAAAACCGAAATCAATTTTGGATTTCAGTGGTTTCGGCAGAAATTTTGAACCTTGGAAGCAACAACTGCAATAACGGGAGTAATTCATAGTTTCCATTTTAAAATTATATAAACCAAATAAAATTTGAAAAAATAAAATAGAAGTAGCAATTTAATCATGTAAATGTAGCTTTGAATGATTAAAAATGCAAGTAATCACAAATAAGTGGGTTTCATATTTTTGTTTTGTCCCATTAAAACACATTCATTCAATGACCACCAATTCATAACCTTACCAAGACATGGTATAGGACCAAAACATATTCCACTGCATTCCAAACAAAGAAAAAAAAATCATCTATAGATGCGGCTAAGTCCTCTGCAACCTTTTTGACTAGCTATTTGATCATTCCTACAACACATTTTCCACATGAACTAAAAGCCAGGTATAGAAAAAGAAAATAAAGTGCAAAGAGAAAAAGGGTAAAGGTACAGAAAAAGGCAAAATAACTAACACACAAAATTAAAAATGTAGGCAATGCGAAGGAGGTATCACTCAAATGTTTTATATATGCCCCCCCTCTACAATCATCTCAAAATTTGGATTTAAAAAACAAAAACTCTTCCCAATTTGCAGCAGCTATTTACTTGGGTTTCCTCCTCATAATACTTGCATTCTTCAACACAATTTCTCCGATTAATCCTGAGTTCTCTTCTGTAATAGGTGTTATCGCTGGGAAGACCTCCAATCACAACCCCCTTAAAACAGGGCTGCATTCTGCCAATACGTAGTAGTACCACCAGAATAACCTTTAATTACTCGGAGGTTTGATCCCGAGATGGTTTTCCAATTCCCTTCCCTGTTTCAACTCTCAACTCTTCTGTAAAACAACACGTAAGCTGCTGATGTTTTAATCTCCTCCTCACTGACTGAAGAAACATGGCTGTCATCAAAATGGTACCATCTGTTCTCTTCTATTAGCTGCACGCCCAACACATAAAATTGCTGGATTTTTCAATAACATGGTATTGATGTTCTAAAAAATAATGCAAATTGAAACAGACTCTAATTTGTTCTCAGGAGTTCATTTAGATGTCAGCTTAGTGGTTATGGCATAGGCCTAAAGAAAATGCAAATAATAAGTATGGCTAAGGAATCTTACCTTTGTGTGTGCAGAGTAGTGACCGCCACCTAAACCACCATAGTGGTTGCTCACAGCATAAAGTTGTAAACATGGGACTGAGGAGTAGCAGCCTTGTGCTTTACATACTTGCTTAAATCAAGCTTATGAAGAGGAAAACTAACAAAAGTGTCAAGTTTGTTCTTCAGAAACCGGCTATAAGAAAATCGTTTCAAATGAACCACTAGAATCTCTGGCAACCTCCACAAGTTCAGTTTCTTAGTGGCTTGTCTATGCTCCTTACATGTAGGGCAATACCTGCATAACCAGAATAAAATGTGATATTGCCAAAAACAGAAACAAACAAAAGAAAGTACAATGAACTTAATAAAAAGACATTGCGTTTTGAAAATAACCCGCAGTCTAAAGGCAGAGACTACTAACCACATATCATCCGGTCCTAAAGGTTCCTCCTTCAAGAATGCTTCCAAGCATGAAAATAAAGTGATCGCTTCCTGCCATGTTTTCTTCACCATAAAGCCAGACTTGAAAACTTTGGGCAGGTTCTCAAGGTAGCTGGCATCATATAATTCATGTTCTCTGTCAGACCAATCAACCATAACCCTTATGCATGTATCTAGTCCTGGTTTTATGAGGGAATCATTTTCAATGGAGATTCTGCTCAAGCATTTTTCATCAGTCAATGAAAGTTGAAATGATGAATCCACATTGGATATTTGTTCAAGTTCCATGTCGGATCCGGAAGAGTCATTAGGTACAGAACAGGGATCGTAATTGCTGAGATCAAATCCATTGCCAGAGCCATTTTCTTCCCGATTTTGACATGATTCGAAGGAAGAAATGATTTTCCTCGCAACAATGGTGCAAGAGTGGTACTTACTGCAGCTTGAATGTTGCACCCAGTTTGACTGCCTTCTGGTAAATAAGTCACCAATGGAGTTCCCAAAAGCTTTCGGTGCCCATTGTTCAGCAGGTCTGACGAGCATCTGAAGCAGACAGACAATTTATGAGCAAGAGTAGCCAAGAAGCCTTACAGAAAATGCATATAAGCTCTCTCCCCACCACCACACACAGAGGCACAAGAGTATGCTAGAAAGAGACCTGTGTTTGTTTCAACCCCTAGGGCGGCCTATGAGTGACTCTTGGGCTTGACACTCTTACACCTCGAGTGCATTTGGTAAACCAGCCACTACGTCAAAATCATAAAAAAACCACTTTTTGCAATGCCAAAATAACTACTGGTCAAGCAGTAATATAATAATCTACGGTTAAAATCAATAGTTTATTGAGTTAAGATAGTGGCTTATTTCGTTAACCTGATCCCACGCCCAAAACTTGACTACTTAAAAAAAAATCACTGCAATGCTTGGATAAAAGATTCCACGGGCGATTTTTTTTCTCTTGATCTCTTTTTCTCTCGTCTTCACCCCCCTGGTAATTCTCAACTGTGGTTTTTTTAGTATCTGGATAAAGATTCTTAATTTTTTTATTATCAATGATCTGTATAAGCATTTTTTAGAACTGAACTGTGCATTTATATTGTTGAACAATTGATGCAAAAAAATGGCCAAGTCCATCCATTAGGAACAAACTAACACAATTTATACAACACTAAAAAAAAATTAAAGTCAGCCAGGTTATTGGTTGCTGGTCAGTTTTGTATTCCAGCAGTTGGTTATGATAAATCTCTAGAATCTGGGTTTTTCTCAAGGCTTACTAATCTAAGCTCATTATAATCTGACCAAAAAAATAAGGAAAAAAAATAATATAAACAATTAAAAATTCTACATTAAATCAGAGCCATTGGATCTCCATACAAGACATTGGGCTCTGGGTGAGCTTTGATTAGATAATCAGTGCCCAGATGATACATAATCAGCGTCAGAGCCACCCGAGATAATCAGTGCACCAAAGTATATGTATCAGGCGATAGCCCAGATGATACATTTATCTCGGGTGGCTCTGATGCTGAATCTTATCACCCGAAACAACTCAGTATCATTTGAGATTTCGATCTATAACTAAAACAGATGCAATGTACTGGGATTTGGTGTTGCAGCTAAAAAATGCCCCAACTTCACTTGAAAATGGGCAGGCAAATGATAAAAAAATTACATTTTATTCCAATTCAGGGGTGCATAGATCCGAAGACAGCCTTCAAATTTGCTCAAAATGAAACATCTAAGATGAGATATCTCAGGATTAGATAATGTAGAAAGCATTTGCATACCATAAAATCAGTACATTGTGTAGAACACTACCACCAACTACCATTAAATCAGTAAATTGCAAAGAAGGCAAGAGTTCCTATAAAACTTGACAAAAAAAACTCACCTTGGCCTTAATTCAAACACCTTCTATAGCGTTGGAATGCAAACACAGAGATGGTTTGAAGGGAGGCAAGGGGAGCATTTTATAGCCTTCAATGCCCCCAATCAATCACCTCTTTGAAGCTATGAATCAGAGTAGGAGACATGTGTCTTACCAGACTGAGCTCTGTTGAAAGCAGTACACCAC
This sequence comes from Chloranthus sessilifolius, assembly GCA_021018995.1. NCBI lineage: Eukaryota > Viridiplantae > Streptophyta > Magnoliopsida > Chloranthales > Chloranthaceae > Chloranthus > Chloranthus sessilifolius. The sequence goes on from CM037585.1 coordinate 159,131,321, forward strand.
ATCTCTACAAGCTCCCTAATGATGCAAGCTCCCCAATGATGCTGGCCCCTATTAGATTTCCAACACATTGCATTCAACTCCAACTGTAGCCATGTGAATGCAGATCATCAGAATTGATTCAATCCATACCTTCTTCAACGGCTATGATTCGGAGCAGTGATCTATGGCACAGCTGTCTTTAGGCGCGAGGCTGGCCCCTACCTGTCGCCATGGATAGCTGGGGAAGGCGATGGGTTAGCTTCAGAACCTCCTAGGTAGCTGTTTCGGGGGGCCTTATGACCGTTGACGATGGAGATTGGATTGGCTGCATACATCCAAGGAGAGGTATACTGCATCTCCATTTTCTGAGCTCAGATTCTGAGATAATCCGAGAGGATTGCTCGGACGATGGAACGTCGCTGTCGCTCGAAAAATGCTCCGATTCCCGATTCCCCCAAAACTCCATCGAACACCAGCTTTTGCTCAGATTTTGCAAACAAACTCAGAATCTGCCCAGATTCTGGGCAAAAATGGCTACCCGAACGAGCCCTAAGACTACACAGGATTCCAAGCAGCATAGTTTCAGATCGTGATCCACTATATACGTCCAAGTTTTGGAAGAAATTTCAAGAAGGAATGGGAATACGACTAAACTTTAGTTCAGCTTTCCATCCTCAAACTGATGGGCAGACAGAGCGAGTGAACCAAGTGATAGAAGACATGCTCAGAGCGTGCATGCTAGATATGCAAGGATACTGGGATGAGTATCTACCGTTGCTCGAATTCGCATACAACAACAGTTTCCAAACGAGCATTGGTATGGCACCGTATGAAGCTCTGTATGGACGACGATGCAAATCACCCCTCAATTGGGAGGAAATATGTGAGAAATTTGTTTTAGGGCCAAAACTACTTGAAGACAACGCCACCGTCGTTCGAATAATCAGAGAAAGGCTGAAGTCAGCACATAGTAGACAGAAAAGTTACGCTGACATGAAACGGACTAGCGTCGACTATAAAGTGGGTGAGCACGTGTTTGTGAAAGTGTCACCTATGAAAGGCGTAATGAGATTTGGCAAGAGAGGGAAGTTAAGCCCACGTTATGTTAGACCATTTGAAATTTTGGGACGCGTAGGTGAAGTTGCGTATCGCATTGGCTTACCACCGCTGTTTGATCGGGTACATAACGTTTTCCACATATCAATGCTCAGAAAGTATGTGAATGATTCATCTCATGTGTTAGGAAAACAACCTATGGAGATGTGTGAGGACATGAGCATGATAGAGGAACCAGTGGAAATCTTGGATCGAAAGGAACAAGTACTGCGCACTAAAGTGATTCCCTTAGTGCTTGTTCGGTGGAACAATCATCCAAAGGAAGAGGCTACTTGGGAACGAGAGGCTGATGTGAAAGAACAATATCCAACCTTATTTCCAACGACGTGAGAATCCAATGTAAACCACAAGCATGTTTGTGGAATCTCCACAATACTTGTAATTCAATTGAAGTTTTGATCAAAGTATAATAAAAGGAACAAATTTTTGTATGCACATGACCATGAGGATGTGTTTTTATGGCACTATGAGCCACTTGATGTCATAAACTACCAAAAAGAAATCAAAGAATCAAAGAACTTGAAAATCTGCAGAAATTGGGCAAAATTGATTAATCGAATTTCAAATCGATTAATCGATTTGGAATTTCGATTAATCGATTTTGTTCGATTAGTCGACTGGCATGTGCCAGTGACTGGAAATTGGATAAGGGTTAGGACAGACACAGAATGCAATTTTGATTGATCGATTTATAATTTCGATTAATCGATTTGGGATCGATTAATCGATTTTGGGAATTCGATTAATCGATTTTGGGAATTCGATTAATCGAACCGCATGTTCGATTAATCGAACAAACTGGGAATGTTAGAAGAAATTAGGAATGAATTAGTGAAATTTCGATTAATCGAGGAGGTTTCGATTAATCGATTTGAGATTTCGATTAATCGAACTGGAAGTCCGATTAATCGATTTACTTAAAGGGACCATGAAAATTCTAAGTCAGAGAAACAATTTCGATTAATCGAAGTAGAATTCGATTAATCGATTTGAAATCTTGATCTGAAATTTTTTGGAAGTTACTGCACGATTTCCATTAATCGAAGTGAATTTTGATTAATCGATTTTGAAATTTTGATTAATCGAAATGGATTTCGATTAATCGACTGGCTCGCGCCAGTGAGCTCTAAAACTTAAATTTTTAAATGGATACAATTTCGATTAATCGAAATGTTTTCGATTAATCGAATTTGACTTTCGATTGATCGATTTGAGAAATCGATTAATCGATTTTACACGGCTTAACCTAGTTTTGAATCTCGATTAAATGATTCTGAATTTCGATTAATCGAGCCGAGGCCTATATATAAAAATTTGGGGATTTCATTTCCCATTCGAAATCATTTGCACTTTGAGTTTTCGAGCGCCTTTTCTCCTTCTTCTCCGGCCATCCATCCGAGCTAGGGTTTTGAGCACTCTTCATCGATTTCCGACCGAGATCGCCTAATTTCGCATCGAAACCTAAGGTAAACCCTAGATTTGTACCTTTTCTTTCCATTTGAGCTATAAAAACCCTAGTTTAAGCTTATTTCACCAACCATGCCGCCCAAAACCTGGTTGTCTTCGAAGAAGGTGACCTCTAAGCTACCGGTTCGGCGTAAGAACGCCGCACCACCATCACCTACCCCATCACCGGTGAGGACTCCATCACCGTCGGCATCGGAGACCACCTCCGGTTCGACGAGCGCATCTTCGCGCGAGTCTTCCCACGAATCGACCCCCATGCCCCCACCACCCACTAACGTGGTGCAACCAAATGAATGGTGGGCCGCAAAGACCTTTGAAGTCGAGTACCTCATTGACCCTACCCTTTTTACAAATCCCGATGTACCGGGTGAGACCCAATGGGCTCGTAATTACCTTAACAATGCCGGTCTCGGTAACCTTCTCAAACCAATTCGGGGTTCCTACTACCCTAGATTGGTGAGATTATTTTACCAAGGGCTTGTGGACGGCCCGACCGACGATGTGATCAAGACCACCATCGAGGGTCGAGAGTACACGATCACTCGTCGTCACATACACGAGGTGCTTGAGTGCTACCTCGACTTTACCCCTGAGACCACCCTATTTCCACCCTTTGAGGAGGAACCTCGATTCGAGGAGGTCATGACTGGCATGACCAATGGTAAGAAGGGGTCGGGATCCTCCATCAAGAGGGTTGACCTTCCCCACTACATGTGGATGCTTGATTCTATAATCAAGTGTAACCTATACCCGATGCGCCATGACACGGAGCGCGTGGAAAAAGTGCAACAGGCACTTTACGCAGCCTTTTGTGGCCGGTGGTTTGACGCCACCATGCTCGTCCTCGAGGGGATGAGGTACATAAAGGGGAAGCTGATGAAGGGCAACCTACGGCCCAAGGAGAAGATGCCGTACGCGCGGCTCATCTCAAGCATGTTGGAGTGCTACTCGACGCGCCGCTACACCATCTCGCCTCATGAGGTGCGAGCTACAGTTGCGTGAAGACGCGTTCTCCAAGTCTTCATGGACCCGTAGCTAACCCTCTCGGCCGGACCCTACCGGCTCGGGTCCCGCTCCAGTGATCGCACCACTACAGCGGACCCACCCATGGGTGGGGTACACCCACCAGCGCCCAGAGAGGCCACCTCTCCTGCTGCCTTTGGCGAAACCGCCCGCTCACTCCGCGCCCGCTACACCCACCTCATCATATCGCCGGCGCGCCGCTTCATCCGGTCCTACCATCGAGGACGTGTTGGCTCGCATGGAGGCCAACACGAACGGATGAACCGGAGGATGGACTTTTTGATGTTCCACACCCTCCGCTACATCTACCCGACCGACTACCACCGCTACCTCGCTCAGGAGGAGGAGTGGACTGCCGGACGGACCGCCTTCCACAGGGGTCCCGTCTTCCATCCCACCACTGCCACTACCGACGTGGCTCCTTCCACATCTACCTCCGCTCACGGCCAAGACGCAGCATGACCCAGTGGCCACCTCCTACTACCCACCAACACGGTCTCACCACCAGCCACCTGACCCGGCTCATGAGTCCCACCCCCATGTTGTATGCGTCATGATTATATACATGTAGATTTTGTACACCAACTCATGTGGCGCCTTGTAAAAATTTTTAGATATTAATGGAAATCCAATTTTTTTATGTAAATCGTTCATTTTCCTCAAATTATAATCCTATGCTTGTATTCGTGTAATTACTTGGATGCATCTGAGTCAACTAGACCACCTCACCTCAGAGTGTGGGGGGGAGCATGTACCCTTGGGTTATTTTCGGGGACGAAAATTCTCAAGGTGGGGAGGATGTAATATCCCAAAAAATCACGTTAAATAGTGACCTCGAGATCCGTGCCCGATTGGTCACAGGTTTGACCAATTGGGAGTTCAATAGTTAGCATAGAGTGTGATTGACTGTGTGGTGTGTGATGTAAATGTGAGGTCACATACACCTATCGCGGTGCTTGTGCTCAACACACAAGTTAGAGGAGAGATAAAAGGGTTTAATAACCCTAAATTTGTGTTTTGGGTTGTTGAGAGAGAAGTAAAGAAGAGAGAGAGAGAAGTAAAGAAGGGTTGAGCAAGGAGTTATTGTGGGTGATTGGAAGGGGGATTCAAGCATTAAAGAAACCGACTCAACGCAAAGGATCCGTTCAAGTCAAAGCTGGAACCCTAGCCTTTCCAACCATTGATTTGAAATAAATTTGAGATTTATTAAAGGTAAGATTTATGTAATTTGAAATGCATGGATTAAAGGGTTAAATTGTAGTTAGAAATAGTTTACAATGCGGGATAAGAGCTTAGAAAAATGGAGGAGAAAGTAAGGGAAGAAATTGGGAAGAACAGCAAAAAAGGGGTTGAATCTGACAATTTCGATTAATCGAAATTGGGTTTCGATTAATCGAAATTGGCCAAGAAGTTGAAAAGTCAGAGGACCCTGATCTCGATTAATCGAATTGAGTTTCGATTAATCGACTTTAGATTTCGATTAATCGAATTGGAAATCGATTGATCGACTGGGAATCTACAGTGAACTCCAGTGGAGGAAAGAAAACAGCTTGGAGAAATTGACTAATCGAAATGGGAATTTGATTAATCGATTTAGAATTTCGATTAATCGATTTGGGATCAATTAATCGATTTTGGAGATTCGATTACTCGAATTGAGAATCGACAGGATAGAGTAAAGAAATTCGATTAATCGAATTGGGTTTCGATTAATCGAATGGGAATCTCGATTAATCGATTTGAGAATCGATTAATCGATATTGACTTTCGATTAATCGATTTTGGAGTTCGATTAATCGACTGGGCTAGTTTATGTTGACTTTTGAGTTTGACTTTAAGCTTCATGGAGGGTCTTGGACCTCCTTTATTATATCTTTAGTGATGTGTTTCACATGATATATGGTACCATAGGTGGTACGTGTGAGCTAGTGCACAAGGAGCCACGTGAGACCTTGATGCATTGATCGAACGAAGACTTGAGGTAGGGAACACCTTGAACATGTACTTTATTTTGCAAGAGCATGTATGTAGTGATATAGAATTCAATTCAAAATATTTTAATTGCTTAAGAATTGTGAAAAGTGTGTGTGCGTGACATCCATAAGAGTAATTATAATGAACCATCCCCAGGGGATGAGGAAGTAAAGAGATAAGAGCATCAGGTGTGATGCAAGTGAATGGATACATCTCAGGGATGTTTCCAAGATTAAATCATGTTTGATAGGGCCTAACTGATATAAGATAGCACAATTATACGGTGAATAACTATATGTAAAGCACCTGATACTTTTGTTATTTGAGGTTTGATAGGGTACCCCACCGACGTGGTGGGATATCCACGACTGACACGGCAGGATATTCGTGACTGATACGGCGGCGAAACCGTAGGCCAGTGCAGAGGCTTATCCGTACACAGTAAGCACTCCCCAGGGGTGTTGATTGAGACTAGTGAAACCCCGCCACCAATCCCCAGGGGAAAGGGGCTTGGGTACTATTAGTATTCCCAGGGAATACGTTAAAAGTGTCTATATAGATGACGATGATAGGTATCTCATCGGGGCTCGATGCTATATTGCTCGGGGATTACTTAAGTTGAAAGTTTAAGTTTTGCTTTAAGCCTTTTCAACATCATTCATGAATAAATAAAGACATGAGTAAACTACCAGTAAAATATAATGCTTTTTAACTGTTTTCATCAGTAACTGCATAGACACATCATGCATGGCATATCATGGAATATATGTGAGCAATAATTTATATGTTCAACTGTGTCTTGTTCCCTATTGAGCTAGAATGTAGCTCACCCTATAGACTATACGTCGCAGGTCCACTACTAGCAGCTGCCGAGGCTTCAGGAGACGCTGACCCCGGTGAGTCGGACCTTGCGGCCGGAGACGAGTTGGAGCCACCTCCTGAGGACTTCTTCTAAAGGACTCCGTTGTGCCGCTTTGAGGGCTTTTTGATAGAGATTTGTACGGCTTGGTATGTCAAGCCTTGTTTTGGCTAAACAATGTACATGTGTAAATTGAGATTATTCTTTTGGGGCGAACCATCTGTGATGATTTGCTATCATCGATGGTTCGGATCGGTTCTCCATTCATGCAGAGGCATGAGGGTAGAACTGTCTTTTAAAAAATGCTTTTATATAGATTTAAATTCCGCAGTTTCATTTACTATTTCATTTTTGCTTAATATGCCAATGTTCCGTGCTTAGCAAAGGGGCACGATCAAGATGATCGTGCTGATGGCACGAGTTTTGGGGTGTCGAAATCCGGGCTGTCACAGCTGCTATATACGCTATTTGATTTTTTTGGATAATAACGTATAATGTTTATAAGATAGATAAGTTATAAGTATAACATTGTTATAACTTTTAATACTTAATTATAATATTTTTATAATATATAAGTTATAAAAGTTAATTTGCAAGTTACAAAAGCCCAACTTATAAGTTATAAAATCCTTGATTCTCTCTCTCGTCACAAAACCTCAGCGTGTTACCAATCAACGAAACCTCAGCGTTAGCGATACCGACGCTACGATATGTGCATTTGATATTTAAATATTTTTTAATATTTTATATATTTTTATATTTCATATTTATTTATTTATATTTATCATGTTGCAAATTTGTTGATGTTCTATATTTGATTTGTATTTATTTATATTTGTTCTGTCTAGAACATGAAATCTTTAACATTAGAATCAAAGTATGATGCTTCAGTAGTTGAATTTTTTTTCTTCCTATATTTTTTTATTTTTTCTTCCTATTTAAAAATTATAAATAAGTAAAAAATAAATATAATAAAATATTTATAAATTAATGAATAGTCTTGTCATAACGTAGAGAGCCTCTTCGTCATGACCTACCTACACCGACTTAATTATCTTGGACTCACCCATTCTAGTATAACTGTAACATCTATTTAGTATCTAAGAAAACCAGCAGTACCTTGCACCATAAATAGCCTCCACACTATTTAGAAATCACTTGTATAAAAAGGAGGTTTGCACCCTCTTTTATGATTAGAATAACGTGTGCCCTTTTTTGTTCTCCAACGACACTCCTGCACGCAGAAATGGACGATGCTGAGTTTAACACGAGTAGGGAGTTGGAATGTAGTTTATGTTTTTACCCCTCTATAATTTCTATCCTTAATTTGAATCTTTCTTCTTCTTTTTTTTTTATTCTTCTTCCTTTTTCGCCGAAAACTGATCGCAGGAGAAGAAGATTCCCAGGTGTCTTGCCGGAAGACCCACAGCAACCGGCGAAGAAGACCCACAGCAGCCTCCAACGATCAATTTCCGACGAAAATTGGAGAAGAAAAAAAAAAAGATCGCTGGAGAAGATGACCCCAGGGCATTTCGATAATTTCAGTACATCATGTTAAGCACCGTGCATCATGCGCGACGCATTTTGAAGTTGAAGGGTGTTATTTTATAATTTAAAAAAAAAAACTCACCGAAATTGTAATTAAATTTTTTTTTGGGCATGATTCAATACTTTTCTCTAAAGTTATTCCTCCATACAGAGGGAAGGTAATATTTCATGATAAATATTACCCTTCTCCATAGAAAAGAGAATCATATTTTCTATCATTCCGTATATGTACTTAAAAATGATGAACTATCGGGGTGCTCATAAATGCTAAGGCTGCGTATGGCATAGCTCTTTGCTAGCCCCTGCTATAGTAGAGTTCACCTACTTTAGCAGGTTCCCATTCTCTTTGCTAATATCCTGATACTTGCTTTAGCAGGTACCCCTTATCCTTTATAACTCCTTGCATAGCAAAATTTTATGCATGATTTACCTGTTCAACAATTCTACCCTCCTCTCTACTCACTCCTTGCCAAAGCAGATTTTATTTGCTCTGGTAGGGAGTTAGTAGAGAGCGGGGAGGTTGCTACTAGAGCTGGTAAACTCTCCAGTAATAGAAAAGATAATGAGAACCAACTAAAGCAGATGAACTCTCCAGTGATAGAAGCTAGCAAGGAGCTATACCATACATAGCCTAAGCTTCTTAACCAAGTTAGTTGTTGATAAAAACAAAATGAGAGAAAAGAACCAAGAGAGATAATTAGGAGTTATAAATTGGGAAACCCTTATTTAGCTTTGGCGAGACGCGGCTTCCAATAAATGGAAAAAATAAAGAAATGATTTGAAATTTCTTCTTTTCAGACTGGTAATGCTCAATGGTGGTGCTTGTCCTACTACTCAGATCCGAAGCAGCAACTTCAAACTGAAGATCTAACAACATCTCCTCCTAGGCTCCATCAAATACAAGATGTTGGATCTAATACCTTCTTAGACTCCATCATATACAAAATGTTGAGTCTAATGCTCATTAATCTTGACTTGACGTTTTATCATGTCTTACGTGTCTTGATTATGTATTGTATAGATCATTATGAAGCATGTAAAGTGTATAAGAGTAAGATCATAATACATAAGTATTTAAGTACATTTAATCATGGTACATAAGCGTTGAGGTGTTCACAATCATGGTGCATAAATATTGAAATGCATGCATTACAATCATGGTATATAAATATGGAAGTGTACACAATTATGGTGCATAAACATTAAAGTGCATATATTACGATCATGGTATATAAACATTAACATTTAATGACACTGCTAAGAGATAAAATGAATATAGAACTTGATTGTTCGGACTCAAGCTATTTATTTAGTGTTAAGGCTCAATCGATTGATTTGACAGAATCAATCGATTGATTCAAATCCATGCTCCGTCTTAATGGATTGATTTTCCATAATCAATCGATTGATTTTCCCAAAATCAATCTATTGATTTTACTAAATCAATCTATTGATTTCCATAATCAATCGATTGATTTCACATAATCAATCTATTGATTTTCCCAAAATCAATCTATTAATTTCCGTTATAGGGTAATTAAGGCATTCCACTTCAAACTCAATCTATTGATTGCCTCGAACTCAATCTATTGATCTCCTAAATCAATCTATTGATTTTTCTCAAAATCAATCGATTGATTTTCTACCTCAATCTATTGATTTTCTCAAAAATCAATCTATTGATTTCCTAAATCAATCTATTGATGTCTGTCAGAGGGTAATTAAAGCATTCCACTTCAAACTCAATCGATTGATTTTGCAGAATCAATCGATTGACTTCAATCTATGCATTCTCAAACCATTTTATTTATCTCCGACTCAATCGATTGATTCCAATCCGTGAGCACGCCTCAAAATAATCAAATCACACGATAGAATTTAATCTGACTTCTTTTTAACCCAACATCATTAATATTAAAAATTTATTAATCATAGCATGCATTCATTTAATCATCCCATCATTATCTATGAATAAAATTACTAATTTACATAAAAATCTATTTAAAAATTAATATTTTAAGTTCAATGGAAAGCATGATTTCTCCATACCTAGATCGATTATATCACCATGATTAGATTAGGATCCCAACAATGATGATGACTCTAGAAGGAGGCGAAGGCCACTTGAGAATATACGCCAATGTCTCACCGATCTTCCAAAAAAATGGTTCTAGGAAGATAGATTTAGAATTTCTTCTCTAAGATCTCTAGGGCTTCTGAATGAAATTATCATTTAAGATTCTCCGTAAAACACTTATTTATAACATTTTGAGGATTATCCGGTGTTAAGCTAACACACCAAGGAAGAGTGTACAAATTTTTACCTCAAAGTCTAAAATAGAGGTTTATAACATACATAACAAAGTTCGATTCCTAGACCTCTTGTCTATAACTTAAAGGCTTTAACCTATAGGCTACCCATAACTTATGTCCATAAATGACGGAAATAAATATAAAATCTTGAAATTTTAAAACATGTATTTTAGTTCAAACCTTTTGAAAAGTTGAGACATGCGGGGAATACGTTATTAGCACATACACATAGGTGTATCAAAGACATAAAATTTAGATCATAACACCCAATGACCTATATGTTGAGCCTTAAAAATCCTCATTTCAAAATATTTTTTAAATTACCAAAAATGAGTGCTCACAACGAGCTGTTGTGGCATTCACATCGAGTTGTCGCTATGGTGTTGTCTGAGTGTTGACAGCGCGTTGTGAGGCCCACAGCGAGTTGTTGTGGATTCACAGTGAGCTGTGATCACAGCTCGCTGTCACTTGTATTACAGCTCGTTGTGGTTCTCGAGACAACCTTTCTCACTTCTAGTTTCCTTTTTGTATAAAAGGGCTTTTAGGACTTTTCCGGTCTTAGGGTTTTAGGGTTTTGATAAAACTTTTGAAAAAAAGAGAGAGGGGGGGGGGGTTAAGCAAGCCAAGAGTGCTTCTTCTTCCTTGCGTAAAAACTCTAAGAACTCCATCTTCTTCAACCTTTGAAATATTTGTGTTTGCAAAAACTGTTTTATTCAAAGGGTTCCTTTCCTCTTCACCTTCATCTTATATTGATTATCCCTAGAGATTAGGGTGTGTGATTGATTGCCTTGTGGACTTCAAGGTAGATCGTTGTGTGCTCATCAATAATAAATGAGAGCATCCAAATCGAAAAGCTATGGAGGCGACCCGAGACGGGGAGTTGGTTTGCATGGGGGTTTGATAGGGCATGTGCATGTTTCGATATATCATTCGAAACTCTTTGTAATCATTTATTTCATAGTGGATTTGGTTTGTGGACTTCGGTCTCGTCATTTTTCCAAGTGATTTGGTTTCCACGTATATCTCGTGTTGTGGTGATTGTTGGCGTTATTGTGTAATCACTAGATTAATTAGAATTAATCGAACACCCAATAAATTCCGTAGATAGACAGAATTTCAACAAGTATTTTAAGTGTTTTGGTTCCTAATACTTTAATTGTTTTGGTGCCTATAGGTAACAAGTGTCGTGCAAGGTATCAAATATCGGCCAATACCTATATGTATCGGCTTTTCGGCAAATCGATGCGTATCGGCACCAATACGAATCGGTATCCAACTCGGTATCGGTATCGATATCGACCGATACCTATATGTATATATATATATATTATTATTATTATTTATTTTTTTAATTCTTAAATTGGCCAATAAGTATTGGTATCGGCTGATTCTATCGGTCCTCGAAGGACCGATACCAATTTTGTTACCTTGGTGTCATGACATAAAGAGTGACAAAAAGTCCGACTTTTTAAAAAATCTTCAAAAATCAATGCTTTTTTTTTTTCATCCAATTAAATGTTCGATTTTATCGGCCAAGTCTCCTAATTTCCAATATGTTGTTAATTTTTTCTTTATTTTTATTTTTAACCTTCTCTAATTTTTTTCTTTTCATTTTTATTTTTATTGTTGACTCATTGTTTAACTTCTATAATATTGGCGTCTATGGTTGATGTTTTTAAACATGTTCAAAATTAAGTTAATATTGAACCTATGATCATAGATTTTATATCTGGTAGAAAATAGCAACTTATTGAATGTGCCACGTGGAATAGTTGTTCCATTTGTTGCCAAAAGTTGTGCCTAGGCCACACTTTTTAGCCTAGTCCCAGCTTAGGGAGGGTGACCGCTTAGCATAGCCTCCCTACCTTGTACTTGCCTTGAACATCATAAAGAGAGATGGTAGACTAATGCCATTTAGAGAAGCCTACTAAAGACCGAGATGATATACACTACAACCAAGTTTTACAAATAATTTATTTTTCAGTTTTCTTTCTTTAAAATAATCATAGCTATAAGTTTCGTTTTAAACATTTGACCCCAAATAACATGTGTATCACCACTTGAGGACCCCAATCATATGAGAACCCAACTTTTTCAATATTGCGTAGACTAATCTAAATGAAATAAGATTATGTCAGTATAACGCCCTGACTCTATATATCAAGATATTGTCATCTTTAGGTGGCTCTACTTGATCTCCCCAACAATTCTTTCTCTTTAAGGTTTTATTTTTTATATGGGCCGACTCTAGCCATAGGCCGCTGCTCCTGCCCAAAACATGTTTTCCGTGTATTAGAGCGTCCAACGGATGATATTGTATGATTCTACGCTTAAGTACCCTCTCCGATTTTGTTTCGGACATGTGCTTAACTCCCCACCCATAACGCATCTCCCATTTGAGAGGGGGGCCTTACTTGTGTCCCAATGTTGGGACAGCTTCCTACACGACGACATGGGACTTTACAGTCAATTTCTTAGAAGTTTTTTCTCAAAAATTATCAATTGCATCAATTTAACTTTAGATTTTATAATTATTGAACAATAGACGTCTTTAAAAGATAAATTTAAGTGTTTAAACCAACCCTTGATTTACTTGTAATTTCTTCTATGCAAGTTTATTAAAAGAGTTTATGTGTTCACAAAAGTTTCGCAAAAAAAACAATACCTCTGTGGTGTATTATCTCTATTAATAATATCAAATAGTTGTTTAAACAAAAAAGGAAATAAGATCTGCAAATATAAAAATAAAAAGGAAAAACCCTAATTATGACTAGAAGAATGGCAAACAAATATAAATTGTGTACCACTTGGAAGCCTCCAAACCGATCGACCGTGTGCAACCCTTGCACACGGCAACCGTCTCTGTCAAGGAAGGTGAAAGTCGGTTTAATGTTGAATTTTGATGCTTTTTTCTTTTTAAATATTTAGGGTTTTGTTTAGAGGGAGATAGAGGGATTTAGTTAAAATACCTTAAAAATGAAGGCGATTTTGTGGTTATTCACTGTTTGGATAGGCTCATAGAAATAATATGAAAAAAAAAGAGACGTGGAGAGAGTGGAGAGAAAAAATAGCCTAAAAAATATAGGTACGTGGAGAGAAAAAATAGTGTCCAAAATATAGAAGTACCATGGCGTTTATCATTATTTACAACCATGAAATTGTGGCCTCATTCCATCTCGTCGAGCCTGGCACGCATTGACCGCTTTGAATTGGACGATGGAGATTGTTTTATATTCTAATCTATCACACAAATAATCTCTAAATTATGAGAGTACCATCACAAGGTCAATTTTTAATTCCACAAGGCACACATCTAAAAAAGTGACCCCCTAAAATTGATGTGTGCCATATGGTTTTGGAGTAAAATTTTGGGCAATTTGCTACATAGAATAAAAAACTGACCGTATGATGGTATGTCCATGATCTCAAGATCAATTATTTGAAACATCACGCTCAAACATGATTTTTGAGTCCCTTTTGGGAATATGTGCCATGTGGAATGAAAATTTGATTGTTTTATGGTTAGCCCATGATCTCAAGATCCTTGCGTGGAAGATTGACAGACCATCCAATGGTATGCCCATTCAAAGGCCATCATTTGATTCAGTGGTTGACTATGTCGAATCGTATGATAGCTATCGTGTTTTGTGTTAATCTTTTGAACAAAGATCTTCAAATTAGATGGCTTAGATGATTTTTCCATAGGACAGGCCAACTTTGTGCGTGCAAGTAATGGCTCCTAGAAAGGGAAACTACCTCAAGGAATAGAGGTACTACCGAGCCACAAGCCTGCTACCAAGGTTGTTTACCATGTCATCGAATTCATATATTTGGTTCGCCACACCTTCCATGGATTGAATTCATCCTAATACTTTATTTGTTTTGGTGCTTATAGGTAGCAAGTATTTTGATGTCATTTTAGGGAGAATGTGATCTATATGAAATGTCATGAACTAAAGAGTGACAAAAAGTTAACTTTATAAAAAAAAAATCAAAAATCAATGATTTTTTTTTTTCATCCAATTAAATATCCGATTTTAGCGGCCAAGTCTCCTAATTTTTCATAAATAGTTAATTTTTTCTGGATCTTTTTTTTTTTTACATTCTCCAATATTTTTCTTTTCACTTTTATTTTTATTGTTGACTCATTGTTTAACTTCTGTAATATTGGTGGTCATGTTCGATTTCAGTATTAAGTTAATATTGAAGATATGATCATATAGACTATATCTTGTAGAAAATAACAACTTATTGAATGTGCCATGTGGAATTGTTTTTTCATTTGTTGCCAGAAGCTGCCCCTATGCCAGACTTTGTCGCCTAGTCCCAGCTTAGGGAGGGTGGCCGCTTAGCATAGCCTCCTTACGTTGTACTTGCCTTAAATGTCATAAAGAGAGATACTAGACCGATGACATTTAGAGAAGCCTATTAAAAATCGCTACAAGATATCAAGTGAGATGTTATATACTATAACCAAGTTTTACAAATAATTTATTTTTCAGTTTCTTCTTTAAAATAATCATGGCTATAAGCACAAATTACATGTGTATCACCACTTGAGGACCCCAATCATTTAAGAAGTCAACTTTTTCAATATTGCGTAAACTAATTAAAATGAAATAAGATTATATCAGTATAACGCTCCGACTCCACATGTCAAGATATTGTCCTCTTTAGGTGGCTCCACTTTGTCCCACCAGCAACCATTTTCCTTCAACATTTTGTTTTTTATATGGGCCGACTCTAGATATGAGCCGCTCTTCCTCCCACCCAAAACCCATCTTCCGTGTATTAGACCGTGTTAATGAAAATTTGTTATTGATAATGGCTCCGAGGCACGTAGTTCACTACGCTTTCTTAAAGACAATAGACGCCCTCACTCCGTTGGATAAACGAAGATGCAATAGAGTTTCCAGCGAATCTGCCTTTATGATACAACAGAGCCCGGTCTTGCCAAGAACCATATGTTCTTTTCTAGATTGCACTTTCTAGAAAAAGAACCTGCCACACAGATTTTCTGATACACAAATGATAAGAACGAAAGAGAAAAAAGAGAAATATATTTAAATTCTGTTGTATATCTTACATGTCTTGTATTTTTAAAGGAGATCTTATCTCTATTTATAGAGAAATTATGAACCATTGTGTCTTTTCAAGTTACGGTGAAAAGATTTCAGATCTCGATCGTTTAAGAGAGTTGTGTCTTTTTAGATAACAATAAAAAGATAAATTAATTTCATTTCTATCTTTTCAGAGAGTTATGTCTTTTCAGATAACAGTAAAATGAAAAGTCAATTTCACTTATGTCTTTTCAGATTTACTGTAAAGAGATGCCAGACTTGTGTCTTTTCATGTTTACGGTAAAGAGATAAATTCAAATAAAAGACACTTCTTTAGGGAGATAATATTTACAAGTTTGCCATTGAATTATTATCAATATATATAATGATAATTATAAACTTAATTTTGAAATAAGTAAATATATATTACTAAACTAATATATATATCCGCACGACAGAAGATATTGTTTGATTATGGGTTTAAGTTTCCTCCCCGATTTTGTTCCCGACTTGGGCTTAATTCCTTACCTAGGACGCGTCTCCCATGTGATAGGGGGGTCTTACTTACGTCCCAAGGTCAGAATAACTTCCTACACGACGATGTGGGAGTTCACGTTCATTTTCTTGAAAGTGTTTTCTCAAAAATTATCAATTGCATCAAATTAACTTTTGATTTTATTATGATTGACCAATAGATGTCTTTAAAAAATAAATTTAAGTGTTTAAACCAACCCTTGATTTACTTGTAATTTCTGCCATGCAAGTGTATAAAAAGAGGTTTTATGTTCAAAAAAATTAGGGAAAAATAAAACCTTTGTGCTATATTGTCTCTATTAATAATATCGAATAATTGTTTAAGCAGAAAAGGAAATAAAATATGCAAAAAAAAAAAAAAAAAAAAAAAGGTTAAAACCCTAATTATGACTAGAAGAATAACAAACATATATAAATTGTATACCACTTGGAAGCCTCCAAACCGATGGATCCTTCAAATCCTTATAAACCGATCGACCCTTGCACACGGCAACAATCTCTGTCAAGGAAGGTGAAGTTCGATTTAATGTTGAATTTTGCTACTTTTTCCTTTTTATCTATTTAGGATCTTTTTTAGAGGGAGACAGAGGGACTTAGTTAAAATACCTTAAAAATAAGGCACGAAAAAATAGGATTTTGTGTTGGAAAATGTTAGATTTGGATTTATAAATAAATCCCATAAAATCTTAAAGTTTTCGAGTCTATAGAATTCATAGGATTTTGTGGTTATTCACTGTTCGGATAGGCACATAGAAATAATATGAAAATAAAGAAAGAGACATGGAGACAGTGGAGAGAAAAAATAGCCTAAAAAATATAGGGACGAGGAGAGAAAAAATAGGTAAAAAATATAGTAGGTACCATGGAGTTTGCCATTATTTTACAATCATGAAATTGTGGCCTCATCCCATCTCATTTGAGATGACGTCTTCTCCTTTGAGTTGCTGCTACAGCCAAGCAAAAAAAAACTCACAAGAAGTGTCTGCCACGCATTGGTCACTTTGAATTGGACGATGGAGATTATTTTACATTCTAATCTTTCACACAAATAATCTTTAAATTATGAGAGTACCATCACACAGTCAATTTTTAATTCCACAAGGCACACATCTAAAAAAGTGACCCCCTAAGATTGATGTATGCCCAGTGATTTTGGAGTAAACTTTTGGGCAGTTCGCTACAAAGAATAAAAAACTGACCATATGATGATATGCCCATGATCTCAAGATCGATTATATGAAGGATTGCAATGAAAAATTATCTCAATCGTCTAATTCAAAGTACTCAATGCATGTCTAAAGGAGGAGATGGGTGAGATAAAAGTTTGATAAGATTTAAACAATGATACTCAAAGAAAAAGAGTGCCACCCAAAAAAATTAAAGAGCGCTACTATTTTCCGAGGGGACGAAAAAGATAATGCTGAGGATCCCCTCGGAATTTTTTATGGGAAAATATGAGAAGTTGGGATTATATTTTCCTACTCATATTTACAACCCAAACGGTAGAAAATGATGGATTTGTATATCTTACCTTTCATTTTTCATCATTTTCCCTATATCCAAACACACCATAAAAGGAAAGGCAAATAAAAATGACGCCGTGAAAAAATAGGATTTTTTTTTATAGCATTATTCACACATCGTGAAACTCTAAAATCACCCATCACTTTTTGCCAGCAATGACGGCTTTGAGTTAGGAGGTCATCTAGTGTCCACCACCTACCATGAGTGGACACGGCAGTCAATACATCAGCGTAATTGCACGATGTCACAAATGTGTGGACTACTTTACAGCAGATGATGGGTGGATACTCATTGTAGACTAACTCTTGAATCAATTTATACACTGACAGTGTTACATAGAGGACTTATTTTATACAGAGAAAGTGCAAGCGGCTGATGTAGCGCACACAATTGGTTGCAAGTGCAGTGTATCTCAATTAATGCAAGTCGATGCAGCCAATCACGTCGCGCCACATCAGCCACTCATACTTTGTCCTCAACAAATCTCTCTTACAGTTATAATTTTCCATTGAGACACATCATTTTTCGTCTCTATATATCTTGAGATCACAAGCTTAGCATCAAAAGGTCCTAATATATTACTATGAATTAGTCTGAAGTGAAAGCTTGAGAAACCTTACTTGAAAAAAGAAAAAGAAAAAAGACCTGATTTATAAGTTTTAAATTGATCACTAATCAGATGGTTCACATTCATGTATGAGGGCCAAAACATTCTCAATGATGAATTGACACTTGGACAATTCAGATTAAGCACAAATCTGCCCCACATGGTATAAAAATGAACCACACTCCCTAAAAAAATTAATAAATAACGAGATAAAATAAAAATATTACTTGGATTTAATGGTGTTTTTTTAATATTTGCCACATGTTGCTCAAAACTGACAGGCTCGTGCAGGCCTGTCAGTTTTGAGCAACATGTGACAAATATTAAAAAAATACCGTTAAATCCCTAGTAATATTTTTGTTTTATCTAGTTATTTAATAATTCTTTTAGGGATAATGGCTCTGACCTACATTTGAACACCAAATGGTGTTTAAATGATCTTACACCACTAAATTACTCTTTTTTATCTTACACTGTTGAAGTGTGGTTCATTTTTATACCATCTGGGGCAGATTTGTGCTTAATCTAAATTGTCCCAGTTTCAATCCATCATTGAGAATGTTTTAGCCCCCATAAATGAATGTGAACCATCCAATTAGTGATCAATTTAAAACATATAAATCAAGTCTTTTTTCAAGTTAGGTTTCCCAAGCTTTCTGTGATCTCAAGATATATAGGCTCGTGCAGGCCTGTCAGTTTTGAGCAACATGTGACAAATATTAAAAAAATACCGTTAAATCCCTAGTAATGTTTTTGTTTTATCTAGTTATTTAATAATTCTTTTAGGGATAATGGCTCTAACCTACATTTGAGCACCAAATGGTGTTTAAATGATCTTACACCACTAAATTACTCTTTTTTATCTTACACCGTTGAAGTGTGGTTCATTTTTATACCATCTAGGGCAGATTTGTGCTTAATCTAAATTGTCCCAGTTTCAATCCATCATTGAGAATGTTTTAGCCCCCATAAATGAATGTGAACCATCCAATTAGTGATCAATTTAAAACATATAAATCAGGTCTTTTTTCAAGTTAGGTTTCCCAAGCTTTCTGTGATCTTAAGATATATAGAGACGAAAAATGATGTGTATCAATGGAAAATTAAAAACATAAGAGAGATTTGTTGAGGACAAAGTATAAGTGGCTGACGTGGCGCGACGTGATTGGTTGCATCGACTTGCATTAATTGAGGTACACTGCACTTGCAGCCAATTGTGTGCACTAGATCAGCCACTTGCACTTTCTCTGTATAAAATAAGTCCTCCACATAACACTGTCAGTGTATAAATTGATTCAAGAGTTAGTCTACAATGAGTATCCACCCATCATCTGCTGTAAAGTAGTCCACACATTTGTGACATCGTGCAATCACGCTCAAAGCCGTCATTGCTAGCAAAAAGTGATGGGTGATGTTAGAGTTTCACGATGTGTGAATAATGCTATAAAAAAAAATCCTATTTTTCACGGCGTCATTTTTATTTGCCTTTCCTTTTATGGTGTGTTTGGAAATAGGGAAAATGATGAAAAATGAAAGGTCGGATATGCAAATCCATCATTTTCTATCGTTTGGGTTGTAAATATGAGTAGAAAAATATAATCCCAACTTCTCATATTTTCCCATCAAAAATTCCGAGGGGACCCTCAGCATTATCTTTTTCGTCCCCTCGGGAAATAGTAGTGCTCTTTTTTTTTGGGTGGCACTCTTTTTCTTTGAGTATCATTGTTTAAATCTAATGAAACTTTTATCTCACCCATCTCCTCCTTTAGACATGCATTGAGTACTTTGAATTAGACGATAGAGATAATTTTTCATTGCAATCTTTCAGATAATCGATCTTGAGATCATAGGCATACCATCATATGGTCAGTTTTTTATTCTTTGTAGCGAACTGCCCAAAAATTTACTCCAAAATCACTGGGCATACATCAATCTTAGAGGGTCACTTTTTTAGATGTGTGCCTTGTGGAATTAAAAATTGACCGTGTGATGGTACTCTCATAATTAAAGATTATTTGTGTGAAAAATTAGAATGTAAAACAATCTCCATCGTCCAATTCAAAGGGATCAATGCGTGGCAGACACTTCTTGTGTTTTTTTTCGCTTGGCTGTAGCAGCAACTCAAAGGAGAAGACGTCAACTCAAATGGTACCTACTATATTTTTTACCTATTTTTTCTCTCTTCGTCCCTATATTTTTTAGGCTATTTATTCTCTCCGCTCTCTCCACGTACATATATTTTTTCTCTCCA
Organism: Chloranthus sessilifolius; assembly: GCA_021018995.1. NCBI lineage: Eukaryota > Viridiplantae > Streptophyta > Magnoliopsida > Chloranthales > Chloranthaceae > Chloranthus > Chloranthus sessilifolius. The sequence continues at coordinate 159,151,576 of CM037585.1, forward strand.
CTCTCTCTACGTCTCTTTCTTTATTTTCATATTATTATTTCTATGTGCCTATCCAAACAGTGAATAACCACAAAATCCTAGAATTCTATAGACTCGGAAACTTTAAGATTTTACGGGATTTATTTATAAATCCAAATCTATCATTTTCCAATGAGGCTACGCAAAATCCTATTTTTTCGCGCCTTATTTTTAAGGTATTTTAACTAAATCCCTCTACCTCCCTCTAAACAAGATCCTAAATATATAAAAAGGAAAAAGAAACAAAATTCAACATTAAACCGAACTTCACCTTCCTGAGACGGTTGCCGTTGGTTTTTACTCTTTTTTAGCATATTTTATTTCCTTTTCTGCTTAAACAACTATTCGATATTATTAATAGAGATAATACAGCACAAAGGTTTTTTTTCCCTAATTTTTCTGAACATAAAAACTCTTTTTATATACTTGCATAGCAGAAATCACAAGTAAATCAAGGGTTGGTTTAAACACTTAAATTTATTTTTTAAAGACATCTATCGGTCAATCATAATAAAATCAAAAGTTAATTTGATGCAATTGATAATTTTTGAGAAAAAACTTCCAAGAAAATGACGGTGAACTCCCACATCGTCGTGTAGGAAGTTGTTCTGACCTTGGGACATAAGTAAGACCCCCCTATCACATGGGAGAAGCGTTCTTGGTGGGGAATTAAGCCCAAGTCGGGAACAAAATCGGGGAGGAGACTTAAACCCATAATCGGACAATATCTTCGATCGTGCAGTCTAATACACGGAAGATGCGTTTTGGGTGGGAGGAGCGGCTCATATCTAGAGTCGGCCCATACCAAAAACAAAATGTTGAAGGAAAATGACTGTTGGTGGGACCAAGTGGAGCCACCTAACGAGGACAATATCTTGACATGTGGAGTCGGGGCGTTATACTGATATAATCTTATTTGACTAGTTTACGTAATATTGAAAAAGTTGGGTTCTTAAATGATTGGGGTCCTCAAGTGGTGATACACATGTAATTTGTGGTTATAGCCATGATTATTTTAAAGAAGAAAACTGAAAAATAAGTTATTTGTAAAACTTGGTTGTAGTATATAGCATCTCACTTGATATCTTGTAGCGGTCTTTAATAGTCTTCTCTAAATGCCATCTCTCTGGTATCTCTCTTTATGACATTTAAGGCAAGTACAATGTAAGGAGGCTATGCTAAGTAGCCACCCTCCCTAAGCTGGGACTAGGCGACAAAGTGTGGCCTAGGGCAGCTTCTGGCAACAAATGAAAAAACAATTCCACATGGCACATTCAATAAGTTGCTATTTTCTACAAGATATAGTCTATATGATCATATGCTCAATATTAACTTAATATTGAACATGTTTGAAAACATCAACCATAACCAATATTACAGAAGTTAAACAATGAGTCAACAATAAAAAAAAAAAATGAAAAAAAAAAAATTGGAGAATGTAAAGAAAAAAAAGATCCAGAAAAAATTAACTATTTATGAAAAATTAGGAAACTTGGCCGATAAAATCGGATATTTAATTGGATGAAAAACAAATCATTGATTTTTGATGATTTTTTTATAAAGTTAACTTTTTGTCACTCTTTATTTCATGACATTTCATATAGATCACATTCTGACATCAAAATACTTGCTACCTATAAGCACCAAAACAATTAAAGCATTAGGATGAATTCAATCCATGGAGGGTGTGGCGAACCACATATACGAATTCGATGACATGATAAACAACCTTGGTAGCAAGCCTGCTGCTCGATAGTACCTCTATTTCTTGAGGTAGTTTTTCCTTTCTGGGAGCCATTACTTGCACGCACAAAGTTGGCCTGCCCTATGGAAAAATCATCTAAGCCATCTAATTTAAAGATCTTTGTTCAAAAGATTAACACAAAACATTGAATCAACCACTGAATCAAATGATGGCCTTTGAATGGGCATACGATTGGATGGTCTGTCAATCTTCCACGCAAGGATCTTGAGATCATGGGCTAACCATAAAACAATCAAATTTTCATTCCACGTGGCACATATCTCCAAAAGGGACCCGAAAATCATGTTTGAGCGTGATGTTTCAGATAATCGATCTTGAGATCATGGACATACCATCATACGGTCAATATTTTATTCTATGTAGCAAATTGCCCAAAAATTTACTCCAAAATCACATGGCACACATCAATTTTAGGGGGTCACTTTTTTAGATGTGTGCCTTGTGGAATTAAAAATTGACCGTGTGATGGTATTCTCATAATTTAGAGATTATTTGTGTGATAGATTAGAATGTAAAACAATCTCCATCGTCCAATTCAAAGCGGTCAATGCATGCCAGGCTCGACGAGATGGGATGAGGCCACAATTTCATGATTGTAAAATAATGGTAAATGCCATGGTACTACTATATTTTTGGCGCTATTTTTTCTCTCCACTCTCTCCACGTCTCTTTTTTTTTCATATTATTTCTACGAGCCTATCCAAACACTGAATAACCACAAAATCGCCTTCATTTTTAAGGTATTTTTACTAAACCCGTCTACCTCCTTCTAAACAAAACCCTAAATATATAAAGATAAAAAAGCATCAAAATTTAGCATTAAACCGACATTCACCTTCCTTGACAGAGGCGGTTACCGTGTGCAAGGGTCGATCGGTTTATAAGGATTTGGAGGATCCATCGGTTTGGAGGCTTCCAAGTGGTACACAATTTATATATGTTTGCTATTCTTCTAGTCATAATTAGGGTTTTTCCTTTTTCTTTTTATATTTACAGATCTTAGTTCCTTTTTTGTTTAAAAAACTATTCAATTTTATTAATAGAGATAATAAACCACAGAGGTATTGTTTTTTTTGCCAAACTTTTGTGAACACAGAAACTATTTTTATAAACTTGCATAGCATAAATCACAAGTAAATCAAGGGTTGGTTTAAACACTTAAAATAAAGGGTTTTTTGCATATACCCCCGTGTTATGCTAATATTATAAGAAACTCCTTGAGTTATGGGTATTTATTTTGAAGCCCCTACTTTTGTGTTTCTGTTTCATATAACCCTTTGCTGTTAACTAGTCGTGAGTTTATGGACGGAAAGTCTATTTTGCCCTTAATGAAACCAATATTTTAAAGATACCACCATTCTAAAAGGCCCTTCAATCATCTATATTTACAAGTCATGCCATTAAAGTTTATCACCATTCTAAAAGGCCCTTCATTCCCCTTTATTTACAAGTCATGCCATTATAATTTACCACTATTCTAAAAGGAGTACCTTTAAATCCACCCACAAAATCTTTGAGTTCACCCACGCTGAAACACATTGACTGCATTGAATCAAATGATGCAGATTGTTTATCGTCCCAATCTTTCATGAGATCGAGTTTTAGATCATGGGTGTACTATCAGACGGGCGATTTTTTATTTCATGTGGTACATACCCATAAAAGTAACGTTAATGTCAATTTTAAGCATGCATGTGATGTTAGGGTCGCTTTTTTGAGATGTGTGCCACGTGAAATAAAACACTGACCGTTTGATGGTACGATCATGATCTCAAGATCCATTGTGTCAAAGATTGGGAGGATAAATTATCTCCATCGTTTGATTCAATTCAATCAACGTGTTTCAGCGTGGGTGAACTTAAAGATTCAGTGGGTGGATTTAAAGGTACTCTTCTAAAAGGCCCTGCATTCACCCATCAGATTCTAGACTCATAAGATGTGTGACGACCCGACTTTTCCAATCCCTAAGGTATAGGAAAGGCCGGTTCATCAACTTATTGATTTTTCAATAAGCCGTATCAAATAGAAGCCGACAGCATAACATAGATATAAAAACAGAGGCAAAGCATAGATTAAGCAAAGACAAAAGCTTAACAAAATAATATATCACCCTGAGGAACCAGGAAGAACCACCGGTGATGGCCAATCCAACACCTAAAATAGTGGTTCCTAATAATAGTTCCTCGAGTGATATCAAAAAGACAAAACAATGGCCTTAGGCCCAATATTCAAAGATTAATTCTAAACAAAAGTACCCAAAAGATAATTTAGAAATCAGGGGAAAAACTCCTCTGCAGGCGTCTCCAATTCCTCCTCAGGAACATAATCGGAGTCCTCCAGATCCAGATCCTCAGATCCTAGGTCAGTCTCAGCACCTGTGACGTATAGTCGAGGGTGAGCTAACAACAAAGCCCAATAGAGGAAACATGTCTATTTACATTTCATTATAAGTAAAGGTTTTCAAAGACAGAAAATCAGATCAATTATGATTTTCAAAAGATGTTTTGCAAATCACATTTCCAATTCTAACCAAAAGTCAAAAACTAATACCATTCATCTGATATTTTCAAATTTCTGAATTAGGCATGCTTCTTGTTTTAAATTTATAACTTAATTTTATCTCCCAAATTACATATAGCATGAGAGCGGATTAAGTCACCGATGGGAAACCCTACTGACCATCGTCGTTCAAGAACCCTTTTTCTGAAGTGCAACTAGCCCCTACGCTATGAGGGAAACTTGCGCTAAAATAAATACTGTCAATACGGTTGGTAGAATCTAGGGTTTTGTTCGTATGTGCCTCAAATCGAATGCAAATGCTAACTTATATTAAAGCTTATATGCATAATACTTTTACTGATTTTCGGAGTTCTGATTTGAAGTTCACATTCAAAAATAAATGAGGTTCTGAAGTTCAAATTTCTGAGTTCTTATTCATAACAAAGTTTTTCAAATTCTTATTTGTGTCACAATTCAAAGTTCTTATTCATACTGTGTTAAATAAATATTTTAGAATTTATGCTCTATATCAAAGAACCTATACTTATAATAGAATGCAAATCAGGTTTAGGGTTCCCCTACCTTAGCTCACAATGGTTCAAAAATAAGTAAGGCAATCCTCACACAGGACTCACCATTTCAAAACCTACAAAGATTAACACTCTCAGTGTTAATATTGGTTAAAAAGTCAAACCCGAAAGCTTGTCAAGAAAAATTCCGACAAATTTTCAAAGGCCTGAAACAGGGCAAAATTCGACCCTCGAATTTCCAAAAGTTCATCAGGTCTGGAAATAAAAAATTCGACCCTCGATTTTCAATTCGATGGTCGATTTCCAATTTCGCCCCTCGAATTTCTCCAGGTCTGTGATTGTTAATTTTTGGATCTTCGGACCCTTTTTCTCATTCAACCATAGTTTATTTATCAATCAAAAATCACTTTAAAGCTACTCTAAACAAAGCATAAATTTAATTAACTCATGAAAGTTTACAAGCCTACCTCTTGACGTTTAATCCATCGATCATGTTGCACCAAAATCCAGCACCAGATCTAAACTTTGAGGTTCAATAGGCCAGAGCCTCCAATTCAGTCCACTCAAACCTTTCTTCACATGCACAGGTCAGATCCACACAGAATTATCCTCTCCCTTATCCTTCTCTTCCAATAGCTCAAACCGATCAGAAATTTAATACTAAGCTTATCAACGGTTGGGATGGGAAGAGGAATTTTCTATCATACAAGATTTGAGACTAAGGGTAAGGAGCAAGGTTGTAAGGTTTCAAATTCCAGTTCAAACGAGATAGAGAGAAGTAAAACTTCTCCTCCAAGCCTCTCTTTATAAGCTAAAATCTCCTCACCAAAATATCAAGATATTTTACCAAAAATTATATCCACTTAAATTGCATTTATTCATGGTGTTAAACGCAAACATGCCATTTAATGTATATGCTAAACAAACAAAGACTTCCACACGTCCAAAGCCAAAATCTTTTGGCCATTACTCTCACCAAATACTTAGCTAACCAAAAACTCAAAAATATCTCGTAATAATTTTTGGGCACGCTTACCGAGGTAAATAAAAAACAGGCTAAAAATATCAGGGATATTACAAGATGGGTGAGTCCCCCATTAAAGCATGATGTTTGGACGAATACTCAACCAATGATGGATTTGTGGCAAACGATGTAATTATTTTTTAAAAGAAAACCTTCAATCTGCATGTTCCACTCAAAATACGCATCCCTCCAATTTTCTATATGATTCAAGACCCATCAAATGAAAGACCAATTGGTATTGGACGATACTTACCGATACAAATTTTTTTCTCGGTATTGGACGATCCTTAGAACTCGGGTTGCCAAACAAGGCCGATTTTATCGGTTTATCCTCCAGCTTTGTTGTATCTAAGTGGAGTTTACTAAAAGTGACGTCATAACTCATAATGCAGATTGAGTATTTTCATTGTTGGGTCATCATCGACATCAAGAGAATATCAAGCTTATGAAGAGCCTATTGTGTCGAAAACTTGCTCCTTTAACTATCAAGACCCTAAAAATCAGTCAAGACAAAGTTCCAAGATCTTCCTTGTGATATCATCTTTGGTAGCATCTTTTTGTTGCTCCCTATCAAGACTCTTGAACAAATGCATTGCGTATGTAAACTCTGGTGCGTATTGAATCATGAAATAGTAACTTCCCTCTGTATGGAGGGGTAGCTTTAGAGAAAAGTTTTGAATCACACCCAAAAATATTTTAATTAAAATTTCGGTGAGTTTTTTTTTTAATTATAAAATAACACCCCTGCAGCTTCAAAATGGGCCGCGCATGACGCACGATGCTTAAAATGGTGTACTGAAATTATCAAAATGACCTGGTGGTCTTCTTCTCTGGCGATTTTTTTTCCTTCTTCTTCAATTTTCGTCGGAAATTGATCGTTGGAGGCCACTGTGGGTCTTTGCCGGTCGCTATGGGTCTTCCGGCAAGACACTTGGAGGTCTTCTTCTCCTGCAATCAGTTTCCGACGAAAAAGGAAGAAGAGGAAAATAGAAGCAAGATTAAGATTGAGGAGAGAAATTATAGAGGGGTAAAAACGTAAACTACATTTCAACTCCCTACCTGTGTTAAACTCAGCATCGCCCGTTTCTGCATGCAGGAGCGTCGTTGGAGAACAAAAAAGGGCACACGTTATTCTAACCATAAAAAAGGGCACAAGTTATTCTAATCATAAAAAAAGGCACAAACCTCCTTTTTGTACTACTGATTTCTAAATAGTGTGTAGGCTATTTATGGTGCAAGGTACTGCTCGTTTTCTTAGATACTAAATAGATGTTGCAGTTATATTAGAATGGGTGAGTCCAAGATAATTAAGGCGGTATAGTTAGGTCATGACGAAGAGGCTATCTACGCCATGACGAGACTATTTATTAATTTATAAATATTTAAATTTTTTATTATATTTATTAATTAATAGTATTTTTTATTTTTTACTTCTTTTTATTTTTTAAATAGGAAGAAAAAATAAAAAAATACAGGTAGAAAAAAAATTCAAATGTTGAAGCACCATACTTTGATTTTGACGTTAAGGATTTTATTTTATAGACATAACAAATATAAATAAATACAAATCAAATATAGAACATCAACAAATTTGCAACAGGATAAATATAAATAAATAAATATAAAATGTATAAATATAAAATATATAAATATATAGAATATTAAAAAATAATTAAATATCAAATACACATATCGTAGCATTGGTATCACTAACACTGAGGTTTCGCTGATGACAATACCCTGAGGTTTCGTGACGAGAGAGAGAGAGAGTTGATGATTTTATAACTTATAAGTTAGACTTTTGTAACTTGTAAATTAACTTTTATAACTTACTAGTGAACATGCACATGCTTTGCACGTGTTGTTTTATAAAATCATAAAATAATAATAAATTTATAAAATGAAAAATGTCTATGGATTTTAATGTATGGATGAACTTATGTATTTAAACTTTAAATCATATGTCATGTGACACCTGATTCCAAGATAGTGCCTTTTTTAGGATTGTGTGTAATGTTGATGCCATCTATTAAAAAAAAAAAAAAAAATTGTGGTCTAAACTTCAACCAAAATTTGAATACTGCCTTACACAGCGCATTGAATTTTTTAATACTTTATAGAAACAAATATTTTTGGTTTAAAAATTTGACACAGAACATGAACTCCATCATCTGATTCATCACTCGAAGATCGTCAAGGAGTCAATGACTTTCACAGGGTTTTGGACGTAAGCGCTTTTAGTAAACCTGTAGAGGTGAACAGTGTCATCTGAAAATAAATCTAAGTTGTCTGATTTGATGGCGACAATGTAAAGATCTATGGGGTCAAACATTTGCACAAAACATGATCTCTACCAGAAGATTGAATACAGTCAAAGTCTATCATTTTATTCAATAGTTGACTATGTGAATTATATGATAGAGATTATATTTTGCACCCATCCTTGGTAAAAAAATAAAATTAAATCACGGCATCATGCCCTTCTAACCATTTTGGATAGATTTTAAGAGAGTGAGAATCTCTTTATTCTATTAGACTTAGCAATTAATGTTTATCTAAATAAGGATAGATTGTGGAGCTTTTTAAAAAGCTCATCATCTTATTTATTTTTATTTTTTTGAGATGGAATCATCATCTTATTCAATGGCTGACTTTAAAGTCACTTTTTGGGATTTTGTCATATCAAAACAATGCCTATGATGGTAATTTTCATATGATTGTCACTATTGACACCAAATTTGATTTTAAGGTCACTTTTTTGGAATTTATATCATGTCAAATCAATGCCTAACCATTTGATGGTACGCCCATTATCTTGAGATCAAGTGTGTGAAAGGTTGGAATGAAAACATTCTCCATCATTTGATTCAAAACTGTCAATTGAATATAACATGGGCGCCCTCATAGATTCGGTGGGCATATTTAAAGGTAAAATCACATTTGATAAAATAACATGTCATTCATCTCGTTTAAATTTGAGGCCATTGGATGCAAAATCCATATTATTCACAAATTTGGGAATAAAATCAGAATATTTCGAATAAATTTGAAAATTTACAATTTTCCCAATTTAGGTTAAAAACTTCACTTTTTAAAATTTTATCATTTTGAACTAATATATTTTATAATTTTACTTTCTGAATTTTGACTTTTTTTTCCTTGTTCTGAATTTCATAAATTTTGTCAGATTTTTTCCTGAAACCCAATATGGTCACTATAGACGTAAACATAAATAGTGAGGCAGATTAATCCATTGCAAGATATCGATCTGCAAAATTCAAACCTTCCAATTCTAGGATCATTTTTCAATAAAATATTTTCCCTTGCCCATTCTCTATATTCACCATTGATATTTTAAGTTAGCAGAGTAGATCTTGTTCGATCTTGAAAATTAGATTGGAGGAAGAGCCCTTTTTTGTGCTGTCTGAGTGAACATCAATGAAGTAAGGATTAGATATTAAGGGGGACCAAAGCTTGGAAACACACTTGAATCTTATAATAGACATACATGAAATTCTAGTGAGCATTTCCATGATGATGATGTCTTGGGGAATGTGCTTCTCTTTATAGCTTCTGGCTACCTTCATCTTCTGTAGTTTGCTATTTTTTTTTTCATCAACTACTTTAAATAATAGTTATAAAGAGGAGAAGATTTTGGAAACTCTAAAAGATCGAATCCAAAAAGATCGAGTATATATCTAGTTTAGAGTCCTAGTTTAATTAGATATGAGTTAGGGCATTAGGGGCATTTTAGGTATGGAAAATTGAAAGAAACTATTTTCACTTTTATATAGTAGTAAGGATATATAAAGTCTGATACGTATCGGCCGATTCGTATCAGTCCTTGGAGGACCGATATCCGATACCGATACCTATTTTATTACCTTGGTATCTATGTAACAGTAATTTATATCTCAGAAGTGAACGGTAAATCATTTCATTATTTCATGATCATCTTCTTAGTATGTGATTGATGGTGAATGTTAATTTTTATTACTATTAAATCATTTCATTATTTCATGATCAACTTCTTAGTATGTGATTGATGGTGAATGTTAATTTTTATTACTATTTTATTTTTTCCTAAAACCTCCGTAGTGGAAGTGAAACCTGAGGGTATATAAATAGGTTCAATGTGAAAATAAAATTATAGTCCATCGCCCCTTTATTCATCATTTAGTTATGTTTAAAATATTCAATGCAATCTCCTTTATCTTTCCTCTGTATTTAATAATTAGAAATTCAGGATAAGAATGCAATAAAATCGGAAAAGGATATGGAGTGAAAGTTTAAAAGGGTTAAGGGTATTTTTGGTATATAAAATGCGACAGAAACTATTTTTACTTTTATATAGTAGTAAGGATATATTATAAAAATGTTATAACTAAGTATTATAAGTTATAATAATATTATACTTATAACTTATCTATCTTATAAACATTATACGTTATTATCCAAAAAAATTAAAGAGCGTGTATAGCGGCCCATAGTGATATCTTGTCATATGCCCATCATTGTTATTGGATTGTGTATTGCGTTTATCATCGCCAATTACTATAGCGAGGTCATAGTGAGACTATAACGTCGCCTGGACTATCATGGGTGTTGGGTGAGCTAACTGATTTGTTCCGGGTTTTTCGAAGGCGGAGTTCTTAGAGTACTATTATGGCATTCTATTGGCAGTGACTTGTATTACTCCTCCCCTAGTTGTTTTGTTTCATTCTGTGCACTTAGCCCTACCCTAGGTCCCATTTTTTGTTTCTAGTTTGTTTCTTAAAAGAGATCAAACAAAAGAAATAGCGTTTTCAGAGTCTAAAACAAAACTTACAACTATCTAAATACAACAGCTTTACACTCACCTTTAACTCTTGGTAACAAAGGATCAACTCCAATCTATAGTGTATTCCTCCTCTAGGAAACTAACAGATCTATAGGTAATATCTCCCCATTAAAACCTTATTACAACGAAAGTAAAATCATTGCATCTAATTTATGATTCCTCAAGAAGTGGAGGTCTTGAGTTCGAATCCCATACTCTTGATCACCCACAGGGATTTTGTCCCTACGGTCTTGAGTTTGAATCCCATCCTCCTGACCACCCACATGGATTTTACCCCTACTTTCGTAGTATGCGTGATGTGCGGGTGTTACATGTGCCTGGGATCTAAGTAGCAGGACAAGCACTACCATTGAGCATTACCAGTCTGAAAAGAAGAAGTCTCAAATTGGTTCTTTCTTCTTTTTTCCATTTATTGGAAGCCTCATCTCGCCAAAACAAAATCAGGGTTTCCTGATTTATAACTCCTAATTATCTCTCTTGGTTCTTTTCTCTCAATTTGTTTTTTTTGCTTTTTTGTTTTTATCAACAACTACCTTGGTTAAGAAAATTAGAATTTATGAGGATCCTGATAGTTCATCATTTTTAAGTACATATACAAAATTATAGAAAATGTGATTATCTTCTCTACGAAGAAAGGTAATATTTATCATGAAATAGTAACTTCCCTCTGTATGGAAGGGTAACTTTAGAGAAAAGTATTGAATCACGACAAAAAAAAATTTAATTACAATTTCAGTGAGTTTTTTTTTTAATTATAAAATAACGCCCCTGCAGCTTCAAAATGGGCCGCGCATGACGCACGATGCTTAAAATGATATACTAAAATTATCGAAATGCCCTGGGGGTCTTCTTCTCCGGCGATCTTTTTTTTTTTCTTCTTCAATTTTTGTCGGAAACTGATCATTGCAGTCCGTTGTGGGTCTTTCGGCACGACACCTGGGGGTCTTCTTCTTCTGCAATCAGTTTCCGACGAAAAAGGAAGATGAAGAAAAAAGAAAGAAAGATTAAGATTAATGAGAGAAATTATAGAGGGGTAAAAACGTAAACTACATTCCAACCCTACCCGTGTTAAACTCGGAATCGCCCATTTTTGCATGCAGGAGCGTTGTTGGAGAACAAAAAAGGCCATACATTATTCTGATAAAAAAAAGGGTGCAAACCTCCTTTTTGTACAAGTGATTTCTAAATAGTGTGGGGGCTATTTAAAATATGGTGCAAGGTACTACTGGTTTTCTTAGATACTAAATTGATGTTGCAGTTATATTAGAATGGGTAAGTTTAAGATAATTAAGGCGGTGTAGTTAGGTCATGACGAAGAGGCTCTCTACAGCTTGACGAGACTATTTATTAATTTATAAATATTTAATTATATTTATTAATTAATAGTATTTTTTTATTTTTTACTTTTTTATATATTTTAAATAGGAAGAAAAAACAAAAAAATACAGGAAGAAAAAAAATTCAACTATTGAAGCATCATACTTTGATTTTGATGTTAAGGATTTCATGTTCTAGACATAACAAATATAAATAAATACAAATCAAATATAGAACATTAACAAATTTACAACATAATAAGTATAAATAAATAAATATGAAATATAAAAATATATAGAATATTAAAAAATATTTAAATATCAAATACACATATCGTAGCGTCGGGATCACTAACGCTGAGGTTTTGCTGATCGGTAACACGCTAATGTTTCATGACGAGAGTGAGAGAGAGAGAATCGAAGATTTTATAACTTATAGGTTGGGTTTTTATAACTTGTAAATTAACTTTTATAACTTATATATTATAAAAATGTTATAACTAAATATTATCAGTTATAACAATGTTATACTTATAACTTATTTATCTTATAAACATTATACGTTATTATTCAAAAAAATCAAATAGCGTGTATAATGGTGCCATAGTGCTATTCTGTCATTTGCCCATTATTGGTATTGGATTGTATATGGCGTTTTTCATCGCCAATTACCATAACGAGGTCATAGTGAGACTATAACATCGCCTTGACTATCATGGGTGAGCCAACTGATGAAATTCAGGTTTGTTCCAATTTTTTCAAAGGCGGAGATCTTATTAATTACTATTATGGCATTCTATTGACAGCGACTTGTATTACTCCTCCCCTGGTTGTTTTGTTTCATTCGGTGCACTTAGCCCTCTCCTAGGTCTGTTTCTAGTTTGTTTCTTAAAAGAGATTAAACAAAAGAAATAACATTTTTAGAGTTTAAAACAAAACGTACAACTATCTAAATACAACAGCTTTACACTCACCTTTAACTCTTGGTAACAAAGGACTCCAATCTATAGCGTATTCCTCCACCAGGAAACTAACAGATCTATAGGTAATATCTCCCCATTAAAACCTCATTACAACGAAGGTAAAATCATTGCATCTAATTTATGATTCCTCAAGAATCGGAGGTCTTGAGTTCGAATCCCATCCTCTTGACCACCAACAGGGATTTTGTCCCTACGGTCTTGAGTTTGAATCCCATCCTCCCGACCACCCACATGAATTGTCCCTACTTTCTTAGTATGTGTGATGTGCGAGTGTTACATGTGCCCGGGGACTTAGTCGGATGCTATAAAAGGCCTAGATACCTGTCATCGGAAAAAACACATTTATGATTTTATATATTGCAATAAGGGTAAAGGGCATATGAGTTTGAATGCATGGAAGAACGTATGCATTCAAATACCAAATCACGTGCTATGTGGCACATGATCCCACAACCACACGTTTTGGTTAGGATAATCATAAATTTATCGTTATTATTTTTTTTTCTCATCAATTTGGGATTGGCAATGATGATCATTAATTTGGGATTGGCAATGGTGATATAGTTGTATTCATGGAAGATGCTTCTCTCATGTCTAGTGACAAAGTACAACATTTAAAATATAATTGTATCTGTATAATCCATTTTATTTTTGTAACTAATAAACTTGTAAAATCTCTTTTGAATAAAACACATTTTTTCGTATAATATGTGTATTTCGTGTATTAAAAAATATTGTTTGTGTATGAAACGTTTTATTCCCATATTTTAGAAAAAAAATTAATTTATTTTTAAAATAAAGCAAGCGATCCTTGAAACACGAGGCCAGTAATCAGTAAAACAAAATCCAACAAAAATCCTAAAGCTCCTTTTCTAAGTTCTAAAATTATTTTAAGTTTCCTTGCTCTTTAATAATTTTTAATCTATCTTTTAATATTTTAATATATCACAGTTTTTCCGACTTTTTTATTTTTATTTTTTCCGTATTTTCCCCTTTCTCTTCAATCTTGGAGAGCACCCATGCCAAAAATCATTGACCTATTTGAATCGTACGATGAAAATCATTTTTCGCCCCAACCTTCCACACGAGGGATCTTGAGATTATGAGCGAAACATTAGACGGTTGATCTTTCTTTTCCGTGCGGCACACATCCCAAAAAGGTAAAAGAAATCAGGTCCTATACATCACACTCCAACCATCATTTTTTCCCAGCATGACCAGGCCCGGCCCATTTGAACCCGTGTCTGAAAGTAACAGGAAGAGCTGGTAAGGAGCACATATCCTTGTAGCAAACCATGGTCCATGATATATATATATAATAAATAAATGGGAGCCATTACTTGGACATGTGTTTCAAGTGATTGCACCGAATTTAAACAAAGACTTGGTATTTTAGAGACATGTGATATGTAAAAATGAAATATGAGCCATCTGATTTGAAGTTCGATCAATAGATCTCTGGTACATAAAATTGGAGCAAAACCCAATACTTGTCATATGATCTATTGTCGTCAACTGTTGAATTATATAATAGCCTTTGACTCCATTTAATCAAATGATGAAAATTATATTTTGTTCTAATCTTTTACAATTAATATCTTTAAATCATGTTCTTCAAATCAAACGACTCAGATGGTGTTTTCATAAAGTAGAGATCACCAAACTTACAAGTCTTTCTTTTAAATTCGGTGCAGTCCGGTGCAATCACTTGAAAAGCGTGTGCAAGTAATGGCTCCCTAAATAAATAAATGAAAACAGAAAATAATATGGGGAGCCATTACTTGCACATGATTTTCAAGTAATTGCACCGAATTTAAAGAAAGATTGGGTATTTTAGGGACATGTGATATGTGAAAATACAATATGGGCTGTCTGATTTGAAGTTCATGATCAATAGATCTCTCATAAATAAAATTGGAGCAAAACACGATACTTATTATGACAGCCCGGATTTCGGCACCCCGAAACCCGTGCCATCAGCACGATCCTCCAGACCGTACCCCAAAATTATGCACGGAACATTGGTATAACAAGCATAATTAAATAAATAAAGCAAATAATTTCATAAAGCGGAAATAGTTAATATGCCTAACTGGCATACGCAAAAGACAGTTCTACTTTCATGCCACTGCATGAACAGAGAACCGACCCGAATCATCGGTGATGAACATATCATCCCAGATGGTTCGCCAAAAGAATAATCCAATCTAATTACATGTTTAACAAAAAGAAGGCTTGACATACCAAGCCGTACAACTAATTCTCAAAAACTACTCTCTGTCAAAGTACACAGCAGAGTCTCCTAGAAGAAGTCCTCGAGTGGAGGCTCCAACTCATCTCCAGGCACGTAATCCGAATCACTCGGATCAACGTCTCCCGAAGCCTCAATTGCTGCTATCAGTGGACCTGCGGCGTATAGTCTAAAGGGTGAGCTATATCCTAACTCAATAGGGAACAAACACAATGAACATATAAATTAAGACTCATATATATTCCATGATATTCAAAGCATGATGTGTCTATGCATTTGTTAGAAAACGGTTTAAAAGCTGATGAATTACATTCAAGTTTACTGGTTACTAGCATGTCTTACTTTACTATTGATTTATCATGAATGACACTGAACAAGCCTAAAGCAAAACTTAAATCTTCAACTTAACTAATCCCCGAGCAATATAGCATCGAGCCCCGATGAGATGCCCTTCATCGTCGTCTAAATAGACAGTTGTTATAAAGTATTCCCTGGGAATACGACCCAAGCCCTTTTTCACTAGGCGGTGGGGTTAAATATCACTCAACATCCCTGGGATGTGCTTACTGTTACGGATAAACCTCTGCACTGGTATACAGATTGGCCATCGTACCGATCACGAATATCCTGCCGCGTCAGTCGTAGGTATCCCGCCACGTTGGTGAGTATCCTATCAAACCTCAAATAATAAAAATAACATGTGCTTTACATATAGTTGTTCACCGTGTAAGTGTGCTATCTTATATTAGTTAGGCCTCAACAGTATTTATTCAATCATATATATATATACATCTCTGGGATGTATACATACTCGCATCACACCTGATGCCCTTATTATTTTCTCATCCCTTGGGGATGTCTCATTCTTATTAGGTTACTTGATCTTAATCACTTGCATCACATTGATGCCTTTTTCATATTTTTAGTGTTACACACACACCCATTTTCACAAAGCTTTTCTTAGTTAAAACAACTTCAAATCTGATAATTATATCACTACATACATGCTCTTGAAATTAAAGTACATGTTCAAGGTGTTCCCTACCTCAATTCTCTGAAGGTCCAAACATCAAGGTCCCACTCGGCTCCTTGTGCTCACTTTCACACGTACCACCTATGGTACATCATAACACATTCAATACACCACTAAAGATGTAATGAAGAAGGTCTTAGACCCTCCATGAATCTCAAAGTAAAACTATAAAGTTAGGTAAAATTGCCAAAGTCGATTAATCGATTCCCAAAATCGATTAATCGAAACCCAAATCGATTTCCAAAATTGATTAATCGATATTCAAATTCGATTAATCGATCCCAATTCGATTAATCGAAGTCTCTAACATAATAAAGTCAATTCTTAAATCGAGTGGTCGAAAGTCTGAAATCGATTAGTCAATCCCAAATCGATTAATCGAAATCCAAAATCGATTAATCGATTTCCCAACTCGATTAGTCGATTTCTCCAGGTCTCTTTTCTCCAGCCACTGGAGGTACCCAGTCGATTAGTCGATTTCTAAATCGACTAATCGAAATCAAAATCGATTAATCGAAATCGGGCTTTCATGACTTTTCAACTTCCAAGCCAAAATCGATTAATCGAACTCCAATTTCGATTAATCGATTTGGCCAGATTCAGCCCCCTTCCGGGCTATTCTTCTAAATCTTTATCTTTTCTTTTCTAAGCCTTTAATCTACTCATTTAACCCTACTTGACTTAATTAAACTTGTTTGCACTATATGCATTCACTTTAATTAAAACTCACCTCAATAATCCCTTCAAGGGATTGATTTGTTGGGTTTGATGGCTAGGGTTCCATCACTTGCTTCAACGATCTCAAATCGCTTTGAATCCAGAATCAATGCTCTAATCTCCTCTTTGTTTGCATTAACTCCTCCTTACTCTCTCTCTCTCTCTCTCTCTCTCTCTCTCTCTCTCTCTTCTTAACTCTCTCTTCAACAACCAACAAAAGGGAATTAGGGTTATTAAAACCCTTTTATTCTCTCTCATGCTTGTGTGTTAAACACATACACCGGAGATAGGTGTATGTGACTACTAATTTACACTATACACCACAATTGGGTCACATTTATACTACGTCAACTCATCACTCCTTACATTTAATGCTTGACCATCACTTGGTCAAATCTAGGACCAATCGGGCACGGATCCCGAGGTCAATGTCAAACGGTCAATTTTTCGGGATATTACACTTATCATATGATCTATTGTAGTCAACTATTGAACTATATAATAGCCTTTGACTCCATTTAATCAAATGATAAAATTTATATTTTGTTTTAATCTCTTTCAATTGATATCTTTAAATCATGACCTTCAAATCAAACGGCTTAGATGGTGTTTTCACATAGTAAAGGTCGACTAACTTGAAGGTCCTTCTTTTAAATCTGGTGCAATTCGGTGCCATCACTTGAAAACCGTGTGCAAGTAATGACTCCCAATAATAGGGGTCTTGATGAGATGAGGTTTCGTTGATCGGTATCGCTAACGCTGAGGTTTCGTTGATTAGTAACACGCTGAGGTTTCGTGACGAGAGAGAGTTAAGGATTTTATAACTTATAAGTTGGGCTTTTGTAACTTGTAAATTAACTTTTATAACTTATATATTATAAAAATATTATAACTAAGTATTATAAGTTATAATAATGTTATACTTATAATTTATCTATTTTATAAGCATTATACGTTATTATCCAAAAAAATCAAATAGCTTGTATAGCAGCGCCATAGTGCAATTCTATCATTTGCCCATTATTGCTATTGGATTGTATATGACGTTTTTCATCGCTAGTTATCATGGCAAGGTCATAGAGAGACTATAACGTCGCCTTGACTATCATGGGTGAGCCAACTGATGAAATTCGAGTTTGTTCCGGGTCGAAGGCAGAGATCTTAGAGTACTATTATGGCATTCTATGACAGTGAATTGTATTACTCCTCCCCTGGTTGTTTTGTTTCATTCTGTGCACTTAGCCCTCCCCTAGGTCCCATTTTTTGTTTTTAATTTGTTTCTTAAAAGAGATCAAACAAAAGAATTAGCATTTTCAGAGTCTAAAACAGAACTTACAACTATCTAAATACAACAGCTTTACGCTCACCTTTAACTCTTGGTAACAAAGGACTCCAATCTTAGCATATTCCTCCACCAGAAAACTAACAGATCTATAGGTAATATCTCCCCATTAAAACCTAATTACAACGAAGGTAAAATCATTGCATCTAATTTCTGGTTCCTCAAGAAGCAAAGGTCTTGAGTTTGAATCCCATCCTCTTGACCACCCACAGGGATTTTGTCCCAACGGTCTTGAGTTTGAATCCCATCCTCCTGACCACCCATATGGATTTTGTCCCTACTTTCTTAGTATGTGTGATGCGGGGTATTACATGTGCCCAGGGACTTAGTCGAATGCTATAAAAGGCCTGGATACATGTCATCAGAAAAAACACATTTATGATTTTATATATTGCAATAAGGGAAAAGGGCATATGGGTTCGAATGCATGGATGAACGTATGCATTCAAATTCCAAATCAAGTGCTATGTGGCACATGATCCAACAACCACACTCATTTTGGTTAGGATAATCATAAATTTATCATTTTTATTATTAGTTTTAATTTCTCATCAATTTGGGATTGGCAATGGTGATATAGAAGAGTAATTCATAGAAGATGCTTCTCTCGTGAATAGTGACAAAATACAACATTTAAAAATAAAAAATAATATCTGTATAATCCATTTTATTTTTGTAACTAATAAACTTATATAATATCTTTTGAATAAAACACATATTTTCGTATAATATGTGTATTTCGTGTATTAAAAAATATTGTTTGCGTATCAAACATTTTATTCCCACATTTTAGAAAAAAATTAATTTATTTATAAAATAAAGCAAGCGATCCTTGAAACATGTAATCAGTAAAACGAAATCTAACAAAAATCTTAAAGCTCCTTTTCTAAGTTCTAAAATTATTTTAAGTTTCCTCGCTCTTTAATAATTTTTAATCTATCTTTTAATATTTTAATGTATCACAGTTTTTCCGATTTCTTTTTTTTATTATTTTTTCCCTGTTTTCTGTCTTCCACGGTTCGGTTCCACCTGTATAGTTTCCTTAGGGCCCGTTCGACACTTTCCGCCGAGAAACCCATTTCCTGAGGAAAATGATTATCTCAATTTCTACCGAGAAACTCATTTTTTGAGGAAAGTCATTTTCTAAGTAGTTGTTCTTAAGTTACTCAGAAACTCATTTTCTTAGGAAAGTTGACATTTTCTTGTGTTCTATACTTTCTCAAGAAAGTGTAAGATAAGAAAGTGCTTTGTGTACTTCTATGCCCTATAGTCGCACGTATTTATGACCTTCATCAAAGCAGTTATATTGATCGGATGATTGTCAAAATTTATATACTTCAAATCGGTAATGTGTTTAACACTTTGATCGATCAGATTCTCAAAATATTTTTTTAAATGTGTACATCGACGGGGACTTACTTGAAAATTGATAGTTATCAGTTCGATTTTGATTTTAGAAACTAGAAACCGATAGTTGTCGGTTCGGTATTGGTTTAGCATGAAAACCGGCCAGAACCGACCCGATAACACCCCTACAGATTTTCCATATTTATTACATATAAAATATCGGTTTGGGTCGCATTGACCCTGCATGACCTGATTTTCACCCGACCCGACCCGACCTCTCAGTCGACCTAAGTTAGATGTCTCAGTCACAATGCCCAACCCGATAAAATATCGGGTCGATCTATCGAATGACAGCCCTACCCATGGAATACCATCCGTGCACGACCGTGAACCTTATTATAAAAATTCAATACAAATGAAAGAAATATTGAAAACCAACAGTTATCAGTTCGATTTCGGTTTGAGAAACTAGAAACCGATAGTTGTCGGTTCGGTTTCGATTTAGCATGAAAACCGGCCAAAACCGACCCGATAACACCCCTACCTATTTTCCATATTTTTTACATATAAAATATCAACTTGGGTCGCATTGACCCTGCATGACCTGGTTTTCGCCCGACCCGACCCGACCTCTCAGTCGACCTAAGTTTGATGTCTCATTCATGATGCCCGACCCCATAAAATATCGGGTCGCTCTATCTAGGGCAATCAACCGGCCGGGCTTCAACCCGGGCCCGGCCCGGATGGGCTAGGTTTGGGCCCACATTTTTCAATTTTTATTAAACGGGTCGGGCCAGGCCCAAATAAGAAAACGGGCTTGGGTTCAGGCTTCAAAGCGTAAGGTCCGGCCCGTTTAGCTGATATCCTTAAAAAAAAAAAACTTGATTTTTTTTTTTAAAAAGGTGAGAACTCGACCCGGCCCGTTGACAGCCCTAGCTCTATCGAATGACAGCCCTACCCATGGAATACTGTCCGTGCACGACCGTGAACCTTATTGTAAAAATTCAATATAAATGAAAGAAATAGGAGTCAACATAGGGTCAGACATAGTTACCAAGTCAGAAATCAGGAAAAATTCGGTGAAGGAAAAAAATTTTAAAAATAAATAAATAAATTGAGGGATCAGCCCAACCCATTACTTAAACCTTAACCCGATCCTTATCGAGAAAAAATGCGTTTAAAATACAAAAATCACAATTTTCAAGTAATCGCTTTTGTTTTAATAAAATGCGTTTTAATTGTGAAAGAACAGTTTTTCATAAAATGATGATTAAAATGTTTCTAAAAATAAATCGGTGAATTTGGTAACTATGACACCACATTTAAACAAAGAAAACAATGTTGACTGGTGTCAATCAGACGATGTTGAGTCTTTACCATCCAAATCATGCATGAGATCATGGGTCTTGCATCAAACGGTCAGATATTGATTCCAAGTGACACTGCTCAAAAAATGAATGCTATCATAGAGTACCATCAAAAGTGGTTCAGGTTTACAATTTGAGATGTGTGCCACATGGAACCAAAATCTGACTCTTTGATGGTAGGCACGTGATCTAAAGATCTGTTATGTGAAATCTTGGGATGAAAAATGTTCTACATCATATGATTCAAATCAGTCAACAATGTCTTCATTGTTAAAGTGGCATGGCAGTAACTAAAAAAATGTGGCAGTAACACTTGTTTAAAGAGGTGTAGCACTAACACTTCTCCTCATAAGAATGAATATCCTATAAGTGTTTCATTGTGTAGTATACTCAACCACCTCAAGAAATGAGGTTTCCTGAGAGATAAGCTCAGGAAACCAAATGTCACTTTCTGAAGAAAGTTCTCCGAAAACACACAAATCAAGAAAACTCTCAAACACAAACAAAGCTCAGAAAATGCCTAGAAACCCATTTTCTGGAGAAAATCCTCAAGAAAATGCATTTTCTTGGCTCTCGAACGAGGCCTTAGTTTATGACCTTTTTCCGTATTTTCCCCTTTCTCTTCAATCTTGGAGAGCACCTATGACAAAAATCATTGATCGCTTTGAATCATACGATGAAAATCATTTTTCTCCCCAACCTTCCACACAAGGGATCTTGAGATTATAGGCGAACCATCAGATGGTTGATTTTTTTTCCCCGTGCAGCACACATCCCAAAAATGTCCTATACATCACACTCCAACCATCATTTTTGGGACATGGAAAAAATTGAGGCCGAGCCCAGCATGGCTAGGCCCGGCCCATTTGAACCCGTGTCTGAAAGTAACTGGAAGAGCTGTTAAGGAGCACATGTCCTTGTAGCAAACCATGGTCATGAAATATATTTATATAATAAATAAAGAAACGAAAACAGGAAATAAGAGGGGTCTTGATGAGATGAGAAGGAAAAGAGGAACCACCTATCTTCCGATCCATGAATATGCATGGAATCCCTCTTCCCTTTTCTCTCTCTCCCTTCTCTTCCCCATTAGCACATCACTTTCCTCTTATCTATCTGGGAACACGATTGAAATATTCAATACCCATCTGCAGATACCACAATCGAATCGGGTTGAACCACCCTCCTCTACTCTCTCCACTGCGGCATGGCTTCGGAACTGTCTCCTCTCTTAGGAGGAAGAAGAAGAAAACAAGTGTCGTTTTGGCAGCTACACGCAAGGAATCTCCCTACGATGTATTGGGCGTTTCTCCCTCCACAACTCCTCAAGAAATCAAGCGAGCTTATAGAAAACTCGCTCTTAAATTCCATCCAGATGTCAACAAAGAGGTAGATTTTCTATTTCTTAATATCATATTAATGCCTTTTTATCTCATAATTTTATAAAAAATTGAGCGAGATTTCAACTCGTTCAATTTTTAATTTGAATGTTGCAAATTTCCTCCTTTTTTTCTTCTTCTTCTTATGATTAATGAAAATTTAAGTTAACCAAGGAAGGAAGAAAGCAAGATTACAAAATACTAAGCGAGTTGCTTGGTCCATGTTCAAAAGATAGCAAGAGCAGTAGATAACAAAGAAGCAAAAACAAAAAAAAACAAAATATAGATTTTAGTGGTGAGTAATAAGTGTGTCTATTCTATTGACCCCTCTTTAGCTAATTCATCAGCCACGATATTAGTTCTCCGGTTAAATCGACAGGTAATTCGAAGAGAAGGTTGACGCGGGATGGGAACCCTAAAATGCGTGAATATGAATTTTAATGCAATTTGCCGAAATTAAATAAAATAAATTCAAGAGTAATCTCAATACTATCACGGTACCTTCGAGTTCGTAGAATTTCGGTAGGTAAATCACGCGAGATCCAGATAGGGTGTCCAATCCGATGCGTAAGTCCCGTTAGATTGAGGCAGGATCGGGCCTAGAGATAGGACTCTAGCTTTTCCAGGCTTAGGCGCTCGTCTTCGATCCGATGTAGATTCACGGCTCGAACCAGGGTTGCGGAATTAGATTATGGGTTTGTAATAGGTTTCGGTTTTGTAACAGGTTTATAGTTTTCGGATCGGTTTATGGTTTCGAAATGGGTGTTGACTATGTTTGATTTAAGGTTTCAAAGGCTTAGGGTTTTGGGATCGCAAGGAAACAAGTGGTCTAAGGTATAGAAAGGCAAACACAGATCGGGAAATAACAAATATAATAGATCACACAAGTTGAAGACGAAGAATAGCAAGATATATGGGAATCACTCCCTTGGTCTCACACCAAACCCATCGCGGGGAAGAAGACTCTCTCTTCACAAAGCAAAAGCTCTCATTCAATAATTAATCAACTAAATAAAAACTGTTTACAAGCCTCTATATATAGGCCACTAATAATTAATTTGAAATAGAAAAGAATCTTAATAGAAATAAAACTAAAAAGGCAGCTTTCGCATAAAATAAAAATTCCCGTATGAAATTGTTTCGTGGCGGGCTACTTGGCCATCCTGGCGCCTTCTTGTGCGGCGTGCTATGGCGAATGTCCCGGTAGCGTTCTTGTTGACCTGCAGCTCCTATGTTGTGCCTATTCTTTGTAGGTGTCATGATCTGTGCTTTGGCGTTGTCCTCCTGGCAGTTGTGTCATTTTCTCCTCTGAGGCTCGCGCTTCTTAGGATGTCCATGTATGTGGCGCCCCCATCAATTCCCCTGGACCAAATAGGTTTCATCACTGATGAAACACGCTCGTGGTAGATGTCTATCAGGTCGGGATTCAAGCGGCGAACTTTATTCTCGTGGATCCAAGTGTTTTCGGACTCCGATTTTCTGACCCATTTAACCAAGTACTTCTGGAATCACCCATCATGTGTAGAGACGGCATAATCGTTGATTATATTCTCTATCTCCTCTGTTCTCTGTCTGCTTGGGGAAGGAAGAGGTACAGGTTGTAAGGTTGGGTTGGGGTTGGGACTAGGAGGTGGCTGGAGTGGATTTTCAGAAGGTGGGGTGAAACCCAAGTAAGGAACCAAGTCCTCCACATTGAACGTTGAATTAACTCCCGTACCTGGAGGAAGCTCAAGCACGTATGCATTAGGATCACTCTTAGCCAAAATTCTAAAAGGTTCAGTGCCTCGAGATTGGAGCTTCTTTGCGGATCCCGATGGGAACCGCTCAGGTCTAACCCGGACCATCACATAATCACCCACGTGAAATTCTTTAAAGCGCCTGTGAGCATCTGCAGATAATTTGTATTGACTATTGCTTGAATTAATCTTTTGTCTAATTTCGGCATGCAAGCTATGCATGTGTTGTGCAAATGCATCGGCAAACTCTGACACTCTATGGGATGCAGACATGGGGATCAAATCTAATGGGGTCCTAGGCCTATGACCATGCATTACCTCAAAAGGACTCATGCCTATAGACCTATTGACAGAATTATTATATGCAAACTCAGCTGTGGGTAAGATGGTATCCCAAGTCCTAACGTGATCACCGACAAGACTACGAAGGAGATTCCCAAGGCTCCTATTGGTGCTTTCGGTTTGGTCATCTGTTTGAGGGTGGTAAGCTGTAAAGAATTGGAGCAACATGCTCATCATGTGTCAAAGTATCTTCCAAAAATAACTAGT
Source organism: Chloranthus sessilifolius (assembly GCA_021018995.1). Lineage (NCBI taxonomy): Eukaryota > Viridiplantae > Streptophyta > Magnoliopsida > Chloranthales > Chloranthaceae > Chloranthus > Chloranthus sessilifolius. The sequence goes on from CM037585.1 coordinate 159,176,272, forward strand.
GAATTTAGCATCTCTATCAGACACAATAGTTTTGGGCAACCCATGAAGACATACTACCTCCGCGAAAAATAGTTTAGCAATATGAGATGCATCGGAGGTTTTGGAACAAGGAATGAAGTGGGCCATCTTGGAAAATCGGTCCACTACGACATAGATGGAGTCGTGCTTCCTGAGGGTCTTAGGAAGTCCAAGCACGAAATCCATAGAGAGGTCTTGCCACGGTGTGTGTGGCACGGGTAACGGGGTGTACAAGCCGGTATTTTGTTTGGTCTGTTTTGACACTTGGCAAGTACGAGTGCAACAGTTTTATTACGCCCGAAATGTCCGGCCATTCCTCCAGCATGTAACTCCCAAATAAGAAAGTCACGCAATGAAGTGCGAGGGATGCAAAGGCGATTGCCTTTAAACAAGTACCCATCCTGAATGGTGTACACAGAGTGTGTGTTGGTCGGGTTACTAAGGAAAGCAGTGTACTCAACCCCAAAATTTGGGCACTCGGGGTACTCATCCTTTAACTTTTCGAACCTAACGACCTTGGTGCTCATTGTGCGCAAAGTCTCCACTCGCCGACTAAGTGCATCAGCGGCCCTATTTTCAACACCAGCCTTATGCTTTAACACGAATGTGAACCCTTGAAGGTACTCAACCCACTTCGCGTGCCTTGGGTTCAACTTCTTTTGTGAAGCAAGAAAGCGTAAGGCTTCAAGGTCAGAGAACAACACAAATTCCTACAGTCTAAGGTAATGTTTCCAATACCAAAGAGATCGAACGACCGCATAGAATTCCTCGTCATAGGTGGAGTATTTTTGCTTCACCTCGTTAAGTTTTTCGCTAAAATAGGCCACGGGGTGACCCTCTTGGCTAAGCACTCCTCCTATGCTTACACTCGATGCGTCGCATGCGACTTCAAAGACTTTGGAAAAGTCCGGCAATCGCATGACGGGTGCACTACTCATTCGTTGTTTGATCTCGGCAAAGGCTTTTGTCGCCGCTTTGCCCCATTTAAAATTCCTTTTTTTTTAAGCAGTTTGTAATTGGGGCCATAATGGTGCTAAAACTTTTGATGAAGCGACGATAGAAAGTAGCCAAGCCATGGAAGCTGTGGACATCATGTATGTTCTTAGGTTCGGGCCACTCCACAATGGCTCTAACCTTTTCAGGGTCCGCGATCATTCCATTGGCCGAGATAATGAATCCCAAGAAGACAACGGAAGGTTGCATGAAGGCGCACTTCTTGAGATTGGCAAACAACTTTTCCCCCTTGAAGGTTTCACAAACCAGCCTAAGGTGGGTCAAGTGTTGATCTTTGTCGTGACTATAAATCAAGATGTCATCGAAATAAACAACAAGGAATTTGCTTAGAAACGGCCTCAACACTTAGGTCATGAGTCGCATGAAAGTACTCGGGGCATTAGAAAGCCCAAATGGCATGACCATCCACTCATAAAGACCATCCTTAGTCCTAAAGGCGGTTTTCCACTCATCTCCGGGGCGGATGCGGACGTGATAGTAGCCACTCTTAAGGTCTATCTTTGAAAAGATAGTGACACCAACCATCATGCCAAGCATGTCATCGAGCTTTAGTATGGGAAACTGATACTTAATGGTAATTTTATTGATTGCACGACTATCCACACACATGTGCCACGTATCATCTTTCTTAGGAGTGAGTAGGGCAGGAACGGCACACGGGTTCAGACTCTCTTGGATGAACCTCTTCTAAAGGAGCTCATTGACTTGCCGAGTCAATTCGGCGTGTTTAACCAGATTCAGCCTATAGTGGGGCAGGTTCGGTAAGGTAGATCCAGGAACCAAGTCTATTGCGTGTTGGATATCACGCAGAGGAGGGAGTTCGTTTGGTAAGTCTTCAGGGAAGACATCTGTAAACTCTTTCAAAATCGGCTCAACCTCCTTGGGACAATTGCTCATCGACTTGGGAGCACTCTCTACGGTAACAACTACGTAGACCACACTCTTATCTATCGATGCTTTCTCTAATTCAAAAGGGCTCACAATATTAACGGATTTAGGAGACTCGCCCTTCTTCTCGACGGTGTTGGTCGATGGTGTTTTGGGAGGCAAAGGGTGTTAAGTGATCTTTTGGCCCTTGTGCATGAACGTGCATATGTTTGTTCGACCAAAAAGAGTCACGTCCATGTCATAGAGCCACGGCCTTCCCAAAATAATATGACCCACATCCATCGGCACCATATCACACCATAAGGTGTCCAAATAAGAGCCTAACTGAATCGGTACACGACACCTTTTCGACACGGGAATGGATGAAGAATTGACCCATGCGACTTTATAAGGTCTCGGGTGAGCTTCAGGTGAGCCCTAAGCGGCGTATGGCATGAGTTGATATAACGTTAGTACAACTACCGCTATCCACGATGACCTTACAATTCTTTTCACCAAATCTGGCATAGGTGTGGAAGATGTTCTCCCTACGCCAGTCATCCTTTTCATCCCGTTGAGGCTGTGCAAGGGCACACCTCACAACTAAAGCATGACTAATAGCATCACCCTCCTCATCACTGGGTGTGCTAACCGGTTCAAATACTTCAACCACTACCTCATTATCATCTTCCTCTCCCTCCATGAAGAGAGTTTTTTGGGATTCTTTCGTAGGGCATTGGGCGGCAAAGTGTCCCATCCCATGACATTTATAGCATTTTACTTGAGAATTAACCCTTGAGGATTCCTCGACTACACCTTTTCCCTTTTCAAACCTAGAATTGGTAGGGGCGGATTGTATAGGTTTGGGAGGAGGATTGAATCGTCCCTCACCGGATCGTTGGCTATTATATTGTGACTCGGTTCTCTTCATCACCGTAGTTTTCAAATACCGTTTAAGATCTTGCATAACGGCATAACATCTTTTAAGAGTTTCTACGGGGTAAGAAATCAACTCGCAATCCGGTGCGGAATCTAGAGAGAGTGATTTTAGGGTCTTCCGATACTTTTGCCCGCATCATAAACTCTTCAAATTTGGCAATGTAATCAGTCACGGGCATACCACCTTGGCGTAAATTTTGCCACTGGTCGAGGAGGCGTTGGTGGTATGATAAAGGAACATACTTCTCAATAAGTCGTTCCTTCATATCATCCCAACGGGTAATGGGAGGACAACTCGCGTTCACCCTAATGCGCTCAACATTGAGCCAGAAAAGTCGAGCTTGACCAACCAACATCATTTTAGCGAGTCTAACGTAACGGTCGTCATTCATGGCATACCAATCAAAGTGTTGGTCCATGTCGAAAAGCCAATCGAGGAAGACGGTAGGGTCCATTCTTCCATCGAAAGTCGGAATCTCAACTCGGACATTCTTAAGGAGTTGAACTTTGGGGTCATCTCTACAATGATCCCTACGATTCCGGTTGTCTTGGCGACCATTACGTTCTAAGTGAGGACATTCACGCTCTTGGTGCTGATTTTCCAGCCCACCCATTGCTTCCAGTTGGTTGATTCGATCACGTAATCTATCATTACCAACTCCTAGGGATGTTTGGGCTTGCTCAATGGTATTCAAACGTGCACTAATCGCACCCAATTCTTCTCGCATAGCTCTAAGAGTATTAAGAACCTCATCTGAAGCCATGGTGATCACAAGGTCTATTAGGGTTCTAATATGGCATGCAATATGGACTCACAAGAAGAAACAATGCAATAAAATGAATATGACAAGCAAAGATGCCCTAACCTAGAAAACCTAGGGCTCTGATACCAAAACTGACGCCGGATGGGAACCCTAAAATGCGTGAATATGAATTTTAATGCAATTTGCCGAAATTAAATAAAATTAATTCAAGAGTAATCTCAAAACTATCACGATACCTTCGGGTTCATAGAATTTCGATAGGTAAATCACGCGAGATCCGGATAGGGTGCCCAATCCGATGCGCAAGTCCCATTAAATTGAGGTGAGATCGGGCCTAGAGATAGGACTCTAGCTTTTCCAGGCTTAGGCGCTCGTCTTCGATCCGATGTAGATTCATGGCTCGAACCAGGGTTGCAGAATTAGATTATGGGTTTGTAATAGGTTTCGGTTTTGTAACAAGTTTATGGTTTTCGGATCGGTTTATGGTTTGGAAAAGGGTGTTGACTATGTTTGATTTAAGGTTTCAAAGGCTTAGGGTTTTGGGATCGCAAGGAAACAATTGGTCTAAGGTTTAGAAAGACAAACACAGATCGGGAAATAACAAATATAATAGATCACGCAAGTTGAAGACGAAGAATAGCAAGATATATGGGAATCACTCCCTTGGTCTCACACCAAACCCATCGCGGGGAAGAAGACTCTCTCTTCACAAAGCAAAAGCTTTCATTCAATAATCAATCAACTAAATCAAAAGTGTTTACAAGCCTCTATATATAGGTCACTAATAATTAATTCGAAATAGAAAAGAGCCCTAATAGAAATAAAATTAAAAAGGCAGTTTTCGCATAAAATAAAAATTCCCGTCTGAAATCGGCGGCGGCGGTGCGCAGCGGCATGTGACGGAGCCAATACTCGAGCTTGCAGCATGGTGCACGTGGCACGACATGTGGTGCCAGGAGGGCATGCGACATGGGGCCAAGTGGGCCCGACGACGTGGTCGCGCTGCGAGGACGCGACACGGTCGCATGAGGGTATGACGCGGAGCGTCACGGTCGCGACACGAACGCGACATAGCCAAGGTGGGCTAGCGATGCATGAGGCGTTGCGGTATGTCAAACCAACAGGTTTGAGGTTCTCCTGCCATTCTGGCTGAATGACTGTTTTACCCTTATATAGGGGAAGGGAGCTAGAGAGCTATTCCCCCGCACACGGGGCTTTGCATTGCCAGAGGGGGCGCAAGTGTCTCCTAGGCCTGAAAGGGTGGGCCTAGGACGTCGACGCAGCGATGCCGAGTGGAACCCGAGGGAGGTTGAAGTATGGCTCCGGACTACGTGTCGCGGTGCATACGGCTGGGCAACCTCGCGTGAGAACACGAAGGCGCTGCGTGGGACTCAGTTGAGCACGACAGCATGTGGGCTAATGATGAACGTGTGCTAGTAATTCGGAACGCACACGAAGGCAAGCTGCGTGGGACTCAGTTGGGCACACGAGCGCGAGGCACAAGGTCAGGCTTGGTTGCAAAGTAGCGAGGTACTAGTGCAAAGGCATGGTGAAGCTTGAGTATGCCAAGTTAGCGCAGCGATGCAGATTGGCGTGTCGTAAGGGGCACGATGAGCCGAATGGTAGGCCGTGAAACAGAGGTAACCATGTTGGGAGGAGTTCCCGTCCTCTAGGCGGGTGGTATCAGAGCTGATGTGCAGATGGGTTGGCTTCGTTGCACGCGGTAGCGAAGCACCGCGCGGGTTGAAAGCGCGTCGAAGGACGCCCTCGCGACGATTGTTATCAGAAGTAGGTCGACCAAGCGTCGTTAGTGCGGCAGGGATGAGGTTTGCGAAAGTCGACCCGTGTGCATTCATCACGGCTACTTGTGGTGGCATCTTGTGGCAGATGTCGCGCTGGCGCTCTTGGTGCTGTCCTCGGCGAGCTTGTGTCCTTTCTCCTCTAAGGCTACGGTATTCGGGCTTCCTCTACGCTTCTTCCGACGCCGGTAAAACTGATGTGGTCCGAATCCAATGTCCATGTATGTGGCGTCCCCGTCAAAGGTCCTGAATTTTGTCACAGTTATTAAGAAACCACCAAGGTGGTTAGAATTGATAGATATCCCTCTAAGCCAGCGGGACCAAGTGCTTTACTTTTAGGAGATCTAAAAACAATGCATTCCATTTCGTCAGGGACACAGTTTTTTATAGGCTTGCAACCGGGTTTTCAGAAAGATTATGTTTTAGAAAGTAACATTGAAAAGGAGAGAGGGAGTGAGCATTTGTGAGAAGATTTTAGAAATAATTTTCAGCGAACTCTCCAGTTATTTTTGAGTTATGACTTACCAATAGGTATAAAGTTCATAAAACCGATTTCAAAATTAGGATTAAGAGGTATGTGAGAAGATATAGAAGAGTACAAAAATTGAGATTTTTTATGGCCTTCTTTGAGCCAACCAACATGGGATTTTTATGAGCAAAAAATTTGCTCAGCTGGATTTCATGGTTGTAGATTTTGGTAGCTTCTTTTATTTTATTCTCAAGGAGTTGAGTTTAGAGGATCAAGTTGGATCTTGTCTTGGATCCTTTCCAGAGCTTGCTTCGCCCTGTTCTCTTCCTGAGTGAATTGACCCCAAAAGTACCACTATTCGATACCTTCAGTGCAGCCTTGACATTTCACAACTTTTGAGTTTTGATGGACAAGGTAAAGAGAATTGCCCGAGATATTTGTGTTTCAATAATGTTTAATCAAAAATTTCAACCCGAGGCTTCCGAATTTACTTGATAAAGAACTTAAACGCCTTCCATCCATTCGGAAATTTTAGGATCAAGTTCATCAGCCTCTGGTCGGAAATCCCTGCACTAAGTAATTCTATTGAACAATTCAGGAGTTAATGCAGCCAATCTGGATTAATTCGGTCAAGGTGACACAAAATTCTCTTTAAACCAGTGGCCTTATTACACCAAGAAAAGAAGGGACTCAAGCTCTTCATATCAGAGAGAAATCATCTGTTTATGCTGGTATTGAACTCCCATCATCAGCCTCTGGTCGGAAATCCCTGGATTAAGTTATTCTATTTAACAATTCAGGAGTTAATTCAGCCAATCTGGATTAATTGGGTCAAGACGACACAAAATTCTCTTTAAACCAGTGGCCTTATTACACCAAGAAAAGAAGGGACTCGAGCTCTTCATATCGGAGAGAAATCATCTGTTTATGATGGTATTAAACTCCCATCATCTGCCTCTGGTCGAAAATCTCTGCATTAAGTTGTTCTATTTAACAATTCAGGAGTTAATTCAGCCAATCTGGATTAATTGGGTCAAGGTGACACAAAATTTTCTTTAAGCCAGTGGCCTTATTACACCAAGAAAAGAAGGGACTCGAGCTCTTCATATCGGAGAGAAATCATCTGCTTATGCTGGTATTAAACTCCCATCATCAGCCTCTGGTCGGAAATCCCTGCATGAAGTTATTCTATTTAACAATTCAGGAGTTAATTCAGCCAATCTGGATTAATTGGGTCAAGGCGACATGAAATTCTCTTTAAACCAGTGGCCTTATTACACCAAGAAAAGAAGGGACTCGAGCTCTTCATATCGGAGAGAAATCATCTGTTTATGCTGGTACTAAACTCCCGTAAAATTCTGTTGGTGATAGAAAGACCATCCACTTTTTCATCATGAGTTTGATCACAATTGAAAACTCCCAGAACCATCCAAAGCTCTGTGATGTTACAAGATATATTAATCAGGTCATTCCACAGATTACACCGATCAATGGCGAGGTTAAATTCAAGAGAATGAAGCTTTCTGATTGCCTTAGTGAAGTAACTACTCAGAGGCTTTGATCTTTTAAATTTTAAACGTCAGAGTCCCATCCAGGCCAAATTATGTTGTAGCTGTGAGAGCACTAGTTACGACAAACTGTCATTCCCTATTAATTACCCTTCTGAAATCACACAGTCCTACTATTTCAGCCTTTTCTTTCGCATTCTATTAGTGAAAAACAATCTATTTCTATTTTTTAAATTGTGGTTCAAACCACGAACACTCCAATATAGAACATTCATCAAGAGTTTGATTTTGATTTTTGGTCCCTCGCCCTGGGCGGGATTAATTCTCTATCTGATCATAATTTCAGTTATCTGCATTTATTTCTTGTTTTTCTTCCGTTGCTTTTTACCATTTCCAGCAGAGGACTCTGATTTCTTGTTTACAGTATTCACCTAATTTTCGAGCAACTTAGTACTACTCTACTTTCCCGAATTCGAGTTGCTAAAAAAACTTGAATATCCATTCTCAGTTATAATAGATAGTTCAACACTTACCTTTTCTAAAGAGAAATTTATTATCAAGATTTACAGGTACCTGATTTCCAGATTGCATGATAGCTTTGATTTTTCCCAGAATAAGACATATCTTCATTAACCTTGCCTTCTTTGTGTGGGGATATGCATTTACTTCCCACACTGATCCACTCCATTGCTTGCTCATCTTGATTTATAGCGGTTTGTGTTTTTTCAGAGTTAATAAGTGATGATGATGATGATGATGATGATGATAGTTAGGGTTAAGGTTTGGTTGGAGATGAAGAAGTAGGAGTAGGAAGAGAAGGAGAAGAGAAGATGGAGAAAATTAGGGTTATGATAATTATTTCTCACACCCTTTATCATTGATTTTTATAATGTTTACAAAAGGATATTACCACGCAAACTATAATACTCATGCACCCACTCACATATGAAGACAATTACACACACCAACTTAATACAAGATCTATGGATACACCAACACTCCCCCTCAAGTTTTTTATTTATATTTATCTGTGAAAAAGTATTTCATTTCAAGAGAAAAGAAAATACAATCGGATCTCGCTAAGAGAGGCGCTAAGTGGCCAAAGAAACAAAGAAAACCAAACCACTAACGAAAAACCACCCCACCTGAAGCGAGCTTCAGCAAAGCCATCGCCCACGGCTAGGGGGCTGCAAGGAGGGGATCCAAAAGGCCAGCCTCAACCAGGTTCCAACAGAGAGGATGAACCCCGCAGTATCGCAAACCCGCAGGACGCCCCAAAGTCCGGCAACACGAAGGCCCAAGAGATCACGTAGTCCCAAACTTTTTGCGACATTAGCTCAGCTAATGTCATAAAACGCACCAGAATACTTCCAGATCCTTCAAGAGAATGTGCAATGGATTAGCAAGTGGTTACGAGACTCACAGTCAAAGAAGCAGAGCGTGCAACGGGTAGCCGCATTCAAGCTGCCCCGACGAAGATTAACACAGGTTTTCAGACAGTATATGTCAGCACTCCAACCAAGAATAATACCACGCGTAAGAGCAGGGATACTCCAAATCACACTCCCCCTCAAGTGGGAGTATAGATGTCTATCATACCCAACTTGGAGGTAATGTTATACAATCGCTTTCCTTCAATGGCTTTATTGAGTATGTCCGCCAACTGGTATTCCGTACTTACTTGAGGTGTACGAAACTCATTTAATTCAGCCTTTTCTCCAAATGAAGTGAAAATCCATTACATGTGTTTGGTTCTTTCATGATACACAGGATTCTTTTCAATATGGACACCAGGATGAATCTGAGCCACATGCCTTTGCAGCCAGGATAAATCATAGAATTAGTTGAAATTTGTATATTCAAAGACAAGATGGTATGGACCGTTGGCTAAAGAATGGATGTTTTGAATTTAAGGGAAATACGAGTGTGATAGCAATAAGGATCAACCAGTAAATATTGACTAATTTATCTTGAGAATATATGGGACAAGCTTCTTGATGTCATATGGTAGTAAGAGAAAATTTTCCATCCTCTAGTTGGATAAATTCTGTGTTATGATTTGTATTTGCTTCTTTTTCTAGTATTTGAATGGGAAAACAATCTTTGATAATTTCATATATCTGATGTTCTATGCATTGATTTTTTTTTATTTTTTTGCCTTTTTTCATCAAAATCTTAGGTATGTTACCCTGTGTTTTCCTCTGTCAAGAGGGATCTAGAGTTGTTGGCTTGATTTCTGTCCATACATTTGAATTTTAAGGATGCCTATTGACTAAGAAAATTTTTGACGGATTAATGCAGTGAAATACAATTATTCATTTTTTATAATTTTTATATTGGTAATAGGATTTTATTAGCAAAAAGGAAAAAGTACAAGTAGCTAAGAGAGATGCTTGCTAGAAAAGCGAAAATGAAAAGAGGCTAGCTGGTCCCTTACTAGACAAGCCAACCAAGACAACATACCTCAAAGACTAACAATAAAAATTGTGCATGTTGCAATATATACCCCCAAACAAATATGGGGCTAGACTCCTTCAGTGAGACAAATAATTGTGCGCCTACCAATTGTCCACATTACTAACAGATGCCATCCTGAATTTATTTAGCGAGGATTGCCCACCCTGAATTGTATTTGTCACTATAGTCACATGCAGTGTTGTCAAATCGCGTAAGTTATGCTATGCCATAACACTCTATATCCGCATATGCGATCGCATATGCCATGACATAAAATTTGAAAAATAAAAGATATATATATTTTTTTTATTCGGACATCATTATGCCATCGCATTATCGCATACTGATCGCATTATCGCATTATCGCATACTGATCGCTTATGCCATCACATACTTTTGTATGCCATGGCATAAACTGGAAATCGTTATGCCATCACATATTGAGATTATGGCCTATGCCATCACATACTTTTGTATGCCTTGGCATAAAGTTTATATACATAAAATGGCATATGCGATTTGATGACCAAAAATGGCATATGCGATCGCATAAGCGAGTATGCGACTGCATATGACAACATTGGTCACATGCAGTTATGTCTTGAGCCCCTTCAAAATATCCCATCATTCATTTCCCCCTAGATGGTCCACGTTAGTGCCATCGGAACCAACGCCCAAAAGCCGGTTGGCCTCACTGAAAAGTCTTTTCTCTCTAGCAGCAAAAACCTCCACCCTAAGGCTGTCAATGGGCCTGGTTGACCCAATACATGACCTGCCTAACCCCATTTTTAATTGGGTCAGGGACATAAACTTGACTCGTCTAGTTGGGTCAAGAATGAAGCATCCGACCCAATCTTCAAGTCGAGTTTACTTAAACGCAGGATCAGGTCAGGTTGGTTCGACCCACCTGACCTGATATTTTGTTCATAAAATGAATGAAATAGGAGGGTTTTAAATCAAGTCGGGTTGGGCGGTCGGGTCTGGTGGAGCATGTACCCTTGACCTGTCAAGTTAGGTCGGGGTACACTGTTGCGTTTGATTGGGTCGGTGGCATATACCCTTGACCCATTGGGCAGCTAAAATTTTGGCTCGATCCGACCCATTGATAGCCTTTCTCCATGCGTGCGGGAAATACACTGGATAAAATTGTAAAACAGCATAAAATTCCCCCAAATTGTGAAAGAGACATCACAGTGGAGTAAAAGGTGGTTGATACGCTCTCCATCCTTGCCACACAGTCAATTACCTATGTAGAGACCCTCATGTTGAAGATGATCAATTGTGAGAATCTTATCCCAACAATAGTTCAACAAAAAAACCGAACCTTCATAGGTGGCATCCATTCCACATGGCCACCCAATCGCAAGCAATAAGCAGTCTTCAACATAAGAGTTGGTTAAAGCATTTCATTGTGAACACGCTGCCCACGTTCCACACTTTCATATCCTTGTTACCCAGTGGAGCACATTCATAGTCCCTCATATTTCAGTAAATGCGCGTATCCCCAAAAAGAGTTGCTCCCGTCATGCTATCTGCAGTAACTCATGCAATCCTATAAGGGGCTATCACAAATCCACACATCATTCTAAAAGGCAATGCAGTCACCGGACGCCCATCTGAGCCAGATACATTTATCAAATAAGGCTTGAAATAGAACACACCGCTGTTTGCCTAGCTGATCCTCAATAACCTTTCACAGAGCTACCTCCCACAGTCCCACCTATTCCGAGTTATGACGTGCTTGACCCAAAGCATGCTAACCGATAAGATCCGCCTTCTCTTTTCTTCACAGCCATTTACAATTCAGAGCTTTATTAATTTCTTTGAGTCTTCTAATTCCAAAGCCCCCATCCCCGTTTGCTAATTGGACCACATCTTAGTTAATGAGATGAAATTTTCTTGAGTCACCCATTCCTTCCCACAAGAAATATCTCTCAATTTTCTCAAGTCTCTTAATAACACTCGTAGGGCATGACATGGAGTACATCGGCAGGTTAGATAGCTTCGCTATAATGAAAGCAAGCTGCCCTCCTATAGACAAAAGATTATCTTTATATAGAGCGAGCTTCTTATCAAAATATTCTACTATGGGGTCCCAAAGGACTTTTTCGGTTTTCCCACACAATAATTGACCTAAGTACGTTGAGGGAAGAGTATCACACCAACATCCAATAGATTGTGCAAGCAAAATGAGGGGATTCCTCTTTATACAATTACTCAAAACCATAGATTTTGATAGGTCAGTTCTTTATCTTGACAATATTCGTTGTCAAATGGCATAGCGGTAATTTGCGATTTTGAATATGCCGTGGCATATTGAATTTCAATTTTTTCATTTAAAACAAATACAAAAAAATATGCAAAAAATCTGAAAAAATTGGAAACTATATGGGAATAATGTAAGGTCTTACAAGTAAAAGACATACGTTGTGGTCTTTATAATACAAAAAAGGTAAAAAATTTCTCCAATCGTGGAAATAAAATGGGCATGCAAGAGAGAGGGAGAGAGTGATTGAAAATAAACTGGGCATGCAAGAGAGAGAGAGAGAGAGCGATTGGAAATAAAATGGGCATGCGAGAGAGAGAGAGAGAGTCTAAATGAGTTGTGGTGAAGAGAGGAAGAGAGCCCCTCTATTTATAGAGGTGAGGGGCTCCCATTTTCGAAAAAAAAAAACCAAGGACAATATGCGATCGCATACTGCATTGTGCGATCACATTTTGTCGCATATGCAACAATATGCGATCACATAATGCAGTATGCGATCGCATATTGCTGTGGATCGCATATTCTATGATGGCATATGCGATCCTGCCAAATGCGACCGCATATGCGGTTGCATTTAACAACACTGCAAGTGCCTCATAACACTATAACATTCCCTTAACGCTCTTAAGCTCTTCCTAGCTCTACCCATGGAAAATCGTAATGTCATCCACATATTGAAGATGCGTGACAAGAGGCCACTAACCGACCCCCGAAACCTTGGAGCAAACACATCTCAATGCCTCTTGGAAGCATTCTACTAAGAGCTTCTGCAACACAATTAAAGAGAAAAGGAAAGAGTGGATCACCCTGTCAAAGACCCTTGAACTCTTGAAATATTCTTTAGGAAATCCATTAATTAAAATTGAAAATTGCAAAGCAACTAACATGCCCTCATCCATTCTCTCCATTGATTCCCATACACTATCCAACCAAATATATAATTGAGGAAACTCTAATGCACCATTTCATACCTTTCATAAGCCTTTTCCATGTCCACTTTGCATAAAATTCCCAACAGCTTCATTTTATAGTGATAATCAATAGCTTCGTGAGTAATTCTCACTCCATCAAGAATCTGCTTACTTTGCACAAAGGCTAGGCAACAGTCTCAGCCTCTTCGCCAGATCCTTGATTAAAATCTTGTATAAGTCTATTATGAACAGATTGGCCTGAAATCGCCTAACTCTTCAACCCCCTCTTCCATTGGAAGAAGAGTGATAGAAATGGAATTAAGGGCCTGCCCAGCAATTTCCATGGAATGGAATTCCTAGAAGAAATTGAGCAAATTGTCACTAGCATCAGCCAAAATATTTTGTCGAACTCCATTAGTATAGCAGTCCAGTCCCGGTCCTTATCCCCAGGAGACTCAAAAATTGCATCCCTAATTTCATGCTCATCAAAGCAATTCTCTAGTCCCAAGTCCTCCTTCACCAACAGGGTCTCAAAGGGCACTCCATCCACAACTGGTCTCGCCATCAATCACTTTTATACAAATGCTAATGGAAACTCACCAATTTTGACCAATTTCCTCAATGTCGTCCACTCTACAGCCATTTACTCCCGGACAAACATTGGAAAACAATCAGAAACATTAGGAAAGTGGTCCTTCCAAGAGGAAGTGCACAAGAATCTGCCAAGCTTACACATTTTAGGTCTCTCTTGGAGATTGGGCCCTGTTTGGAAACCCTTTCTAAAAAAACACTTTGTCAAAGGAAAAATGTTGGATGAAAAACACATTTCACCCAAGGACTTGACCACCTCTAGCTGAAAATGGTGGTGTGTTGAGAAGCTGCCCAACACTGCTTCTCACACAACACCATTTTCATGATATGATAGACCTCTTTGAGAAGCAGCATTTTGAGAAATAGCATGTAACAAACCTCTTTACCGCACCTGAAAAGTGCTTTTTGGAAAAGGATTGCCAAACGGGGGCTGGACCAACCAAGGAAAGCATTTGCTTCCCATTGATATGTCCATAAGCACAGACTCGTCAACAAAAGAGGCAAAACCCACGTGCTGACCGTCATTCTATTGCCACCCAACTTCTCATGCTAAAATTTAATTATTTTCAATCACCACCAATTCACCAAGGGACTTCTCATTGATTCTCCTTTTCCATGAACCTCAGATCCCACGCAGCGAGAATACCTGCACAGGTCCCAAACCCAAAGACATCAAGCACAGTCCATTTCCACATATCCCTGCTCCGACTTGCCTTTTTTTTTTAACCATGATCAGCACCTTCCCATTTGATCTCCTGCAAGGTAACGATAGCAGGATCTACAGTCAGTGATTAGCTGTTTCGCATGGCACATTTATCTGCCCCTCCCAAGCCTCAGACATTCCAAGATAATAAACGAATGTCAAACAGTTGGACTCCAACCAAAACTCCCCAAATCGGACCTCAACTCCAATTTGACTTAGTTTTCTGCCCTTTATTGTCATATTTTATATTGCATTTCTGCCCCTATAATTCTCTTTGTCCCCTGCCCCTAGACTTTCCTCTCCACCCATTGGCATCACCATCCAGACAACTTCAATGCGTGGAAAAGAGTCTTTAGGGTATTTCCAGCCACTATATTTCTTCTTAAGTCAATCAGTTCTGTAACAGCAATCCTGCTGATTACTGTGCCTTCATCACTGTTTGAAGTGGCTTCCGCTTCCTCAGAGCACGAATCTCCTTCAAACAGTTGCTTCCCTAATATAATAATCATTCCTTTTACCCTCATCGTCCATTGGAATAGCGCAGGTTGGAGTGACGGGCTATGTTGACGGCATATTCATCAGTTACACCTATGATTGTTTTCCCTACAGCCATGCAGCCAGACTGATAACATTCATCTATCAAGTGTATTTTTAACCATGTCAGATCCTACTCGGTTTTACTCACACTATCAATCGAACTAACCATTCCCTCGTTATTGTCTCGATTTTGTGAAGCATGAACCAAATTAGTTGGCAGCAGGACATCAGTCTTAGCCACGGCGTTGCCAAAGGAATTGACCTCAAAGTTGTTAATGGCTTACAAAAGAAGGTGCTGCAGGAGATAAACCAAGACCTCTAGTCTTAACAAAAAGCAATATTCAAGTAAACTAGACACTATACAACTATTCACGTAATTAATAGTTATAATAATAAATCAGTTCCAGAGGATCCCTAACTTAGTTACCCGAAGTGGCAGGAAGTTTGTAGAAGGTTGGTAGAGGGAGCACCATCAAAAGCTCAAAATTGAACTGTTTTATGATCCAAAATGGGAGGGCAGGAGCAGTTTATTCTAAAGCATGATGGAGTTCAAGGATGTATTTTCTGCACTAGAAGGTGCATGGATTCTCCATTTTAATTTATATACTAGTGCTGGAGAAGCATATTCTAATCTGGGTACTCCTATAAGTGTGTTATCCACATGGTTGTGTTATGCACTCTGCAGCTTTTACTTATAAAGAAAAAAAATATGAATGCATGTGTATCTCATCTTTTTAGGTTGATATATCAAGTTATCCTAATTAAGTGTTAATGTTGACCTTGTATTCATCATAATCCATTATACTGAGCAGCATAGCTGGGCTAGCACTTCCATTCGACTACGATGTGATTTTTTCTTTACGAGCTATGACCCTTTTAATTCATGCCTCAACTTAAAATGATTAACTTTTATGTTGAGCTGGTTTATAGTTATCGATTTTCTCATATTGAGGCAAATCTTTTCAACTATTTATCTTAGCTTTTCCGTTTTTGATCACCGGTGAAAAATAAATAAATTCTGAGCGTTCTTCTTATATTTATTTTATGCCAGTAGTTTATGTTTCTGATGTAGCCCAATGCGCAAGAGAAATTTATGAGGATCAAGCATGCATACAATACATTGCTGAATTTGGAATCTCAGCGCAAGTATGATTTTAGGAATCACAGATCAGAGTACCCCAATTCAGTATCTGAAAGAAATCGAAGTCACAACACCCTAGACGAGGAAGAGTTCTATGGATTCGGTACGCTCAGGCCTTAAAAAGTCTATCTGACATTATATCATTTGTTTTTAGTACTGTGTTCTGGAGCCCAATTAGTGAAGAGCATGTCAAATACCCTGATGATTATATAATTATGTTTCCAACCTCATCTAGTGCATACTGTCATCATGATCAGATTTGAAAGTTCTTATGTAACCCCTTTATTCTGCAGGTAATTTTTTCAGAGATGTTCAACTAACAATAGGTAGATTTGTCCCATCTGTGGGAGATCATAAGGCCAAGAAACTATATGCATCATTTAAAGTTGGGCAAGCATCTTCATCGTATTAAAAACCTACTTTATAGTGATATGTAACTGAATATTTATTTTACAGAAGACTTCTTTCGGGACATGCAAGAGGAATATCAGAACTGGGAAACCAATGCTGGTTCACAAGGAAAGCCGAAGAGTTTGTGGGAGGAGTTGGCGGTGAGTAATACCCTACTTTTAGTCATGCAATGCCCTTCATAACTTTACCTTATAAATGAATCATTATGTAAATTCAATAAGGGAAATATGTTAAAAACCAAGGTTCGTTATTTGCTTGGGGGAGCAGATTGTTGAAATTTGAATAATAATTCTTACTCGTACTCTTTTATCTGTAGGACATAGGTGAAGAGTTTGTGGAATTTCTAGAGAAGGAGCTCAATATCACTGATTCAAACTTGGAAGTTGATAACAATGATGATGGACCACTGAAAGGAAACCCATATGAGAAATCTGGATCCGAGAACTGGAGAGATGATGCTCGAAACAAAGGCGGCGAGGAGGGCAACATTGAAGACAACATCGATGAGATTGAAACTGCTCTTGTTCAATTGAAGAGGGAATTGGGTCTCTAGAGAAATGGCTCTTGGTTATTTTTCAAGATTGTATCTCTCAGATAAGAGTCACATCGTAAGGTTTTTTCCATCTTAAATGGACTAAGAAGGTTGCCTCACAAACTTTGTTGATTGCTGAAACCTCATAACAGCAAACATTTTTGCAGGGTTTCTGCAGAGTGGAGGAAAAATATGTAAAAAGTTTAGCTGAAGTCCCATGACTCCATCCTCTGTGAAATGATGGACCTTTTATCTCATGTCAAGTCCCACAACATGGAAGTTTTTTAGACCCTTTTATCTCATGTCGATTATTGTCTTTGCAGATCGCTAGTGGCTGCCAACATCTGGCCGAGTGCTCTCCACTATTCCTGCCCATGTAGCATCTGTCCTGTAGATAAATTGACAACCATTAAATGTAAATAGTTTGATTTATCTGCTATCAGTAATTTTCTAAATGATTTTATTTTCTTGTCATAGAATCATGTTGTAAAAAGCATTATCATCGCCGTCATCATCATCCATGCCTTGTTTCATCCATTTGTCCAAGAGTCTCAAAGGGGAGCCTGAAAAAGATATTGAAGACGATTTCACAAGGAAGATCTTCGATCGCTGTCTTAGCTCCCGAACCTTTTTTCATCTTTCAATATACAAACGAAAACAAGACTGTCATTTTCAAATAAATAAATGAGGAGCTTCAGTTATAAGGTTTTTATTTTATTTTTTTATTTTTGGTAGGGAAGCTTAGCTCACAAGGTCACAATATTGTCAACCTTCCAAGCCCACTTCAGGTATAAGATAGAATTTGTCTACAATGAGCAGCGAGCAGGGTGGTGCATGCCCTGAGCATGACTCATGGTCTATACTGTGTACAACTCACACAAATTTAATTTTAGAGAGCTGCAATGCTTTTTTTCTTCCTGCACTCTATTTCTAGTCGCATACCAGCTTTTGTTATCCACACCTATTGATCAAAAGATGAAGGCTTTTTGTGGCTAATATCGATCCAAAAGATGTATTTCTTAACCAAAAAGTGTGTTCATAGCAAATCTTTTCGTTGCACATAAACTTTATTATAATTATTTTCCCGTTGGTTAAATGAAATAATTTTTTTTATAAGCAGACACCACCTTTTGCTATTTGCACACATCTTAATTTTGGTTTATATGTGGAAAGAAAAAGGTGTACCGCATTGTATCTATAGTGACCAATTTCTCCGAATTTTAGAAAAAATTGAGAATAAATCACGATTTTATGAAAAAATGAATAATTTTATAATTATTTGCGACTTTAAAAAAAAATCATAAATTGTAAGTATTATTCGTGAATTTCAAGAATTATTTATGAATTTCACAAAAAAGTTCAGAAATTTGCCACAATTTTTATAATTTATAATTAATATTTTATAATATTTCTTTTTATTTTTTCTGAAATTTGGACCTTGTTTTCCCGAATTAGATGAATTTTGCCAGATTTTTTCAAATTTTTTCCAAGGCTGACTTATTCCCAACTCTGAGTTGGTCACTATGGTCGTAGCAGCCCTCAAACTTTCAGGAAGAAATGGTTAATATTGTCATGGTCAGCAGCTTCTTCGCTCTCAAACATGAGCGGGTCAATCTCTTTATGCTAACATGGTCAATCCTGACATGTGCACAATTATGTATCTCTCTATATTAAAATGTTAGACTTTTTAGGCAGGTGCTCTAAAAGGCCTTAACACCCAGGTTATAAAAGTAAAATAAAAAATGTTCCAACTTTAAGGGTCTATTTGGATATATATCTTTTTAATCCAACTTTAAGGGCCTGTTTGGATCCTATAACTCTATAGGTTTTTTATTTTTTATATTTTGAGGAAACCTATAACTCTATAAGTTTAATCTAGAGGCAAATTTGTTTGTGAATAATGTTAATGTGAACCATTTTATCTATTGTTTGAGTAACGTATAGGCTTTCAAGTGATTACACAAGTTTACTGTCTGGATAACGTCTGAAATTTATCGATAACTCATTTATTTATTATAGAGGTGTTGGGGTGGTGGTGTGGACGGTGATCAGGGGATGGTCATTGTGGTGATCGGTCTCAACTCTCAATCAACGGACTGATGACCAGAAAACAATCTGGCAACTCCATTGCTACCCCAAGATCCACACTTTCTGGTAGACAACATTACAAGGATTAAGCCAAACAATCTGGCAACTCCTTTTATTGCCAGAACACAAATTTTCGGGTTGAAGGACATCGCAATTTTTAGTCTTAATGGAGAGATGTTTGGGCTCTTAAAATAAAATTCAATAGCATCAATCGTGATGAAAAATGAACGGTAAAATCAAATGCGATTTACCGGTAATTTTATGTGCAATTGATTCTTTTGACTGCATGATTTTATATTTTATATTTTAATTTTATTTTTTTCAGAAATAATTATGATTATTAAGCCGCCCCTCCTATCCAATGGGCATTCAATCATGAGATTAGGTGTCATGTAGTAGGTCAACTTTAGTGAGGGATTAGATAAGTTATCTAGTCCACGGTAGTAGGTCAACTTTACCCTAAGTTTTAAGGGACTTTAAAAATCGTTATTTGATTTTTTACAAGTTTTAGAGTATTATATTTTTATTATAAAGTTTTCACACAATAAGGATTATTTTTACAAAGTTCTAACAAAAAGGGATTTCAGACGCCTATTTTCCTAAATATGTTTTAAATAATCCCTATTACCAAATTAAAGTTATTTAAAAAATCATGAAAATCCTCATTTACTGAAACTTCTTACTTTAAAAACCAATAGTCGTATTTCTCAAGAAACCTCAAAATTTGATGCATGCATTTTAGAGTACATAGAGGCCGACTAGAACAGGATCTCCAAGCTGTCGACGTTTCTCGACGTTCATGCCACATACCATACACGGGTGTTTAGGTCACCCATTATACAACATATACTTGCCCACATACGATTGGCCCTTGAAAATCTTTGATTAAAAAGAAAGACTTTGTATTGGGTACTTCTGATGGAGCCAACGCATTCCTTGAAACGCTCACATCCCGATCCCTTGAAAATCATTGATTGCTTCGGATCGGATGATGAAGATCGTGTTTCAGCAAGATCTTCCACTCAATAGATCTTGCGATTGTGAACCATCTATCAGAGGGCCAGTTTTTTATTTTGTGTGTCACAAATCACCCCAAAATGACCCTTGAATCACATGGCACAAATCATGCTCAAACGTGAATTTGACGGCATTTTTTGGGGATCGGTGACACATGGAATAAAAAATTGGCCATCTGATAGCTGCATCATGCGCTCAAGATCTATTGTATGGAATATCAGGGTGAAAAACGACCTCCATCATTTGCTCTGAGGCAATCAATGGTTTCTCAAGGGGTCTGGGACATGGGCGCTTCCAAAGACTGCGTGGGCGGAAATAGATGTACCCTTTTCTATTTTGGACACCTTTGTCATGTGTAAACACCATATAAGCTGTTTGACTTACTTGAAGGTCATGATCTAAAGATCTTTACTACACAAGACTGACATGAAACACAATCTTTATCATCTGATTCAAAGCAGTCAACGGTCATCATTTGATTTAATGGTTGAATCATGTTTAGTGCTAATTTATTGCACTAAAGATCTTTAGATAATATTTTTCAAATCAGATGGCTTCGATGGTATTTCCATATGGCAAAGGTCCCCAAAATAGGGTTTCTCTGAAGGGCCCGTCGAGCCCCTTCAAAATCGTTGATTTCTTCGAATTAGATGATAGAGATCATGTTTTACCTCAACCTTCCACACAATATATGGATCTTGAGATCAGGGAGCACCTATCAGACAATCAATTTTTTATTCCAAGTGTCACAGATCCTCCAAAAATGGCTCTTCAAACATCACACTCAAACATTATTTAAGGGGCATTTTTGAGGGATTTAGGACACATGGAATAAAAAACAGGCCGTCTAATAGGTGCAAAATGATCTCAAGATCCATTGTGTGGAAGATTGGGGTGAAACACAATCTCTATCAGCTGATCCGAAGAAATCAATGATTTTGAAGGAGTCTAGGACATGGGCACTTTCAAAGAACGTGAGGACGCCAAGAGAGGTTTTAAATTGGGTTCAAAGGCCATCTTTGTATGTGCAAGTAATCACTCCAAGAAAGGGAAACCACCAAGATTTATCTGATTGATTTTGTACATGTAGGGATGCATCCTAATATTCCATGAAGAAAATACCTCACCATATGATTAAGAGCGTTAAAATTGCTGAAAAAATTGCACAATTACCATATGTTTCTCCAAATCAGCTTTATTGCATCTCTTTTGTGCCTGGAAGCTCTTAATCGCATGGCAGAAAGGTTTTCGATGAAATTATAGAATGAACCCAATCTATGTGATAGTGTGGTGAAGTATATGGCACCAAAATGGTGTCATGTGCTGAATCAATGACCTGGTCGGCAGGTTGGTGACCGGGATGCTTGAATAACCTTAGGTGGGAGCAACGACACCTAATATACATCAGCAATTAGGAAGATGGAGTGGGTGAGAGCTTTGCACATCGAAAGACCCACAAACACTTTATATTATAGCATAAACAAATTACAAGAGGAAAATAAAAATGCAAGAGATATTTTGAGTTTGAATCCCAGATCTTGTTGGCCACTGGCAAGAATTTATCCCTACTAACTCATACTTGTGTTGTGTGAGTGTCGGAGACTTAATCGAGACTTAATCGGGTGCTCTAAGAGGCCGAATACCTGTAATCATCAGGAGAAAAACAGAAATAAGTGCGCACCAACGACATCAAAAGGAAGCATGACTAAGAACATGAGATGCCCTGAATGATCACAAAAGAAACATAGTCACTACATCATACATGCTCTACGCCTTTGGACTGGAAGCACCCACACAATCTCTAAGAGAGCGCAAATGTGCAACCCCTTCAAAATCATTGATTACTTCGGATCAGATGATGGAGATTGGGTTTCACATCGCTCTTCCATACAATGGATCTTGAGATCATATCTCACCTATCAAATGGTCAGTTTTTTATTCCACATGTCACAAATCCCAAAAAAATGGCCCCAAAATTATGTTTGAGCGTGACGTATGCCATAGGATTCAATGGCATATTTTGTAGGCTTGTGTCCACCGCCCCCACTTGATAACCCCTAGGGCCAACCTTGATCTCCACCTGCCCATTCTAGTATTACTGCAACATCTATTTAGCATCTAAGAAAAACAGCAATGCCTTGCACCATAAATAGTCCCCATACTACATACAAATCATTTGTACATAAAGTTACCCCTCCATACAGAGGGAAGTTACTATTTCATGATAAATATTGCCTTTCTCCATAGAGAAGAGAATCATATTTTCTATCATTCCGTGTATGTATGTATTCAAAAATGATGAACTATCGGGATCGTCATAAATGCTAAGTTTCTTAACCAAATTAGTTGTTGATAAAAACAAAAAAGCAAAAAACACAAAATGAGATACAAGAACCAAGAGAGATAATTAAGAGTTATAAACTGGGAAACCCTGATTTAGCTTTGGCGAGACGAGGCTTCCACTAAATGGAAAAAAGAAAAAACCGGTTCGAAACTTCTTTTCATACTGGTAATGCTCAATGGTAGTGCTTGTCCTGCTACTCAGATCCCAGGCAGCAACTTCAACCCGAAGATCTAACAACATCTCCTCCTTCCTCCAAACACCTAAACCCTTGATAGGACTATGACTGGAGATTGTTAATACTTTGTTCCAAATATTATTCTTATAATCCTTTAATAACCAAATATCCATCTTGTTACAATCCTCATCGTAAGGCATAACATAACCAACCATCTTCTTACGGCAAATAACAGCTAGGGAGCCTGCTACAAACAGAAAAAGATGACGAATCTCATGGGTACTAGAGCAACGGGGAGGGCCCGCCAAGATGTAAAACTTGTCATCTCTCAAATCAAATGACATAATGCACTCATGAGGAGGAGTATCTGTTACCCAATGCAGAGCTCCATTCAACCATACAGTAGTGTGGTCAACTTTGGGTGCATAAATAGGAGGTTTGGAGATCCGTGTCCAGGACTTGCTACTCAAAGAATATACTCCACCGTCCAAGGTAAGCCATGCCATTACAGAATCAACCCAATGATGAAACAATACAACTACTTTATATTCCTTGGTCAAGGGGTTAAAACCGATTGCAGCTGTTGTTTTTATACCTGAACCAAAGTTTGGATATAAGGTGGTTTCGCCTGTAAGCGGATTGGGGATTTCCTCATAATAGCCCTCTTCCTTTAAAATAATACTACTGCATGGTGTATAAACCAAGCCCTGAGATGAAGTGAATTCTGGAAGATTTATGCTTTCACCTGTAATTGGATTGCAAACAGAGATTGGGAGTCCCCCAATCGCTCGCCGGCTCCACACCAAAGGCAGTTGTATAACATATCAAGCCGTGACATGAATTATATATGAGGCATCTGTGCAGCATGTTAATGTCACGAGCCACACAAATAGTCTTCAACTTGTAACAATTAACATCATCTTCCCCTATCAATCGCAATCGCACTTGATCGGGATCCTCCTTTACAGGGTAAAGAATAGTGCAGGAGCGAAAAGTGGAGTAAAGATAAGTGGACTTCTGGCTTGCATGAGTTAGGTGGCTGTTGATGAAATGAGGACTATTGATTTTCGCACACCAGAGTTTACATATGCAGCGCATTTGTCCAAGAGTCTTGATAGGGAGCAACAAAAAGATGCTACCAAAGACGATATCACAAGGAAGATCTTGGAACTTTGTCTTGATGCTGCCACGACCCATCATCTTTCAATCTGTAAACAAAGCATGTAATGTTTACATGATGAGCTTCATCATAAGATTTGAGAATATTTCTACAACAATAAGCAGGCTCAGGGATTTAACAGATTTATTTTGGCATATCGGATGGGTCTTAGGCCAATGCCTATTGGATATATCGTATACGTATCAACCAAACTAGTTGGTAGATATTAGACCAACTTTTTGTATTTTTAAATATCAAAAAAATTATATAAAGGGCATTTTTGGTATTTCATCATATTCATATCGGCCGATATGACCTGATATTTGACCCCATATCAGATTACGGGTGTATATCGTACCAGATGGGGCCCAACCTGATATATTTTGGCTAATATATATCAGATACGACCGATATTAAAAACCATGAGCAGGCTACTCAATCTAGACAATGAGTCGTGCACGAGTGGAAGCCGCACACCATGTGGAGTCTATGGCGTGTACATATATATTCATGCTATTTGAAGTCCATGTGCAATGCAAGGCTTGCACTCATTGTCTGTAATGAGAACTCTACTCATTCAAAAATGGGAAGCTCTATTTGTAATCGTACCTACCGAATTAATAAAGGCACCTACACTGAAAATGAAAATCATTGACTGTTGGGAATTGGAATATGGAGAACATTTTTCATCCCAATCTTCCCCATAATGGATTTTGAGACCATGGGTGTACCATCAAACACTTAGTTTTTTAATTCCATTCCAGGTGTCACTCGTCCCAAAAATTGACTTGAAAATCACAAGGGGACATCACGCTCAAACATGATCTTCGGGTCACTTTTAGGGATATGTGCCACATGGAATGAAAAATTGACTGTTTTATGGTAAGTGCGTGATCTCAAGATCCCTGGCGTGGAAGATTGACAGACCGTCCGACGGTATGCCCATTCAAAGGCCATCATCTGATTCAATGATTGACTATATCGAATCGTATGATAGACATGGGGTTTTATGTTAATCTTTTGTACAAAGATCTTCAAATTAAATGACTTAGATGATTTTTCCATACAACACAAGTCCCCAAAATACGAGGTTCTTTTAAATTGTGACCCAAGTGCCAACTCTGTTTGTGCAAGTAATGGTTCCCAGAAAGGGAAACTA
This sequence comes from Chloranthus sessilifolius, assembly GCA_021018995.1. Classification (NCBI taxonomy): domain Eukaryota; kingdom Viridiplantae; phylum Streptophyta; class Magnoliopsida; order Chloranthales; family Chloranthaceae; genus Chloranthus; species Chloranthus sessilifolius. Next base: position 159,201,141 of record CM037585.1, read on the forward strand.
CCTCAAGGAATAGAGGTACTAACGAGCGACAGAGCTACCAAGGTTGTTTATCGCGTCATCAATTTGGTATATGTGGTTCACCACACCCTCCATGGATTGAATTCATCCTAAGTGCTTAAACCAACCCTTGATTTACTGGTGATTTCTGCTATGCAAGTTTATAAAGTTAATAATATCAAATTGTTGTCTAATCAGAAAAGGAAAAAAAAACCTGCAAAAAAAAAGGTACAAACCCTAATTATGACCATAGTGACAAATTTCGTTTTTGGTAATTTTTCAGTGGGTGGTCCTTTCGGTACATTTCGGATTAATTTCGATACCGTTCAAAAAAAAATTGGGAATTAAAAACATTTTAAAAATTACTACAATATATACTAAATTACTAACATATAAAACAAAAAATGCTGAACTTTTGCCGAAAAATACAGAAATTACCTAAATTTTCCCAAAATTTTCGTTTGACCCCTTTTCAAGCGAATTTCGATGAAATTTCTCACTATGATTTTGACTAGAAGGATAGCAGTAAACATATATAAATTGTGTACCACTTGGAAGCCTCCAAACCGATGGATCCTTCAAATCCTTATAAACTGATCGACCCTAGCACACGGCAACCGTCGTTATCAAGGAAGGTGAAACTCAGTTTAATGCTGAATTTTGCTGCTTCTTTCTTTTTATATATTTAGGGTTTTGTTTAGTGGGAGATAAAGGGATTTAGTGAAAATAGCTTTAAAATGAAAGCAAGGAAAAACAGGATTTTTATTTTTCTTTTATTTTTATAACCGAAAATGATAGATTTGGATTTATAAATAAATCTCATAAAATCTTATAGTTTCCGAGTCTATAGAATTCATAGGATTTTGTGGTCATTCACTGTTTGGATAGGCTCATAGAAATACTGACGTAGAAAAAGAGAGACGTGGAGAGAAAAAATAGCCCAAAAAATATAGGTACGTGGAGAGATTGGAGAGAAAAATAGCCTAAAAAATATAGGTACCATGGCGTTTTCCATTATTTACAATCATGAAATTGTGGCACCCATTGACCGCTTTGAATTGGACGATGAAGATTGTTTTACATTCTAATCTTTCAGAGAAATAATCTCTAAATCATGAGAGTACCATCACACAGTCAATTTTTAATTCCACAAGGCACACAACTAAAAAAGTGACCCCCTAAAATTGATGCGTGCCATGTGACTTTGGAATTAATTTTTGGGGAGTTTGCTACACAGAATAAAAAGTTGACCATATGATGGTATGCCCATGATCTCAAGATTTATAATCTGAAGATTGCAATGAAAAATGGTTTCTATCGTCCGATTCAAAGTACTCAATGGATGTCTAATAGAGGAGATGGGTGAGGTAAAAGTTCCATAAGATTTAAACAACGATACTAAAAAAAAAAGAGTGCCACCCAAGAATGGAGAGCTACAATTTTCCGAGGGGAAGGAGAAGATAATGCTGAGGGTCCCCTCGAAATTTTTGTTCAAAAAATTTGGAAAGTTGGGATTATATTTTCCTACTCATATTTACAACCCAAACGGTGGAAAATGACGGATTTGTAAATCCGACCCTTCATTTTTCGTCATTTTCCCTATATCATAACACAACCTAAAAGGAAAGGCAAATAAAAACGAAGGCGCGAAAAAAATAAAAAAATAATAAAAAGGTTTTTTTTTGTGTAGCATTATTCATAGACCGTGAAACTCTAACCTCACCCATCTCCTTTGGGCAGCAATGATGGCTTTGCATTAAGATTTTGTCTAGTGTCCACCACGGCACCACCTATCATGAGTGTACACAACGGTCAGTGTGACTACACGATGTCACAAATGTGTCGACTGTTTTACAAATTACAACAGATGATGGGTGAGGCACTCATTGTAGATTAACTCTTGAATCAATTGATGCACAACTAGTGTTATACAGAGAAAGTGCAAGCCGCTGATGTGGCGCACACAATTGGCTGCAAGTGCAGTGCAGCTCAATTAATGCAAGTAGGTGCAACCAGTCACGTTGAACCATGTCAGCCACGTACACTTTATCCTCAACAAATATGTCCTATGTTTATAATTTTCCATTGATACGACACATCATTTTTCGCCTCTCTATATCTTGAGATCATGAGCTTAGCATCAAACGGTCCTAATATATTACTACGAAATAGGCTGAACTGAAGTGTAAGCTTGGGATACCTAAGTTGAAAAAAGAATAAAAAGATACGAACTCTCCTTACCCTCATTTAAACACACAATAAAAGTTATAGGTTTTAAACAGATCACTAATCGGATGATTCACATTCATTTGTGGGTATGATCCTTTGGCTAAAACATCCTCAATGATGGATTGCCACTTGGACAATTTAGATTAATTACAAATCTGCCCCACATGTCATAAAAATGAACCACACTTCCAACGGTGTAAGATAAAAAAAGAGTAATTTAGTGGTGTAAGATCATTTAAACACCATTTCATGTTCAAATATTGGTCAGGAGCCATTATCCCTAAAAAAACTATTAAATAACTATATAAAATAAAACTATTACTACGGATTTAATGGTATTTTTTGTGATATTTGCCGCATGATGCTCAAAAGTCAAAACTAACATGCTCATACTACGCCATGACCTAAAGATCCATCACGTGGAAGATTAGGAAGAGAAATGATATCAATCGTCTAATTCACAGTGGTCAATGTATGTTGAAAAAAGTAGGTGCAGTGAGGTTAGAATTGCCTGGCATGTGAATATTGAGATTACTCGCTACTATGAAACACCACAATACTACACGCCTTTTAGCGGAGTTTGACTAAACAGCTCCGGTGAAGATCCAATGTCTATGGACCCGAACCCAAACTGAGAACCCATCCAATTAGATTCGACTTGGATTGGATTAAAAATTGGGTCTAAACCCAATACGTGTTAGAGGAGACCTGACCCGACCTGGGCCCACCCATGTTGTACTTGGGTTGGGTCCAATCCTTTTTATTTAAGACCCGAACCCGTATCTAACCCACCCCAGACTCGATTGAGACTCTAACTGCTTACATTAGGACTTTAGTTTTTTTTTTTTTTATGAAAGTTAGGACTTTAGTTACATTACATTATATTTGTACATTAATTTTATTTTATTTAAGGGTCTGTTTGGATAAAAACACGGGAAATGTAGGAAAGTAAAATAATATTTCTATATTTTCCCATGGATACCTATGTTGTAGGAAACCATGAGATTCCTTTCTTTCCCTTTGTTTTCGCTCTTTGGATAACCACATTGCTAGCTAGGATAATGCAGGATTAACCAAATCTTGTGTTTAGATACATTTGCAGAAAATTGTAGGAAAATAACATATCCAAACAAAAAAATAATCCTAATACCACAAAAGATCATCCAAACTAAAAAACAGCTGCAATATCATAAAAATGATTTGCAAAAATAACCAAAAAATTTATATATGTATTAAGTTTTTTTTACTCTTTACATATCTTAGTGAATTGCTCTAGTGGTTGATTTAGTGCTTTGTAAAATCAGTCAATGGTTTTCGTCCGTAAAAAATTGTGGTATTACTAATAAACGGGTGAGAAGAGCGGTACCCTTATCTTTTTCTTCTCCACTCCTTTTCTCTCCGAGGTTTCGGTAAACTAAATGCCGCGGGGTACCCCGAACTCTTAAGTCAGAAATGAGCGTAAAAACTGTATTTTGTATTTTGACCGTTAAGTCGATTCCAAACAACGGAAAACTACGGAAAATATAATTTGAATCTAAGTATTCCTCTCGTTTCCCCATATCCAAGCAGGCCCTAAGGATAAAAACACGGGAAATGTAAGAAAATAAAATAATATTCCTATATTTTCCCATGGATACCTAAGTTGTAAGAAATCATGAGATTCCTTTGGTTCCCTTTGTTTTTTGTTGTTTGGATAATCACATTACTAGCTGGGAAAATGCAGGACTAACAAAATCCTATGCTTGAATACATATGCAGAAAATTGTAGGAAAATAACATATCCTAAGAAAAAAATAGCCATAATACCACAAAAAATCATCCAAACAAAAAAAGAGCTGCAATATCATAAAAATGACCAAAAAATTATATATGTATTAAGTTTTTTTGCTCTTTACATATCTTAGGGGGCTCTAGTGGTTGACTTAGTGCTTTGTGGAGGTTAAGTTTTAGGTTCAAATCTATATGTGCAATAAATTTGGAGCCGTTTGTGAGAGAAATGTCTCCCAAAATAAATTCGTGCCTCACCTAAATAGATGGAGGGGAGCCTAAAAATAGGCCAAAATAATGGGATTTAGTTAAAAAAATCAAAGAAAAAATATTTGTTATAAAAACAAATACCATAAAAAAGATTATTTGAAGATTTTGGGTGGTCAATATAATTTTGGATAGATGAGAATCCACTAATATAAATTAGGACTCTTAAAGCTTAGTAACAATTTTTTTGAAAGTTTTGGTGGTCTATTGACCACTCAAGTCATAATGTGGCTCTTACTCTAATTTTTGGGGATGTGTGCCATATAGAATCAACATCTGACGGTCTAATAGGGATGTCATGATCTTAAGATCCATCATGAGGAAGATTGGAAAAAAAAATCTCGATCGTCTTATTCAAATCAATCAATGATATTCGTCCGTGAAAAAATTATGTGGTATTACTAATAAACGGGTGAGAAGAATCGTACCCTTATCTTTTTCTTCTCCACATCTTCTCTTATCTTTCCGAGGTCTCGGCAAATTGAATGCGGAGGGCTACCCTCAAACTCTTAAGTCGGAAATGAGCATAAAAATTGTATTTTGTATTCCGGCCCCTAATTCGCTTTCAAACAACGGAAAATATAATTTGAATCTAAGTATTCCTCTCTTTTCCTCATATCTATTGACCTAGCCTCTTTAGAGAGAAAATGACTTTGGCATATTGTATGGTAACATGAGTAGGATTTATTTTTCAAAGGATGGAGTGGGATTCCTCTTACGCTATTTTGGTATGGGTAGCTCTGTTCCTGCCGACATGTGCACCCCTTAAAAACCATTGATTTATTTGGATTTGATGATGGAGATCATGTTTTACACTGATCTTCCATCCAATGGATCTTGAGATCATGTCGCACCTATTAGACGGCTAATTTTTTATTCCACATGTCACATATCCCCAAAAATTGCCCCTTGTGCGCAATGGCACACATCACGCTGAAATGTGATTTTAGGGTCATATGTTTGGAATTTGTGACATGTGGAATCAAAAATTGGTAGCCTGATGGATGCGACATGATCTTTAAATCCTTTGTGTGGAAGATTTGGGTGAAACACAATCTCCATCATCTAATCCGACGACATCAATGATTTTTATGGGGTTCCGACGTAGGCACTTTCAAAGAATGTGTGGGCGCGTTTAGAGCTACCCTTTTGGTATTCATCTAGTTAATAAGTTCATTAGTTATTGTTTGTACGAATTTCTATAAATATATCCATATATTAGTTGGTTGTGTTTCGGTGAGCTCTTATAATAGCAGAAGCAGAGACAGGTCTCTGCATGCTCTCTTCCAAAAAAGACAAAATATGCTCTGGCATGTAATAGGCAGAGAGCAGTTTTATCACTTAAAATAGTCATGTCGGAGCAAATGGGGCAAGAAGTTGTGTTATCAAAAGTAAAAATGGTTCCCACCGGAGCCAAAGAGCGCAAGAACTGCTCTTTGTGCCGACAGAGCTAACCTAAAATGCCACCTTTTTTTTATATGAAAATTCCACCTATATTTACGAGTAACACAAACTAGTAAATTATATCTAAACTCGCATTCAGGCCTGACCTAATTTTGGGCTAAGTTACAGGTCTGCATTGACACAAACTTAAACCCAAACCCGGCAAATATCTAAGTTTGTTTATTTGAACTTGACCCAATTCGAAATGGGTAGTCGGGTTCGACACGACCCGACAACCGAACCGAACAACCCATTTGCACCCTGCTTTGAGAAATTTGGTAATTTTTGGCGACATTGGATTACAAACGGTGCAAACAAATGTCTCCAATGTCTACTTTTTTTGGGAGTGGCAACTTGCCACAACGTGAGAGCATTATTATGTCTTTTGAATTCACTTCCCTAATTATGATAAACTTCCTTATATGCACACTTAACATCAAAAGATAGATTTCCTCGAAAGCTAGGTGGAGAAGGGACTGGTTTAGCACGTGGCATATGCTGCCACCTCTTCCAAATTCTACAGCAACAAAGAATCGTGATTGTTGTTGAAAATAATGGTGGAAAATTGAAAATTTGCCGACATAGAAAGTCAAAAGAGAAACTTAAGTCCAAGCACATAAATTGAGACACCTAATATAGGTTATCTTTAAGTCTATGTTGGCCCCCACCTTACACGGTGGGTAATGGGATTTTGGCAAGGCAAACTCCATGATGCAACAATTTACGTGACAATACACAATGTCCAGCATGTACTGATGGTCGGATCACCCTTCCTTGTACCCACAAACGACTCAAACCCATATTTGGCCCGACCCAATTCGACACGTCTGCGTGTGCGAGCTAGTACCAATAAACATACTTTGCTCTATGATGTAATACCACCACCTTTGGGTCGTCAAGGACCACAATCATAAGTTCTTTGTATTTATGGATGTGGGACTATTTCCAATAGTATATAGTAAAACACTATAAAATATTTAAAATATACAACAATTCTTTCACTTAATCTACAGTAACAGGTAGCAATCTAATCCAAATATAATTCAAAATTATCATATAGAAATCCCGCCCAAACTGATTCACAACCAACACTAAACACATAAGGATAGATATACTGGAGAGAAATTGTGACGAGCACACACAAAATGATATCAAAGTCGATGACAACTCTTCTATAAAGTGAGGGGTTTATAATAGTCCCACATCGAATAGGAAAGGTCTTAGCCTTGGGCTATATGTGATTGTGAACAATATCTTTTATTGTACACTCTATACATGGATGACACATTCTCAAGAGATTAAAACCGAGTTTTATTGTAGAACTAGTTTTCCTTGCATCTTAAACATTGCTTTGATACTATAAAATTGTATGATTGTATATGTTGTAACAGAAAATGGGTAAATGGTCAAGTCCAATTGGTTGCACCTGATTTTGTATTCAACCAGATTTGCAGCCATTGGATAGAAGAGAATTTTGACCTCCACAATTTCCATTTTTATAAGATTGTATATAGTCAAGATTCTCTTCTCTCCGATAGTTGAAAAACTGGTTGAACATGATATATAGTTAAACGAGTTAGACCTAATCATTGCTCACAAAAATAATACATGTAATTTGAAGAATTCATGCATACTAAGCTGTCTTTTTTCTCTTCTCTCTCTTGTTTGTTCTTGTGTTTCTGAAACTTCACTATACATATATTTCTTCAAGGTCATGGAGCCCGTTCCCTACTTAACATACATCACACTATTTTTGATCAAGTATGTCATGTGTTGCAAAGGACCTCACATGTAGGTTCAAGATTATATGAAAAAGACACATTTATTATAATGTGATTCAATGTGGTCAAACACTTATAAAATGTATGAGTAAAATTTTCAAGATTTATACAGTAACTTATTTTAAAGATATTTTATTACCTTGAATCACATAATCGATTTTTTTTTTCTCAAGAAACCCTCGACGTTACAGTTTTTTTTTTAATATGATACCATCCAGCATAGATAATTTGAATGTGCCTTACATATCATAGAGAGTATAAAAGTTCAGGAGCAGTACTTGGAGAATAAATCTCACATAACAAAGCACTCACATTAAGTGATACATCGAGAATAAATCCCACCCAACAACCCTCACCTTATTAATATAATGGAGAAAGCAAACATGGAATGTAGAACTCACACCCACAAGCCTCACAAAGGAGGGAGGATACCAACTGATTTAAACGTGGAATGTAAAACCCCCGACCCTCTATAAAACATAAGACTATTAGTGGCAGCCAATACTGTTGCTATTAACAAAAAAATTGCCGCTATTAGTCCCGTCGCTATTAAAACAACAAGATTTTTTTGTTAATAGCAACACTTTGGGCTGTCTGTGACGGGGGCACACGGCGTGGCCATCCGGGGCAGCCGTAGGGCCACTTTTCCTCTCCAAGTGTTGAGTATGACTGGTGCGTCAAGGCCATGAGGGCGGCACCGTATGTACTGGGCTGAGCCACGATGGCGTCGAGGCATGTTGGGGTGGAGGGTGAAGACGCGGTCGCGACATGGACGCGACTGACTCAAGTTGGCCTAGCGATGCGGGAGGGCGTTGCGGTATGCAAAACCAATACGTTTGAGGTCCTCCTGCCATTTAGGCACTGTTGATGTTTAAACCATATATAGGGGGACATGAGTTGGGGTCCCCCGACCCTACACGTGCACTAGCCTCGTGGGCTTATGTGCGTGCATCCGGGCCACGCTTAGGGCGTGGTCGTCCTAGCTACGTCGTGTACTAGGGCCATCGCGTTGGTGGTTCCCAACCACCTTCGAGGTGCGGGTTCTAGCCCAAAGGGGGCTTGATGTATGCTCATCGCTGCCTATCGCTGTATCACTCGTTGTTGCATGTTGCCTTGACGGTCGTCGTTGCCGGCTCTAACCTGCTGCGTTGCTTCGCAGGGCGAAGTCCGAACGTAGAGGTTGAGGTGAAGCTTGAGTAGAACAAGCCTTCCACCCTTCGTAGCATCTGGGAATCCGCATCGCATGCCGCATTTGAGAGAAATAGGCTGACTTAGCGCAGCAGGCGTTGAGTGCCGCACGGGTTGTCACTGCTAGAAGAGTGACCCCATGACATGTCGCTAATAGTCTTATTTTCTATAATGACCTCAAGCCTCACAGAGGGAGGATACCAACTTATCTACCACTCAATCAATTGACGTACAATTTTTAATTGTAAACTTCCCATCACATGACACATTACATAAAAATCAATGTCACATATAAAAAGCTGACCGGCAAACAAACTAGATTGGGAATGAATCAGTTTAAACCTGTGACCTAAAAGTTTTAACGTTCTCAATCTTCCGTTAGACTTCAGGACCAAATGACGAATGAGTGAAGAACCCTAAATTGTTTTGTAGGTATATCCTTGATAAAATTTCTTTACTTCCAAATTGTTCCTCATTCATCCATGTAATAATATGAAAAAGGAAAAAGGTTGTGCACCTAAGCATAGTCACCAAGTCGGTCGGGGTTTGGCAAGGTTAAAATTTGGAAAATCGGAAAAATCGAAATTGGGAAATTTTACGAGAAAAAATATCAAGAAATTCGAGAAAAGATTAATAAGTACACAAAATTAAGAACTATAAAAATCATGGCTTCTTGAAAAATCTTCAATTATTCGAGAAATTGGTGATTTTTTAAAGATTTAGTCTACAATGGGTGTCCACCATCATGAGGAAGTTGGTCCACACATTTGTATGACTGTGTGATGTGCATTAAACCCTAAACTTTCAATGCATTAAAATCCGTGCACATCACGCAATCACACAGATGTGTAGACTGCTTTACCGCACATGATGGGTGGACACCCATTGTAGACTTTTTTTCAAAAGTGAATAATTTGTAGAACTTTAAATTCACAAATTATTTCTGATTTTTTTCCAAATACACAGAGAATTGGGTAACTATGCCCTAAAGGATAGATTTGCTAGCTGTTGTTGTACCCCTAAATTTTTATAGTGGTTATGGTATTGATAATTGAGGATTCGATCTCTGCAACCAGGGGCTTTACTGTTCAAAACATTAATTGCCTTTGAATTAGATGTTGGAGATCATTTTTCATCCCAATCTTCCATAAAATAGATCTTGATTTCATGGCCAACCTATCCGACAGCCAGATGTTGATTCCATGTGGAAAAAATCCCCAAAAGTGACTCGAGAACCGTTCTGCGCATGATCACAGTCTTTTGGGTATGTTTGCAAAGTAGAATAAACATCTAACCATATGATAAGTGAGCCATGACCTCAAGATCTAGGTGGACGATTGGCAAAAAAATGATCTCCATCATCTAATTCAAAGCTATCAACATCTTAAATTAATGGTGGAAACCCCTTATTGCAAAGACCGAATATTCTTTAATTATAAATACCGGTATCTTTGTTACAATAATCATTTGAAATGATTTACTAATGGATAAATTTTCCACATCCAAATTCGATTTGAATAATTAACTAACAGCTATACTCCATTTGGCATCCATATCAAATGGTTATTGATTAATTTAGACATATGATAGCAGTCTATGAGGCACAAAACATGTTGGATGAAATGCCATACAAGTTTATACTCCTCTACCTTATCTAGATTCATAAATAATATAAATTATCAGTGCGGTTGGTGGTTTAGAACAATTGTTATGCTAAAAGTTGGGAACATTTGAAAATGACCACATGGACCTAAGATTCCCCTCCTAATCAATACCTTTAATTTTTCTGATTGGTTTTCCTTACTGATTGAAAGATCCCACTTTACGGATTAAAACATGATGATTGAACCTCAATTATCATAGATTTGATTCAAAAAATAATCCATAAAAGAAGGAAGAAACCTCTCAATCCAAGCAAGGGATATATGCTGTGCTGTGGTAAAAGAGGTGTTATATGATGGTCCTCCGTTAGCACCACCGAAGATAATGGTCCTCTCATCTCTACTAGAAGTTGGTGTGTATATGCCTAGATCCAAACCATCAAAACAGTTAATCAATGGCCTCTTCTTTTATGGGTCAGCGGTGTGATAATTTCAACCAGTCAATCGATTTCTTGACTTTGACTATCGATAAAGATATATGCCACATCTGTAGAGAAAAGTTCATGAATGGGCGGTTAAGATCATTACCCCAGTGAAATCAATGGACGGTGATCCATTCATTCCTAGCTACAATTGGTACATGTCGATGGGGGGTCACGATCCACTATGATAGTTCCTCAGTAATGGGTATCATGCCCCTGTGAAGCTGTAATCTCACCCCAGTCGAAAAGGTTATCTCGCCATGGTTACCTTAAATCAGTGGAGGGAGCTAGTTTTTCGTTCCAATCATTCACACAATGCATCTTTTGCTGATGGCCAAACTATCAAACAGTCAATATTTTTATTTCATGAATTGCAAATAATGGTAAATGATAATCCTTACTAATATATAAAAGTACAAATAATTTCTGTCAATTTTAGTGTTTTCATATTTTTAGTAACAAAATACCCCTAAGCTACTCCATCTACCCTCATCTTCTTCCTTATGTATCCCTATCCTTACTACTATATGAAAGCTAAAATAGTTTCTCTCAATCTTTGTTTCCACACTTGCCCTATATACACTCCTAAGCCGTGACAATAAAATTAAAATGAGTATCATTGTTTACCATCCAAAAAATTATAACTTCATCTCACCTCTTTCAGTCTGAATATATTGATCGCTTTGAATCATACGATGGAGATTATTTTTCGTCTCAATCTTCTATATAGTTGATCTTGACATCATGTTTGTATCATCAAACAGTAAAATTTTTATTTCACTTGACACACAACCAAAAAAGTGACCTTAAAATCAAATGGCATACATCACTCAAACATGATTTTAATATCATTTTTTTAAAAAACGACGGTCTAATAATACTCTCATGATACCAAGATCATTTAGGTAAAAGATGGGGATAAAAAATGATCTCCATCTTCTAATTCAAAGCGGTCATCTCATACCTATTAGAGGATATTGACGAGGTCACAATTTTAAGGGTTGCAAATAATGATACCCAAATAGAATCTCTTTTCCAATGGAAATACGTAAATAATGGTATCCAAATAAGTTATCTTTCTTTCCTTATTTTTAACACCTTCAAAGAAACCCATAAAGTTAAGAGAATTAACAATTTTGCTAGAAAAGTTATCTTTCCTTCCTTATTTTTAGCACCTTCAAAGAAATCCACAAAGTTGAAATATTTTACTTGCTTTGAATTATATGCCATAGATCACATAAAAATAGCTCAAAAATTAAATTTGAGCATGATGTAAGCCAATGATATCAAGATCCCTTATGTGAAAGATTGGGCTGAAAAATTATCTCTATCAACTAATATAAAGAGTCAATGATTTTTTGCATCCCTCTAAGATTCCAAAGGTGTTAATAAAGCTACCAAAATAATAATTTACTGGAAAGTTAAAACCTTCTGAGCCACGATTAATGTACCCCTGATTAAATCTTGTCATCTTACCTAATCGGATTCGAATTTGGGCCCAAAACTTGCACTCATACGTATGTTGGTTGTAAGACTTAGGGGAGCACTTAACTTTCTATGACTTAGACAAACATATGATACTTCTACGTAGGGCACTCAATAGATCGACTTTTTTATTGGGCTAGATACTAAACTTGGGTTATTCGACTAAGTCAGGCATGAAGTTTCAGACACAATCTATAGGTATGGTTGGGTTAGGTTAAGGAAAAATTTGGTCGACTAAGCTCGAGTTACAAGATTTTATATAATAATTATTAATAATAATAATAATAAAATAGAGTGTTTTCAACCAGGTCAAGTCAAGTGTCAGGTCGGGTTAGGCATATACACTCGACCCTTCAGATTAAGGTTGGGATAGGTGTCAGGTCGGGTTTGGTCAACTAAGCTCGAGTTACAAGATTTTATATAATAATTAATAATAGTAGTAGTAGTAGTGGTAATAATAATAATAATAATAATAAAATAGAGTGTTTTCAATCAGATCAAATCAGGCGTCAGGTCGGGTTGGGCATATACACTCGACTTTTCAGGTTAAGGTCGGGATAGGTGTCAGGTCGGGTTGGGCATATACCCTTGAACCTTCAAGTATTAGGTCGAATCAGGGTGCACCATCAGGCCAGGTCAGGTCAACATATGCCATTTACCAATCGGGCAGTCAAACATTTAACACGACCCATTGGCAACCCTACTTTTAAGTTCTAAATTATATGTTTATTTTTATTTTTTAATATTATTTTAACATAAATATAATATATATGATGATCATGTGAATCATGTGACTTTAAAATGATGGCATGCATATAAAATTAAGGTTAGAGATTTTATATATAGGACACTATTTTGACTCCATGTACTGATACATGGTGCAAGTGATTATTATACATCTTCTGTCATATTTTTCAATTAAAATTTTTATTTTGGCATCATGTGTAATGCACATGCATTTTTATGAGATTTATAGTTAATGATTCTAAGTTTTTAACTATATAACCAATAAATCGATTGAACGTCAAATGACATGAGGTGGTCTGCCAATTGCATGAACCAAATTCTTGTACATGTTCCAAAAATTAGTAACCAACATGACTCTTTGCCCTTTTGATGGTATGCCCATGATCATATTTTCGTGTGCCACATGGTTTCCAATTATTTTTTGAGATGAAAGATTAAAGCGAAAATCGAATCGTTCTATTTACAATTATCGAATTTTTAATAGTACTATAACCGATAACCATTAACTATTGTGAATCAGAAGATGGAGATCGTTTGTCGCACAATCTTCCCCATAATGTATGAGATCATGGGTGTACCGATAATCAACTTTTTATTTCAGGTGTTGCACGTTTCAAAACATGATCAAAAATCATGTTTGAGCATGATGTCTATCACGTGGTTTTCAGTTACTGTTTTGGGATGTGTGTCACGCAAATTAAAAATTGACCGTCAAATGGTACATCATTTACCTCAGGATCATCATATAGAAGATCGAATTGGAAATCAATTTTGAATGACATCATAGCTGAATACCATTGACTGTTTTGATTTAGACAATAACAGTCGTTTTCGTCCAAATCGTAGAACTTGAGATCATGAGTGTACTGACAGTTAATTTTTTATTGCATGTGGTACAAATAAAACATCCCAAAAAGTGATCGAAAATCACGTTGAGTATAATGCGTGCCCCATAATTTTCGATTATTTTTTTGGGATATGATGAGTAGTAAAATATGATGATATTTCACCCCTAAATACCTACATTTAGCCGTCCGATGAAGACTATCTTATGAGAATTACTAGATTTGAAGTGTTTCAGGTAAATACAATCCAAGTGTATAAAACAGCCCAAGAATTCCGAAAATAACGTCAAACACTGCAACCTTGGACCATCGAGAACTTATTACAACTTGCAGCTCAATTTGGACCTTCAAAGAGTCAGATTCTTGAAATTGCTAAAACACCAAAGTTGTAGAGCTCGTCGTCTTCTTTCCAACGCCGTAAGAATCGCCTCAATCCGAGTTCGGGATAGAAAGTTATGGCCAAAATACCACGGCAGTATCTGATGGAGAGTTGGGCTGAAGTTCACTAAAATCTGGGATCGACCTTTCAGTCGATCGATCGACCAAAATGATGGAGTTTGAGACGGAAAAGACTCCTAATGCAGATTTATAGGGAGTCGATCGATCGACTTCCTCAAGTCGATTGATCGATCCTGACTTTTCGAGCTAGGAAAGCTGCGTGATTTGGAGAGTATTTAAAGTCAAACCAACAACTCGAGAAGGAGATTAATTTTTAGATAACTAGACGTAGAGATAGAGATTTTTTTATTCTTTTTGAGAGCTTTTGTTCCTTTATCCTTTTGAGCATTCCTTTCCAATTTATTGTTTTTGTTCAGTTGATTCCTAGTTTAAATTTAAAGATTAATAGAGAGCATTGTTAATTTCGTTTCTGAAGATCATCGTACATGTGGATTAAACTTGGATTAAAGAATTTCTATTGAAGGTTGAGGTATTTTTAATTAATTAAATTGATGTTATTTTTCGATTTTTATTTGTTTATATCGTTTACTTACAACATGTGTGGCTAATTTCTTAGGGATGAGGATCTAATGATTCCCATCCGAGGGATGTACTTCTAATAATATGAATCTATGATTAAAATATAAGATTTTGTTTTATGGTTGTTATGTTGTCACGAACCGATGAAATCCCCGCCACTAACTGGGATCGAGTGTGCCGAGCCATGCCCTGAATCTCAGATCTGTGACGGTAATTTTACCCTAATCATTGTTATATGATATTTTTGCTTTCATCGTGTGGATCTACTTACGATTATGATCCGGGATCGAGTGTGCCGAGCCATGCCCAAAATCTTGGATCTGTAATGGTAATTTTATCTTAATTACTCCCTAATCTGAATTCAAGTGTGCCGAGCCATGCCCTTGATCTCAGATCTATGGTGGTATTCTTATTAAAAAATTTACCCACTTTGGGGATGATTTTTATTTAAAATCTGAGATCAAGTGTGTCGAGCCATGCCCTTGATCTCAGATCTATATATGGAAATCATCCCTGAAATTAAGTTCTGATTGTAGGGATGCAATGTAGAACCTATCCGAGTTTTGACCATTTATCTTCCATAAAAGATATTTTTCTTCAATGGTATATCTCATAGTTTAATCCTTAAATTTGTAGTACGGGAAGAACAAACCAAAGATGGAAGGATTTAGTATCTTCATATTTACCTTTATTTTTGAATTATCAATTAAGTTTTAGTTTGTAGTCAGTAATTGTCATCTTACAAAACCGCCTAAATCATAATATTGGTAGGGTACTGTTAATCCTTGATAGATTTCTTGAATTACTGTCTCATCTTTTTAGATCTTCCAAAATAGTCATCGTGGGAACGATCTCGTACTCCGCACCCACTATCTATAATCTGATTCGTGCGCTTGCGAGTAAAACATCACAATTAAAAATCACATCAGGATGCATGCAATAAAAATTATAAATTGACCGTCTAATGGTACACCACTGATCTCAAGCTCTATTATGTGAAAGATTGAAAAGAAAATCGATCTCTATCATCTGGTTTACATTAGTTAATGATTTTTCGAATGTATTGCACTTAGAAATTTGATTGGTATAATCAGAGTTATCCTTTAAAGGAAAGACTTAGTATTTGGAGGACTTATGCCAAGTGAAAACTTCATCTTAGCCATCGGATTTGAAGGTCATGTTCTAAATATGTTTAATGCAAAAGATTGGTATAAAATAAAATCTCTATTATATAATTCAAAGCAGTCAAATATGGATGAGATGATGACCATTTATTGTGTTAAGTCATTTGATAGAGATCGAATATCTTTAGAATATGACATTTAAATAAGAGGAATTCGATGGTGTCTTCACATTTATATTAACATGTGCAACTCGCGTGCACTTTTACTAGTAACTAAAAAAAACTGAAAATAAGAAAAAGAACATGATAAAAAATTTAGAAAAGAAATGAGTGAAAAAACAAAAGAGAGAAAAAGCACCGATTAGAAAGGGTTGTGGTCTTCATAAACCACAAACCGTTTCAAATGCGGTTGTAAAAAACTTCATGGTGGCGAATCTAAACGAAGCCCACTCCCCTCACTTTCTCTCTCACTTCCTACATAACTTTCCAGACAAGTAACCCATCATTCCCACCACCCCTTAAACACCTAAAATCATCAAAATGCCAACCTCCTCACAAACCACCTTCTCCATTCTCTTCATCTTCCTCTCCCTATGCGTCTCAATCTCAAGTATCTATCACTTGCACTCTTTTAAAGTAACAAAATTTCTCTTTTACATCACTTGCTAATGACACTTTAAATTAATCTCTTTTGTTTTACTTTGGTTGCAGATGGGACTCAACTCATACTAGTAAACCAACTGTAACGAAAGCATATGGCCTGGAATCCTCGGTGGTGTAGGCCAGCCAACACCCGAAGACAGCGGTTTCCATCTCAATTCCGGCGAGGAAGTGGTTCTAAACTTGCCAGAAAGGTGGTCAGGGAGGATTTGGGGTAGGCAACGTTGTTGCTTCGACAGCGGCGGCAAGGGCATGTGCGAAACTGGCGACTGTGCAGGATTATTACACTATAATGGCATGGGTGGGGCACCGCCCGCGACTGTCGTCGAGATGACATTTGGGACGGCTAAGTCAGCCCTCCATTACTATGACGTGAGTTTGGTGGACGGGTTCAATTTGCCAATATCTATGGTGCCAGTGGGCGGTGGCGTGGGGTGCGGCATAGCAGGGTGCGAGGTGTGGGGTGCGCCATCTGCCCCCGTGCCTATAGTTTCGCATACGATAACTCTTCCAGCCCTCGGTCTTGCAGAGCCCCGCGCTATGTGATCACCTTTTGCCCTCCTTCTAGATAGGGTGTTTTGGAATTTTTAGTTGTTTTGAAACTTTGTTTGGTTTGGAGTTCAAGGAGTAATATGTCTATTCTCTTCCCTTTGTTGGATTCTTGATTTTGATTTCTTTATTTATTATCTTTAGTTCTAGTTTATTTATTGTGGAAAAATTATAAACTGTGTGATAGTCTTGGGGTGGTGGTGGTGGTGGTGGTGGTGTGGAGGTGATGGTTAAGGTGGTGATGAGGTGGAGGAAGTTGTGGTGGTGATGGTGGGGATATGGTGATTGTTGTGGTGGTGACGGTGATGGTGCTTCTAACATCGATGGTGGTGTGGTGAACGAGTGGTGTGAGGTTAAGTTTTATTATAGAGACTAATTCGTCCAAATTTTGATGACAATAAAACTTCACCTTTTTTTATGGAAATTGTTTTTTCTCATTTTGAGTTAAAATGAGTACCTTTTTGTCAAGAAAAAAAAGTTAGAGATAACGTTACTTGATACCCAAACACTACAAAAACTTATGAGGAAAAATATGTGACTTTTTAATCTAGAGATCCATCCCTAATCTTCTTCTTTCATCTTGATCATATTGTTGTATTAAGAATTATTATTTTTTAATGTCTTTTTTTCCCCTTAATAGCAGCCGCGGAGGAGGGTATTCTGAAATGGAACCTGACCGATGGTACAATGTCGCGATTTGTTGGTTGCTCCAACGTTGTTGCCGGTATTGACTTTAATAAGGAGCGATTGTAATGAACCATCAACACTTGTAAGGTGGGCGGAGCTAACTTTTTAGCCATTATCCTTGGCCCTATTTTTGGATGTGGTAGTAGGCTCTCCAGCATCCCAGGTGAATGATATAATGAACTGAAGAAATTTTTACAGTAAGCTCAAGGTCCCTATCATCTGTAAATGACCAGGGTTTTATAGTTAGAGATCGACTACAATAGATATAACCTATTGACGTCGGTGATAGGCCATTCTCCATCGCCATCATAGCCCATCAAACCTGTGGACAGAGTCAGACAGACACACACACCCGCACACTCTCTCAGTATGCAATGTTATAATCTAAAACATGTGGATGCATAAGGAGGCATACCATATAGGTTATAATAAAGGTCAGGCCTGAAAGTTTGAAATACTTGACCTAGTTTCAAATTTTTGGATGTTACCCTCTTATTACAAAGAATATATTACTGCTCCTGAATAACACAACGCAGCACTTTACATGCTGCACTTTACATGGAGCTAGTGTCATGGCTATCATAATTAGAGATAGTTTCCCAAGCCCCTTTCCATGGACTGTCCTAGAGAATCGAATCGATTGTGGCCTTATTCCATTTCGTTTTCATAATTATAGCGTAGAATCACTTTTTAGGTGCTATTTGGATGGGCACAAATCAGCAGCAATGAAATTGATTTTTGTCATTTCTATCTATAAATCTGTATCTATAAACTTATGAGTTCCTTTAGAAGGGGACATTATCTCATGTGAGTTTTTGTAAGCGTAGTTTTGACTTCTACAATTGCCCCTATAGACAGTAAAAGTATGTCTCCACAAATAATATGTGACCATCTCTTTTCTAGAACGTCAAACTCTTCTAAAATCACATAACCGCCTCCAATAACCCTGCTCTTGCAAAACATTGCCACTTTGTCAACACGTCGACAGTCACTTTACATTTGTCGCAATGCCTGCCTTATGCGCTCTCTCCCACCGCTTTTCCCCGAATTGCTTCACAAATTCTTTTCTTCTACAAGTCTCATCTCATGTGGTTGCTTTGTTACAGGCCCGACATTGCCGCTGCATTGGTTTTCTTTGTTCCTTGATTCTCCAGATGATAGGATCCAAAAGCTGTATTGGTTTTTACTACACTGATTTCTGTAGTAAAAATAATAGGAAAAAAACAGAGAAAGGGAAAAGAAAATAGATGTTTATCCACTAAATGACGGTGGACGGTCCTCCAAAAGCCTAAACAATTCTCAATGGTTCACTGATTACAACTCTGTAGACTGTACTTCATATAGCACAGTTATCACTAAGAGATGCGGATGGAAGCTAACAACCACTATTTTGAAACTAACCATCACTATCTACTATTAGAAATTTAAAAGAATGAGGGAATGGTAGTTTAAACGAGAAGCTAAAAGGTTAAGAAGTTTGGATAGCATGTAGTGTCTGCAACATGTTATTATGGTATTCATGTTAATTTTCATATTAGCTGCCCATTTTTGGGTCCTGTAGCCTAATGGAAGGTTGATAATATTGAAACCTCTAGGCCACACAGGTAATTCAAACCCAACTTAGTCATAAAAGGTCAACTGATTCATTCCCAATCTAGATTGTCTCCAGGTCTTTTATATGTGACATTAATTTCTATGTAATCTGTCATCTGTCATGTGATGCAAAGTTTACAATAAAAAACAAACTGAACCAAACTGAACTTTATTTTTTCGGTGTTAGGTTCGGTACACCCCAAACCGAAACCGAACTGAGACCCATTCGGCTTGGTTCGGTTGAATTTTTTTTTCTTAAACCAAAACCAATCCGGTTCGGTTAGGGTCGGCTTAGGTAAAATACCTATTTTTAGGGTATTTTTTCGATGTTTTCCCGATATTTTTCGGTTTACTCAACCTACTCCCTCGGCTTTCGGTTTCAAGCCATCCAAACCGAAACTGAGCCAAATTGGGGTTCGGTTCGGTTTGTGTCAAGTTTTGGTGCGGTTCGGTTTCCTCTGTTTTCGGTTCGGTTTCGGTGTTCGGTTCAAGACTAGCATCCCTAGATTCAAAGTAATAAAATATCCTTAAAATAAGTTATCATTTAAATTTTGAAATTTTGAATCATTCATTTTAAAAGTGGTCGACCACATTGAATCAAAAGATAGAGATGTCTTTTTCATATAATTTTCAACCCATCAGATCTTCATGTGAGGTCCTTCACAAAACATAATGACATGACACTTGATAAAAAATAGTGTGATCTATGTTAAATAGGGAACAAGTTCCATAACTTCGAAGAAATATAGGGACAGTGAAGTTTCAGAAACACAACAACAAACCAAGAGAGAGGAAGAAGACGAGCTTAGGATGCATGAATTATTCAAATTTTGTTTGTTATTTTTTGTAGGCAATAATCAGGTCCAACTCGTTTAACCAAATATTGTGTTCAACCAGTTTTACAACCGTTGGAAAGATGAGAATCCTGACTATATAATCTTCTAAAAATTTGAAATTGTGGAAGTCAAGATTCTCATTTATCCAGTGGCTGCAAGTCTGGTTGAAGAACAAATCAAGTTCAACCAATTGGACCTAACCATTTCCCCTTTTCTGTTACAAACTACACAATCATATAACTTTAAGATGGGAGGAAAATTAGTTCTACAAGAAAACTCAGTTGGTTTCAATCTCGTGAGACCTTCCTTGTCGGGCAATAATTTGATTTCTCTCGGGCGTATCTATCCACAAGTTAACTTCCAAATCCTAATGTGTTTCACGCTGGTTGCGAATCAGTTTGGGATGGATTATTATCCGATAATTTTGAATAGGGAGCCATTACTTACACATGCTTTTTAAGTGATCGCACCGAGGTTAAAGAAAGACTTTGTATTTTAGAGAAATGTGACATGTGAAAATGCAATCTAGGCAGTCTGATTTAAAGTTCATTATCTATAGATCCTTAGTGGATAAGATTGGAACAAAACACGATATTTATCATATGATCTATTGTTGTCAATCGTTGAATCAAATAATAGCATTTGACTATATTTAATCACATGATAAAGATTATATTTCATGCCAATCTTATCACTAAGGATCTATAGATCATGACCTTTAGATCAGACGGCCTAGATTGCATTTTCACATGTCATATGTCCCTAAAATACAAAGTCGTTTTTTAACCTCAATGCAGTCACTTAAAAAGCGAGTGCAAGTAATTGATCCCTTTTCAATATATTTGGATTAAGTGAAGGAATCATGGTTCGCTGTAGCTGCAGAATCTGGAAGACGGAAATGAACGCTATAACAAAAAAGCACGTTATGGGCCTTATGGCTGACATGTGGATCGGTTCAAGTTCAGGTCAACCTGACCCATTTGCACCCGTAGTCATTGGATCTTCACCGGGGCTGTTTAGTCACACGCCGCTAAAAGGCATGTAGTGTTGTGGTGTTTTATAGTACTAGTAAACATACACGTGTTGCTCTATAAAATCATAAAAATAATAATAAATTTATAAATAGAAAAGGTCTATGTATTCTAATGTATGGATGAACCTATGCATTCAAACCTTAGATCATATGCCACATGATACCAACTCATACACCTATACCAAAATTATGATCATTAAATCGATATCTTAGAAATGAACGGTTTAAAAAGAAG
Source organism: Chloranthus sessilifolius (assembly GCA_021018995.1). Classification (NCBI taxonomy): domain Eukaryota; kingdom Viridiplantae; phylum Streptophyta; class Magnoliopsida; order Chloranthales; family Chloranthaceae; genus Chloranthus; species Chloranthus sessilifolius. The sequence goes on from CM037585.1 coordinate 159,222,667, forward strand.
AGTTGGTCCTAGGTGCCTAGGTCCATGCAAATCGCATATGGTTGTTTTTGTTTTTGTTTTTTTTTCTTTTTGTGTTTTGTTTTAATGAATAAAATCGCAAGTCATGTTTGGCATTCTAAATTATCGTTACAAAGTCGGGTTGGGCATTAAATCGGCTAGGTTAAAATTCGAAAAAACTTGGCAAATTTTGGTATGTTCGGGAGCAGATCTAGAGAAAAAAATTTGGATTATTCTCGAATTAATAGTGAATGCCACAAATTCTTAAATACAACATTTTTTCACAAATTTGGGTTTCGTCGCTCTACAAAATATCTCTTGCTACCCACAAGATCTGGATTTCTATTCAATTGATATCTGTTGGGTTTTTATTTCTATTTACAAAAGAGTTATATATAGATTGCTTATATACTGTAATTAGACCTCAATTAGGAGTCTAATCAATTTTTATTGGGAAAAAAAGGTAATCCCCAAGAGGAGAAAATATATGTGCTCAAGAGTTTTAGTTTCTAGGCTATTTAGGGGCAATTTGGTCCTAATACAGGTGAAAACAAAATTAAAATTTGAAAAAATTTAGCAAATTTTGGTATATGGGGGAACAGATCTAGAGAAAGAAATTTTAAAAAATAAATAAATAGTGACTATTTATTAAAAAAAAAAAATTTATTCTCAAATTACTAGTGAATACCACAGATTAATTATAGGATTTTTGGTTTTATTTCTATTTACAAAATAGTTATATATAGATTAGTTATATACTGTAATTAGACTTCAATTAGGAGTCTAATCAAATTTTATTGGGATAAAGAGGTAATTAGACTTCAATTAGGAGTCTAATCAATTGTTATTGGGATAAAGAGGTAATCCAGAAGAGGAGAAAATATAGGTGCTATAGAGTTTTAGTTTCTATGCTAGTTAGGGGCAATTTGGTCCTAATACATATGAAAACAAAATTTGACAAAAACTATTTTTACTTTTATATAGTAGTAAGGATAAAAGAAAACAAACAAAAGTGATTTTCAGTGACATTGTACGACATTGTTCAAGGTGTCACAGGATAGACTCAAACTATCCGATTCGATTTAAATCTTACGATTCAAACAATTTTTACGATTCAAAAACGATTTGACCGAAATCAGGTATGTTACAATTTGACTCTACGATTCAAATCGAAATAGGTATGATTCGATTTGAATCTTATGATTCAAATCGTAAATCGTTCCGATTTGATACCATGCTCAAGATCCCTTGTTTAGAAGATTGGAGCAAAACAATATCTCCTTCATCTGATTTAGAGAAATCAATGATATTTCGAGGAGACGCTTTTCAAGATTCTGAGGGGATTTAACGGTAACCAATGTTTAATCAGACGTCTACAAGCCTATGAAGAGCCTTCGGCTCTATCAATCCTATAAAAAGCTAGCATCTATATGTCTTCTTATTATTTTTCTAATTCATATATCTCAAAGCCCCTAAAAACCCAAAATAGTAAGCATTGTAATCTTATTACACGGTGAAGAATCAGAAACTAATCTGAAGGCTAGGAGTGTTTGATCCACGGCATGACTTTTTTATATAATTTGGGGGTTTATGGGATGTTGCGCAGTTGCGCTAACAAAAATCGAAACTTTGACATGTAATGTTGATTTGTCGGCTAGGAGTGTTCCATCTGCAGTGTGATTTTTTACATAATTTGGGGGTTTAGGGGCGTTACCGTGACAAAAATCAAATCTTTGGCATGTAATGTTAATCAGACGGCTAGGAATGTTTGATCCGTGGTATATTTTACATAATTCGGGGGTTTGGGGGTGTTACGTTGACAAAAATTGAAACTTTGACATGTAATGTTGATCAGACGGTTATAAATGTTTGATCGGCGTGAGTTTTGGGTGTTAATATATGATCCATCTACGGGGTTTGGGGGTGTTACGGCGACAAAAATCGAAACTTAACATGTAATGTTGATCAGACGGTCATGAATGTTTGATCGGCGTGAGTTTTGGGTGTTAATATATGATCGATCTACGGTGCTAACCCAATAAAAATCAAATCTTTGAAGAAAAAACCAACCAGCCGACCAGCCAGAAGAGAGAGGATCATAAAAATCAAATCTTTAAAACAATAAAATGAACCGTTCAATATATCTGATTGGATTTCGGACAAAATCTTGGAGGAAGAAGAACCAAAGAAGAAATAATTATAATAATATTGTTTTATTTTTTGGTAATCATGATCAAAGTAGAAGAAAAGAACACACCTTTCGCATCAGATCTAGTAGATCTGCATCTACGTAGCCCCTGTTGTTGATTTGGTTTTGTCCCTGGGATCGATGAGATCTGCCGTGTGTTCTTCATTCAAATATATATTTGAGGTTTTGGATTTTGGAAAAAGATTATTTCTGTTTTTAACCTAGGGTTTGAGATTGGGCGGTCTGCAGAGAACATGATCGAGAGCCGGCTTTTGTTCTACTGAACTTATTTAAAGATAAGATTCTATTTTTATTTTTATTAGGGAAAATTTCAAAAAACCCCCTGAACTTTCACCTCAATGCCCATAAGGCACCTGAACTTTGCATAATATCACCTAAACCCCCAATGAATACAAATGTACCAAAATCAGACCTTGTCGTCACCTCTCGTTATCTTATGGACGGAAATTGATGACGTGGAGCTCTTAACCCTTTGATGCGCTGAAGTGGATGGTGACGTGGCGAATTGGAGGGAAAAGAGGCCACGTGAGGCGCACGTGACCTCCTTAAATACAAAAAAACTGTAAACTCTCCCTTTCTTTCTTCTTCGTCTTCCTCCTTCTTCTTCCTCCTCTTTCTCTGAGGAGTTTTCTTATTCGTCTTTCTCGTCTTCCGATTTAGATATTCTTCTTCATTTTCTAGTCGGATTCTACCTTCTATTACGCATAGATTAAAATACCCTATTTTGAAAGGGTTAAAATGGTTTGGAGTAAGAGAGAAGGTGCAGGCAAGACCCCTCGTTACGGTAAGTTCGATTTTTGGATTTATTTTGTCTGTATTTGTGTCAATATTTGTGTGGATTTATTGATTTGTCTATATTTTTTTGTATTTATGTATTTATGTAAACGTTGATGATGTAAATGCAGAAAAAATAGGGTTATGTAAATTCAGAAAAAATAGTGTTTATGTAAATGCAGAAAAAAAGGGGTTATATAAATGCAGAAAAAAAGGGTTTATGTAAATACAGAAAAAGGGTTTATATAAATGCAGTATGTAAATGCAGAAAAAATGGGCTTATGTAAATGCTGATTATGAAAATGATGTTTCTCTTGTATCTCTGATTTTATTTTTCAATTTTGGGCTTCGACTTCAGTTATGTTGCTACCTATATATGTCCACATGGTATCAAACTAGTGGAGATATAGGGTTTATAACAGAAGGTACATACAACAGAAGCTCAGATTTGACAAAATTGTTTTAACATATATCTCCCAGATATAGGTTAAAACTAGTATATCTCTCAGATTTAACCTAGATCAATCCAGATATAGCCCAAAATACCTATATTTCCCAGATTTAACAAACTGTTTTAACCTATATCTCCACATGGTATCAAACTAGTATCACAAAATACCTATATTTCAGTAAATATATTCTTATACTATGTTGCTTATCTATGAGTTGTGACTCTTATGCGAGCATTGCTTTATTTGTTTAATGTGCAGATAAAGGCTCAGGTAATTTTACGATTAAGTTATTTCATGGAGGCGATTTTGAGGTACACAAAGGACATCAAAGGATATAGAGAGGTCGTTTGAGCTTCTTTGATCATTGCCACAGTGATGAGATGTCCCTATTGGAGCTATTTCGTATGGCTGAAGAGTTGGGATACCTTAGCTCCGTAGAGTTCTATAGTACTATTCAAGGCAAATTTGTTGTCATCGAAGCTGATATGCAGACCTTGGAGTTAGGAAATTCAGTTGGTTCTGATGGAGTAGTTGATGTGTTTATGGTTCCTCTCTTACCATTGAATGTGGATACCCAAGAAAGCCAAGTCCAGCATGAACAAGTTGTAAGGACAACAACTACAACACGGAGCAGGAGTTCACAAGCCAAAGGGAAGAGTGGTAGTGTTGATAAGGGCAAGGCCCCTATTTTTGCAAGTAAAGGGAAGAGCGGTAGTGTTGATATAGGTCAAAGCATTTAGATAACTTGAGAGTAATGATGATTATGACCCATGATCCTTCGGAGATGAGATATGGGATAGTGATTACTTGATCTCTGATGATGATGCGTTGTTCGATGAGTTCGTGGATGCAGACTCAGAGTTTGCCGGGTTAGAAAGTATAAAGGTAGGGAATGAGGGTCCATCTAGAGTTGAAGGTGAGAAGACGGATATGGGAGAGTTATCCGATCCTCCTTCTTCGATGGACGAGTTGAGAAGTTTAGCAATGATTCGAGGCCGATGGGGTAGGGAAAGCAGATAAGAGAACATCTTTGGTATTTAATGAGAAGCGGATATAGAAAACCCAACTTTTCGTGTTGGGATGGAGTTCAAGACGCATGCGATTTTAGGAAGGCTGTGAAGGAGTATGCCATAAGGTGTGGTAGAGATAAGCTTTGTAAAAATGATAGGGATAAAATAAGGGCAATATGTAAGAAAAGGCTGCCTTGGTTGATCTATTGCTCGTATGTACCAAATGAGCGGAGTTTATAGAGTGAAAACCTAAATGACCAACACAACCGTAGTAGAACTTTTGAAGTGCCTTGGGTGACTACTAGTTGGATAGTGAAGAGGTATGGGGAAAGGATTAGATTGAATCCTCACGTGGTTAAATCACTAGTGAGCACAATAGAGGCAGAGAAATGTGAAGGTTGATATTCAAAAGTCTCTGAGGCAAGGAAGGTGATAATGCAAATGGCGGATGGATCTTCAAGCACTCAGTTTAAGTTGTTATGGGGGTATGAAGAGATAAGAAATACAAATCCGGGACAAGCTGTAAGGTGCTTGTGAAGCCACAGTGGTGTGCAAAGTGGTAAAGTTCAAAAGATTTTATGTGTGTTGGGGTTCATTTGAAGAAAGGGTTTATAGATGGTTGTCGACCTATCATAGGTCTCGATGGATGTCACTTGAAGGGGCCCCATGGTGGCATTACATTGTCATTATGGCGATTGATGCAAACAATTGCATCTATCCTTTTGCATATCTTTGTTGTGGAAAAGGAGAAGAAGAAGACATGGGCGTGGTTTTAGAGTTGTTGAGAGCGAGATCTTGTGGTTGAGAATTTTGCTCACTATACCTTCATGAGCGACAAACGAAGGGGCTCATTGATGCGATCACAAACTTATTTCCTTGTTACGCCCATCGATTACGTTGCGACACCTCTATAACAATTTCAAGAAAGACTTCAAGGGCTTCACTTGAAAGATATCCTATGGAGGCGACTAGGCGACAACAGTCCCGAATTTAAAAGGGTAATGGAGATGAATGAGAAGGATGTTAGAGCTTATGAATGGTTGGTGGCAAGACCACCTTTGAATTGGAGTAGATCACACTTGATACTTGGGTGAAGTGTGATATACTGAATAATAACCTTTGTGAGAGCTTTAATTGTCAATATTATCGGCTAGGGATCATTACATCTTGACAATGCTAGAGAGAATAAGGGTCATCCTTATGGAAACGTGTAAGAAGGGATGCAATGATGAAGGTCTAGGGACCTATTTATCCAAAAATAGTGAAAAGATTGAGAAGATGAAGGAGGCGGTGGTGTATGGATCGTAAGATGGTGTGGTGACGGCTTTGAGGTAGTTGGTGCTCATGGGGTGCGATTTCGTTGGACTTGATGAAGAGGATTTGTAGTTGTCGAAGGTGGGAGCTCTCTGGCCTTGTGTCCACGCGATAGCAGCGATGAAATACATCAACAAGGATCCACTAAATCGCCATGATTGAGTACAGGTGATTACGTACCTAAAGTGCTATAGTAATTTTTGAAACCGATAAGTGGTAGAGAGCAATGGCCAAATACCAATGATGCTTATGATGCCTCGGATGTGAAGAAGAGAGCCGGAGGCCTAAGAAGGCGAGAAGGAGAGAACTGATGAGCCACCGATCCATCAAAGCTGTCCAAGAAAGGTGTGAAAATGAGGTGCACCAAATGTCTAGAGGTGGGGCATAATAAGCGGGGATGCAAACATGCAAAGGTAAAAAAATTCAAGTCTATTTTAGTTTTTCATCATAAAATGACCCAACCGATTGTGTTTGTTTACATGTACTATTGTAGAGAGGAGGGTGAAACTAGGGTGAACCAAGCGATGGACGACAAAGGGGCAAGATACCTAGGTAAGTTATATATTTTTTAGGAAAAATATTACTATAAATTACACCTCATTCTCTTGACAATTTGTATATTACTATAAATGCGGTCAGAGGAATCAACAAGCCACAGGTCCCATCCTCATGCTTCTTCAAGTTGTGGACCTCGGCATACTTGATTAGAGGACCCCACACGATGCTCCTTTAATTAGTGGACCCCGCCTCCATCTCCTTACATGAGGACTCCGGCCTCAGTCTCGACTTCTACCACCAATTCAAGTAGTGGAGCCTGGCGGACAAAAGCTCAGATTCTAGAAGCGAATGCAAAAGCGTAGATGAAGAAGTGGTTGGTTTTCAAAGAAAAATTGTTTGTAGTTTTTTTGTTGAATGTACATGGGTTTTTTTTGTTGAAGAGTAATGTGAGCAGAACATGAGTTTTTGTACCTTCATTTTAAGTACATGGGATTGAGATACTGAGTACATGGTGGTTTTATGTACATGAGTTTTAATTCCTATAAGTTTGTAATATCTATGATAGAGTATATGGTGAAACCTCATTTTGATGAATATATAGGTTGTTATTATGTACGGATTCTTAATGTCTATAATAGGTTGCTTTTAATTATAATAGTTCTTTGAATGTGGGTTTTCGATGTGGATTCTTAATGTATAAAGCATAATTTTAATGTCTATAGGATTTTAAATGTGGGTTTTCGATGTGGCTTGTACAAAGATAATTCTTTTTGATGTGGCTTGTACAAGCATAATTCTTATCTGGGTTTTACGATGTGGCTTGTACAACATGTAGAGGTTTTCTTAATGTCTATAACAACATAATTCTTAATGAGTGAATTTCGCCTCATTGTTACCAATGGTATCAACCTTATCAAGTGATTCAATGTTGATTTACATTATTGTTGCTACAAATTATGCCTTTATACATTCAAATGACAGTACATGAAGCCTTTAGTTATAGTATTATGTTGCGATTTTCTAGTGTCCGATTTATTGTGTAAAAGCAAAAGCCTGGTTTTTACATGCATTAGGCGTGCAGAGGTTCTTGAATGCCCTCGCAGATGGTGGGGAGCTCAGGATATGATTTCGCTGAAATTTGGATTAGTATGAGTTTGTGCACGCAGTTGCTCGCGAGGTTAGATGAATATAGCTCACGAGGTTGAAACGCATGCTAAAAGGATTCGCTCGGTTCAGCTTTTGCGGCTTTTTCTGCGTGCATGAGTTCAAATGCAAGTCTTTTAAGCTCGACAGGATCTCGCATGGATGGTTTTCAGTAAATTTTCCTCGCTAGGTTCTCGCGAGGTAGATTTCATCTTCATGGGTCATGTTAAGTAGTGAAAAATACCATTTTTACCCCTAAACATGAGCTTTGAAAGACCCTTGAGAAGACTAAATAAGTGCTTTAGTGTGCATTTCTAACCAATTAGACAGTCCAAGTCCGAAAAAGCATCCTAAATGATCAAAAAGTCGACAACTCATGTCAAGTCGAAAGATGGATTGAAGAAACAACCTCAAAGAATGGCTAAAAGGGTCTAAAAGAGCGGACAAAGACAAAAAGAGAGAGAGCCATTCAGAAAGAAGAATGGGAGCCTAGAGTCCAATTCGCAAAGAACTTTTACTATTCGCAAAGAACCTTGAACTTTGCGAAAAGAAGAAAACACTCCTCGAATAGAAGATTTACCTCTGCGAAAAGAAGAGAAGTCCTTTGCGAAAAGAACTTCTGAAGCCAAAGTCCTTTGCGAAAAGAACTTCTGAAGCCAAGATGCTTTGCGAAAAGAACTTCTGAAGCCAAAGTCCTTTGCGAAAAGAACTTCTGAAGCCAAGATGCTTTGCGAAAAGAACTTCTGAAGCCAAAATGCTTTGCGAAAAGAACTTCTGGAGCCAAACTACTTTGCGAAAAGACCCTTAAACTCTGCGAAATGGCATACTGGGGATTTACAGCCACTTTGAAGTTAACATCCATATAATTTAACATCCATATAATTTAGCATTCTTTCATTCTTTAATTATTGATTTATAATGCACATAATTATGGCACACTTGGAGCTACAACAGGTCACTGTCTACATGAGAACCGTGCGAGGTTCCAAATTTGAACCACGCATGACAGTGAATTTCAACTACGCGACTACTTCGCGAGGTTAGAACAGAAGGCGAGGTCCAAATCGTGCTGTGCTCATGAGGTTCCAACCGAACCACGCGACATAGTGAATTTCTAGGCTGCTACTTCGAGGTTAGAGCAGCAGCTGTGAGCTCCCCAAGGTGCAGCTCTTCCTCGGTGGAAAGGGTAAGGCCACATTGGTGAATCCAAAGTGAGTCATAGACTAGCTAGATTTATAGCGGGTTTTGGTGCTCTTGGGGGTTCTAACGCAGCTTCCCTTTCATGTATTGGGAGCCAATCCTTGCTCTCTCTTGAGGTTGAGTAGAAGTACCCTCCCTCTCCCACCGCTTCTTCAGAGACTACAATTTCTGTCAAAACCTAGTGGTAGGTTCTTCTCACGGCATAGAGGGACATTCTCTGTGTAAATAGGGATTTTCTTTTGTTTCTTACCATGTGCTCCGAGGCTTCTAGAATGCTTCTAGGTTTTTACATGCATCGACTCACGTGCGAGTTCTTGGATTACCCTTGCGGATCTTGGGGAACTTGATCGCTTAATTTTGGTGTTGTCGCTGATTGGAGTTTGAGCATTAAGCTCTTCATTTGAGTTCTCATGAGGTAGGCTTGCGAGGTTTACTTTTCTTCAAGGCTTTAGGCCGTAGCTAGGTTGCATTTGGAGCGATCGAGGTTGGCTTTTGATCTTCGCTAGGTTCATTTTTTGTTGCTCGCGAGGTTCAAATGTTAAGCTGATGTGGACTTCAGGTGGATTTCAGGGCATAGCTTTTCTTCCTCCCTAGGTTCTCGCTGAGGTGGATTTCTTCTTTGAAGCTCATGGGTTCTTTGGGAACTTCTGCGAGGTTCGAGATGCATGCTTCTGAGCTCGCGAGGTTCCAATTGAACCACACGCCGAATAAATAAATTCAATTGTGCGACTTCTTGAGGTATTTTCTCTGACTCCTTTGTTCACGATCTGCGCGACAAGCTGCGGTCGGTTTTAGAACTGGCTCATCAACCTTGCAAGAGCTTCTCCTTTGCTTTAGTTTCTGATTGGCCTTGGATCATCCTTCTTGGCTTAAAAGATCATTAAAAGATCAAGTCCTTTATTCTGCTTTCTATGAATCATAGCTAAAACATATTATTAACATGCTCTAGGGCTTCTCAAAGGCTAGATTGAGGTGAAAATGGTATTTTTCGATTGCTCAACATTCTTCTTGCTACAAATTATAGTATTAATATGTTAAGATTTTCTTTTCCTGCATTAATGTCCATGAATTTCTCTTGATCCACGGTGATTTGTTGAATGTGTTGTTGAGGCTGCGTCAATCGATGTCGATTGTATATAGAAAATTATTTTATTACAGTGAACAACTGGGCTTAGAAATTTACATGTTTGACTCAACAATGGGCTTAGAAATTTACATGTTCGACTCAATCATCATTAATCGATGTAAGATTATTGCCATCAATCGATGTAAGATTATATATAGAAAATTATTTTATCATAGGAACAAATCTGGGCTTATTATGTACCTTCTGCTTTAGTCTTAGGAATAAATTTGATCTCTTAAAAATTATTAGGAATAAATCTGGTCATGTCTATTAAAAAGGGGTTGTTTCAACCTCGAATAAATTTGGGCTTCATTCATCACTTTTACAATGAAGCTCGGTTTGACAAAATGCTTTTAACATATATCTCCCAAATATAGGTTAAAACTAGTATATCTCTCGATTTAACCTATATCTCCAGATATAGCCCAAAATACCTATATTTCCCAAATTTAACAAACCTGTTTTAACCTATATCTCCACATGGTATCAAACTAGTATCAAAATGAAAAAGGGTTTATCTCAGTATCAATTTTGGGCCTTGAAGCTCAAATTTGATGAAAATTTGAAATCGATAGCAGGAAAAAATCGGGCTTTTTATGTATCTTGTTTTAGCGTTAAGAAAAATCTGGACTTTTATGTATCTCTAAAAAATTATTTTAGAACAGGAATAAATCCGGGCTTTTATGTACCTTCTGTTTTAGCGTTAAGAACAAATCAGTAACAGAAAAATTATTAGGAACAAAATGGGCTTACATGTATGTACCTTGGTTTTAGCCGGAACAAATTTGGTCATGCCTATTATTTTATCTCTAAAAAATATGAGCTTCATTCATCAAATTAAAAATTATGGCTTAAAGAGTCTTCTTCATTAATCAAAATTATGGAGTATCTCTAATTCTCTCAGACGATCGATATAGGCATGACCAAAGAGTCTTCTTCATTAAACAAATTTGGGCTTATTATGACATTTTTCAGGAACGAACCGATTATTTTATCATAACCGGTTTTAATGTCCAAAGAGTCTTCTTCTTCATCTTGTTAATAAACTCGATTAATCTAAAATTCATCACGCAAAGATGATACTGAGATAAACATTCAAAATAAATAATTTCATTTCATATTATCAAATTTAGAGGATGCATTCAAATGTAGCTTACATTCATCACTTTTGCCAAAAAATAAGCACCCTAATCCCTATGCCATAAACTATAGCAAACCCTAAAACCTAAACCCTAACCCCTAAAACCCTTATTATCGAATCCAGAGATAAACAAGAAAAACCAAGATGCAACCAACGCCACCCACAACACCTTCTCTGCGGTTCATTTTCACAATCTCGGCCTCCAATCTATTACATTTTCGAAGGAGCCCTGGAATGATCTGCGTCGATCTTTCACAGATGGGTGGATCGACCCAGACAAAATCTCGGCACGATCGATTGGGACAACTCAGAAACCTCCTCCCCGGATTGCGGGACGTCCACGATGTTTGAATGTCCCTTCGATTACCGCATATATGGCATGGTTTCTCTTCTATCATCGCCAAAATCTCTGGAGGGGATTGGACGGAAGACGCCGACTTTCGAGATGAAGTAGCAACCATGAAGAAAGAAGAGAAAGAGGAGGAAGAAGAAGGAGGAAGACGAAGAAGAAAGAAAGGGAGAGTTTACAGTTTTTTTGTATTTAAGGAGGTCACGTGCGCCTCACGTGGCCTCTTTTCCCTCCAATTCGCCACGTCACCATCCACTTCAGCGCATCAAAGGGTTAAGAGCTCCACATCATCAATTTCCGTCCATAAGATAACGAGAGGTGACGGCAGGGGTCTGATTTTGGTACATTTGTATTCATTGGGGGTTTAGGTGATATTATGCAAAGTTCAGGTGCCTTATGGGCATTGAGGTGAAAGTTCAGGGTTTTTTTTTAAATTTTCCCTTTTTATTATTTTTATTTTTATTTTAACTCTATTTTCGGGACTTGGGTATGAAATATAAGTTAAGGGCATTTTAGGCATAAAAATTTGAGACAAATTATTTTTATTTTTATATAATATATACTATTAATCATGCACGTACAAATGCACGTGGATTGAACTTGATTTTTAGATATCTATCGAATATGACAATCATAGTTTGAAATAGCACCCGAGAAGAGACATTTCGGGCGATGGGTATCACATCTCGGGGCTCATTGACGAGAAGAGAAACAGACGACTTCAGGAGACATACTAATACTCAAAGTGAAATTTGTATAGTATGTTATATTAGTACACACACATTAAAATGTACTAATCATTATTATTGAGATGTGGCACTGTTTTTACTTAATGGATCTAACTTATGTGACGAATCTATGAAGGTTATCATGTTTCGCCCAAATGATTTCTATCACGAGTTAAAATTGTCAATGGATTTTTTTTCTTTGTCAAAGTGAGGTGGCTGTAACATAAGGCGATGTGGTAGTAACAACGGCATAAAAACAACTATTTTTTTTTTTTTCGTGGTCAATAATCGACATTGTGCATATACACATAGCACCTAATGGCGCAACCTGCTGCACTTGTCAACATTTCTTAAAATGGGCACTTCAATTATATGGCACACATCACGTTCAAACGTGCATTTAGGGCAATATTTTAAGGATTTGTGAATATGGAATAAAAAACTAACCGTCTGATAGATCGCAGTGATTTCAAGATCTATCATATAGAATATCGGGGTGAAACACAAGCTCCATCATCTGATCCGACGCAATCAATGGTTTTCAAGGGGTCTAAAATGTGAGCGCTTTCAAAGAATGCATGGGCACAAATAGAGGTACCCAATCATATTTGAGCGAAATGTGTGCCACCCAATTCTAAAGTTACTTTTTGGGATGTGGGGATGTGTGTCACACGAAATTAGAAATTAATTTTCACATGATACGACTATGATCTCAAGATCCATTATGTAGAAGGTTGAGAGGAAAAAGGATCTCCATCAAGGATCAAAATTTCGGTTTTCGTTTCGGTTTCGGAGGGGACCGAAACCGAAATTTCGGCCGATAATTTCAACCCCATACATTTAATAACCGAAATTTCAGTCCTAAATTATCGTTTCGGTGGGGACCAAAACCAATAATTTCAGCCGAAATTTTGATCCTTGATCAGCATCCTCTATTTCAAAGCGTTTAATTCATGCTCGCCGGATGAAATGGGGTGAGGTCACAATTTAATGGGGTGTAAACAATGGGTAACCAGAAGAATATGGTACCTCTATTAGTGCCGACCCACTCTCTGAAAGCGCCCACATCGGAGAAACCCCTTCAAAACCATTGATTGCTTCGGATCAGAAGATGGAGATCGGTTAAAACCATTGATTGCTTTGGATCAGAAGATGGAGATTGTATTTTACTCGATCTTCCACACAAAGGATCTTGAGATCATGTTGCACACATCAAACAGTCATTTATTTTTATTCCAAATGTCACAAATCCCCAAAAAATGCCCTTTGAATCATATGGGACACGCCACACTCAAACGTGATTTAAAAGACATTTTTTGAGGATTTTGTGACATGTGGGATAAAATGTTGACCATCTAATAGGTGCGACATGATCTCAAGATCCATTGTGTGAAAGATCGGAGTGAAACATGACTGATCTGAATCAATCAATGGTTTTGAAGGGTTGCACACATGAGTGCTTTCAGAGATTGCGTGGGCACTAATAGAGGTACGCAAAAGAATATTACAAAAGGGGTAGGCTATTCTCACCCGTTTAATAGTAGGCACAACGGTTTTTTCACGGATGGAAATCATTGACTGATTTGAATAAGACGATGGAGACTTTTTTTCCAATCTTCGTCACGATAAATCTTAAAATCATGGGGCATCTATTAGATGGTCAATGTCTCTCCACCAACATTAGTAGTTGCATAAGTATTTTTGAATGCCAAATTTGAGGCAATTCAAATTTGTAGTTTCATTGATATGTGCTCTCATAAAGTTTTAGGAATCTCTAGTGGAGAGAGATTTTACCCTTGCACCGTCCTTGAGCCCTTGTCTAATAGATAATACTAACTCTTATGTATTAATCGTAAAGTAGCTCTATTTGCACAATTGAAAATCTAAAAGCACCCACCTCTCAAATCATCTTCAGGTGGGGCTACATAGGTGCCTTTAAAACGTTAGATGGTGCAAATAAAGTTTTTCATAATAAATATAGTGTCCTATCAAAATTGCAACAGCTGACTTCTACATAAGGCACACGTGCGAGCGGATAAGGGTTATGGGCATTTTAGTCATAAAAATATGACAGAAACTATTTTTACTTTTATATAGTAGTCAGATAATAGTAAGGATAAGTGTGGCGAGTAATCTCAAAAGTCACTCGGCACACAATTCTAATCGCACCCCAACCAACTTTTGCCAATATATATTAATCGTTTTTTTTTTTTTGGATATAGGCCGAGACAACCTCGAGAACCGAAGAGCAGGCACGCATACACATATGACAGTTGGGGAGCAACGTGAGAGAGCAAGGGTGAGAAACATCGTGGAGGACGAGTATCAAACCCACGACCTCTTCCCTCCCAATGGTGGGAGGTTACCACGTGATCGATCTTAAGGTCAAAGGGTAGCACGAGCAATGACAGAACCATGATTTTCACCCAAATAGCAAGAATCGATAGTGACAAATTTCAAATAAATTGCTGAAACAAAGTTCGATTTAAACTTTTAACGAAATTTCGATCATTTCTCCGAAATTGTAAAAATTTCAATGAAATTTCACCAAAATTAATAAAATTTTAGCCATTTTTAAATAATAAGAAAGACTTACAGCTGACTTCTACATAAGGCACACGTGCGAGCGGATAAGGGTTATGGGCATTTTAGTCATGAAAATATGACAAAAACTATTTTTACTGTTATATAGTAGTCAGATAATAGTAAGGATAAGTGTGGCGAGTAATCTCAAAAGTCACTCGCCACACAATTCTAATCGCGCCCAACCAACTTTTGCCAATATATATTAATCATTTTTTTTTTTTGGGATATAGGCCGAGACAACCTCGAGAACCGAAGAGCAGGCATGCATACACATATGACAGTGGGGAGCAGCGTGAGGGAGCAAGGGTGAGAAATAGCGTGGAGGACGAGTATCAAACTCACGACCTCCTCCCTCCCAATGGTAGGAGGTTACCACGTGATCGATCTTAAGGTCAAAGGGTAGCACGAGCAATGACAGAACCATGATTTTCACCCAGCCGAGGCGCAACTAATAGTGACAAATTTCAGCGAAATTCGTTGAAACAAAGTTCAGACGAAACTTTTAACGAAATTTTGATCATTTCTCCGAAATTGTAAAAATTTCAATGAAATTTCACCAAAATTAATAAAATTTTAGCCATTTTTAAATAATAAGAAAGACTTTTATAAATATTAAATATTATATATATATATATATGTCTTTTGTACTCCTTAAAATTATGTCTTTTGACGGCTGTGATCAAATCGACATCCAAAATAGATGCACGTTCTCATCGATCCTTGATGGGTCGTAAAAAATAATTTATTCAGATTGGATAGCCATAACCATCCAATCCATAATAACGATGCATGCTCTCATCGATCCGCATCGTCCAATCAATCATACGCATCCTTAATGGCCCCTAAAAAATAAGTTATTCAGATTTGATAATCCTAACCATCCAATCCATTATAACTCACTTCTAGTATGTGAATAAATGTATAGGAAGTTTGTTTTTTTTTTATCAAATGATTAAGATCTCCTAGCCATTAAAAAATTTCCTCTACCATCAATTGAAAAGTTTTTATAGATCAACAGATGCAGTGATTCTTAATCTAAAACTGGGAGTATTGTACATAACAAAAGTTAATAGTGTTACATAACAAATACTTCTTATTAACCTACAAGCTATATATTAAAAGGAAAATTATATCCCTTTTGTAAAATTCACTAGCATTTCGGGCCTAAGAACACCAAGCTCTGTTTCAAAGGATGTATCCTCGCTTGGGTCAGATCCCTCCATCTCGACACTGGCGTAACCACGTGAGAGCGTAGTATGGGCGGCAGACGCAAACTCAAAAAATAATTAATTTTTTTTATTTTTTAAACACAATCTCTCTATTTCTCTCTCTACAACCGAAGGGTGACAACCCTCCCTCCCTCCCTCCCTCTCTCTCTAAAACCTAAGGGTGCCCGCCTCCCTCTTTTCTCTCTCTAAAACCCAACCTAAAAAGGACGCCCGCCCGGCCTCCCTCTTTTCTCTCTCTCAAACTCAATCACAATCTCTCTCTAAAACCCAACCTAAAAGGGCTCTTTTTTCTCTTTAAAACTCAATTAAAAGGGCACTACTCTCTTTTCTCTCTCTCTCTCTCTCTCTCTCTCTCTCTCTCTCTCTTTTAACTCATCTCTGCTTCAAATGAGCTTTGGCTTGGTTAACCTCTTCAACTTCGTCCCATGCAATTACGCACTCTTCTGAAACTGCGTTTTCTTCGCAAATCTTTTGTGCTTCGCTCACCTCCTCATCAACAAAGATAGCCTTCTCCTCATCATCAAAGATAGCTTCTGCTTTTTCTCCTGCCCTTTCATCGAATCTGGTGTCGAAGTAAAAACCAGACGGGCCCTTCTGGATATCTTTTTAGAAAGTGTGGGCTCAGAGGGAAGGGACTTCCAAGAGGAATACGGGTGTTTGACTTTGAGAGAAGGTTTAATGGTGTCAGATGGAGGGATGCAGCTACTGAAGCAGAGAGCTTGGTGCTCTTTGAAACTGAAATGCTAGTGGATTTTACAAAGGGATATAATTTTCCTTTTAATATATAGCTTGGAGGTTAATAAGAAGTATTTGTTATGTAGCACTAATAACTTTTGTTATGTACAATATTGCCAGTTTTAGATTAAGAATCACTGCACTTGCTGATATATGAAAGCTTTTCAATTGATGGTAGAGGAAATTTTTAATGGCTATGAGATCTTAATCATTTGATCAATCAAAACCCACTTCCTATACATTTATTCACAGTCTAGAAGTGAGTTATAATGGATTGGGTGGTTAGGATTATCAAATATGAATAAATTATATTTTAGGGCCCATCAAGGATGTGTATGATTGATTGGACGGTGCGGATCGATGAGAACATGCATCGTTATTATAGATTGGATGGTTTTGATTATCCAATATGAATAAATTATTTTTTACGACCCATTAAGGATGCGTATGATTGATTGGATGGTGCAGATCGATGAGAACGTGCATCTATTTTGGATGTCGATTTGATCACAACCGTCAAAAGACATAATTTTATTTTAGGGAGTACAAAAGACATATATATATATATATAAGTCTTTCTTATTATTTAAAACAGACCAAAATTAATAATTTTATTAATTTTGGTAAAATTTTATTGAAATTTTTACAATTTTTGAGAACACACACTTTTCAAGTGATTGCACCTGATTGCACCAAATTTAAAAGAAAGACTTGCAAGTTTGGCGACCTCTACTATGTGAAAACACGATCTGAGCCATTTGATTTGAAGGCAATGATTTATATATATTAATTGCAAAAGATTAGAACAAAATATAATTTTTATCATTTGATTAAGTGGAGTCAAAGGCTATTATATAATTCAACAGTGGACTACAATATGACAAGTATTGTGTTTTGCTCCAATTTTATGTACAAACAGATCTATTGACTATGAACTTCAAAATCAGACTGCCCATATTGCAATTTTACAATTTACATATCGATCAAATACCAAGTCTTTGTTTAAATTCGGTTCAATCATTTGAGAAACGTGTGCAAGTAATGGCTCCCTAAATATAAAAATAAAAATAGAATCTGATCTTAAGTTTAGTAGAACAAAATTCCAACCCATTAAGGATGCATATGATTGATTAGATGGTGCGGATCGATGAGAACGTGCATCTATTTTAGATGTCGATTTGATCACAACCGTCAAAAGACGTAATTTTATTTTAGGGAGTACAAAAGACATATATATATATATTATATTTAATATTTATAAAAGTCTTTCTTATTATTTAAAACAGACTAAAATTAATAAAATTTTATTAATTTTGGTAAAATTTTATTGAAATTTTTGCAATTTTTGAGAACACACACTTTTCAAGTGATTGCACTTGATTGCACCGAATTTAAAAGAAAGACTTGTCAGTTTGGCGACCTCTACTATGTGAAAACACGATTTGAGCCATTTGATTTGAAGGCAATGATTTATATATATTAATTGCAAAAGATTAGAACAAAATATAATTTTTATCATTTAAGTGGAGTCAAAGGCTATTATATAATTCACCAGTGGACTACAATAGATCATATGACAAGTATTGTGTTTTGCTCCAATTTTATGTACAACAAATCTATTAACTATGAACTTCAAAATCAGACCGCCCATATTACAATTTTCCATATCAGATGTCTAAAATACCAAGTCTTTGTTTAAATTCGGTTCAATCATTTGAGAAACGTGTGCAAGTAATGGCTCCCTAAATATAAAAATAAAAATAAAAATAAAAATAGAATCTGATCTTAAGTTCAGTAGAACAAAATTCCGGCTCTCTTTCATGTTTTCTGCAGACCGCCCAATCTCAAACCCTAGGGTTAAAAAAAGAAATAATCTTTTTCCAAAATCAAAAACCTCAAAATATATATATTTGAATGAAGAACACACGGCAGATCTCATTGATCCCAGGGACAAAACCAAATCAACGACAGGGGCTACGTGGATGCAGATCTACTACATCTGATGCGAAAGGTGTGTTCTTTTCTTCTACTTTGATCATGATTACCAAAAAATAAAACAATATTATTATAATTATTTCTACTTTGGTTCTTCCTCCTCCAAGATTTTGTCCGAAATCCAATCAGATATACTGAGCGGTTCATTTTATTGTTTTAAAGATTTGTTTTTTATGATCCTCTCTCTTCTGGCTGGTTGGCTGGTTGGTTTTTTCTTCAAAGATTTGATTTTTATTGGGTTAGCACCGTAGATCGATCATATATTAACACCCAAAACTCACGCCGATCAAACATTCATGACCGTCTGATCAACATTACATGTAAAGTTTTGATTTTTGTCGCCTTAACACCCCCAAACCCCGTACATCGATCATATATTAACAACCAAACACCCCCCCCGAATTATGTAAAATATACCACGGATCAAACATTCCTAGCGGTCTGATTAACATTACATGCCAAAGATTTGATTTTTGTCCCGGTAACACCCCTAAACCCCCAAATTATGTAAAAAATACATTGCAGATGGAACACTCCTAGCCGTCAAATCAACATTACATGTCAAAGTTTCGATTTTTGCATAAACCCCCAAATTATGTAAAAAATTCATGCCGTGGATCAAACACTCCTAGCCTTCAGATCAGTTTCTGATTCTTATTTACGTAATAAGATTACAATGCTTACTATTATGGGTTTTTAGGGGCTTTGAGATATATGAATTAGAAAAATAATAAGAAGCCATATAGATGCTAGCTTTTTATAGGATTGATAGAGCCGAAGACTCTTAATAGGCTTGTAGACGTCTGATTAAACATTGGTTACCGTTAAATCCCCTCTAAGAATCTTGAAAAGCGTCTCCCCCAAAAATCATTGATTTCTCCAAATCAGATGATGGAGATATTGTTTTGCTCCAATCTTCTAAACAAGGGATCTTGAGCATGGTATCAAATCGGAACGATTTACGATTTGAATCATAAGATTCAAATCGAATCATACCTATTTCGATTTGAATCGTAGAGTCAAATCGTAACATGCCTGATTTCGGTCAAATCGTTTTTGAATCATAAAAATTGTTTGAATCGTAAGATTTAAATCGAATTGGACAATTTGAGTCTATCTTGTGACACCTTGGACAATGTCGTACAATGTCACTTAAAATCACTTTTGTTTGTTTTCTTTTATCCTTACTACTATATAAAACTAAAAATAGTTTTTGTCAAATTTTGTTTTCACATGTATTAGAACCAAATTGCCCCCGAACTAGCCTAGAAACTAAAACTCGAGCACCTATATTTTCTCCTCTTCGTGATTACCTCTTTATCCCAATAACAATTGATTAGACTCCTAATTGAAGTCTAATTACCTCTTTATCCCAATAAAATTTGATTAGACTCCTAATTGAAGTCTAATTACAGTACGTAATTAATCTATATATAACTATTTTGTAAATAGAAATAAAAACCAAAAATCCTATAATTAATCTGTGGTATTCACTATTAACTCGAGAATAATTTAATTTTTTTTAATAAATAGTCACTATTTATTTATTTTTTAAAATTTATTTCTCTAGATCTGTTCCCGTATATACCAAAATTTGCCAAGTTTTTTCAAATTTTAATTTTGTTTTCACCTGTATTAGGACCAAATTGCCCCTAAATAGCCTAGAAACTAAAACTCTTGAGCACATATAGTTTCTCCTCTTGGGGATTACCTATTTTTCCCAATAAAAATTGATTAGACTCCTAATTGTTGTCTAATTATAGTATATAAGCAATCTATATATAACTCTTTTGTAAATAGAAATAAAAACCCAACAGATATCAATTGAATAGAAACCCCGATCTTGTGGGTAGCAAGAGATATTTTGTAGAGCGACGAAACCCAAATTTTTGAAAAAATCTTGTATTTAAGAATTTGTGGTATTCACTATTAATTCGAGAATAATCCAAATTTTTTTCTCTAGATATATTCGCAAACATACCAAATTTTGCCAAGTTTTTTCGAATTTAAACCTAACCGATTTAATACCCAACCCGACTTTGTGACTATGATTTAGAATGCCAAACATGACTTGCGATTTTATTTATTAAAACAAAACACAAAAAGAAAAAAAAATAAAAAAAAACAAAAACAACCATATGCGATTTGCATGGACCCAGGCACCTAGGACTAACTCTTCTTTTTAAACCGTTCATTTCTAAGATGTCGATTTAATGATCATAATTTTGGTATAGGTGCATGAGTTGGTATCATGTGGCATATGATCTGAGGTTTGAATGCATAGGTTCATCCATACATTAGAATACATAGACCTTTTCCATTTATAAATTTATTATTATTTTTATGATTGTATAGAGCAACACGTGCATGCTTACTAGTACTATAAAACACCACAACACTACATGCCTTTTAGCGGCGTTTGACTAAACAGCCCCGGTGAAGATCCAATGTCTACGGGTGCAAATGGGTCAGGTTGACCTGAACCTGAACCGATCCACATGTCAGCCATAAAGCCCATAACGTGCCTTTGTGTTATAGTGTTCATTTCCATCTTCTAGATTCTGCAGCTACAGCGAACTGTGATTCCTTCACTTAATCCAAATATATTGAAAAGGGAGCCATTACTTGCACTTGCTTTTTAAGTGACTGCATTGAGGTTAAAAAACGACTTTGTATTTGAGGGACATGTGACATTTGAAAACGCAATCTGCGCCGTCTGATTTAAAGGTCATGATCTATAGATCCTTAGTGATAAGATTGGCATGAAATATAATCTTCATCATGTGATTAAGTATAGTCAAATGCTATTATTTGATTCAATGGTTGACAACAATAGATCATATGATAAATACCGTGTTTTGCTCCACTCTTATCCACTAAGGATCTATAGATCATGAACTTTAAATTAGACGGCCTAGATTGCGTTTTCACATGTCACATGTCTCTAAAATTCGAAGTGTTTCTTTAACCTCGGTGCGATCACTTAAAAAACATGTGTAAGTAATGGCTCCCTATTCAAAATTATCGGATAATAATCCATCCCAAACTGATTCGCAACCAGCGTGAAACACATTAGGATTTGGAAGTTAACTTGTGGATAGATACGCCCGAGAGATATTAAATTATTGCCCGATAAGGAAGGCCTCGCGAGATTGAAACCATCTGAGTTTTCTTGTAGAACTAGTTTTCCTCCTCGCATCTTAAAGATATGTGATTGTGTAGTTTGTAACAGAAAAGGGGAAATGGTCAGGTCCAACTGGTTGAACTTGATTTGTTTTTCAACCAGACTTGCAGCCACTGGATAAATGAGAATCTTGACTTCCACAATTTCAAATTTCTAGAAGATTATATAGTCAGGATTCTCATCTTTCCAACGGTTGTAAAACTGGTTGAACACAATATCTGGTTAAACGAGTTGGACCTGATTATTGCCTACAAAAAATAACAAACAAAATTTGAATAATTCATGCATCCTAAGCTCGTCTTCTTCCTTTCTCTTGGTTTGTTGTTGTGTTTCTGAAACTTCACTGTCCCTATATTTCTTCAAGGTTATGGAACTTGTTCCTTATTTAACATAGATCACACTATTTTTTATCAAGTGTCATGTCATCATGTTTTGGGAAGGACCTCACATGAAGATCCAATGGGTTGAAAATTATATGAAAAAGACATCTCTATCTTTTGATTCAATGTGGTCGACCACTTTTAAAATGAATGATCCAAAATTTCAAAATTTAAATGATAACTTATTTTAAGGATATTTTATTACTTTGAATCTAGGGATGCTAGTCTTGAACCGAACACTGAAACCGAACCGAAAATCGAGGAAACCGAACCGCACCGAACCGCACCGAAACTTGACACAAACTGAACCGAACCCCGATTCGGTTCAGTTTCGGTTTGGATGGCTTGAAACCGAAAGCCGAGGGAGTAGGTTGAGTAAACCGAAAAAAATCGGGAAAAAACCGAAAAATAACCCTAAAAATAAGTATTTTACCTAAACCGACCCTAACCAAACCGGATTGGTTTCGGTTGAAGAAAAAAAAATTCAACCGAACCAAACCGAATGGGTCTCGGTTCTGTTTCGGTTTGGGGTGTACCGAACCTAACACCGAAAAAATCATGTTCGGTTCGGTACAGTTTTTTTTATTTATTGTAAAATTCGCATCACATGACAGATGACAGATACAAAGAAATTAATGTCACATATAAAAAACTGACCCGGAGACAATCTAGATTGGGAATGAATCAGTTTACCTTTTATGGCTAAGTTGGGTTTGAATTACTTGTGGCCTAGAGGTTTCAATATTATCAACCTTCCATTAGGCTACAGGACCCAAAAAATGAGTCGACTAATATGAAAATTAACATGAATACCATAATTACATGTTGCAGGCACTACATGCTATTTAAACTTCTTAACCTTTTAACTTCTCGTTTAAACTACCATTCCCTCATTCTTTTAAATTTCAAATAGTAGATAGTGATGGTTAGTTTCAAAATAGTGGTTGTTAGCTTCCATCCGCATCTCTTAGTGGTAACTGTGCTATATGAAGTACAGTCTACAGAGTTGTAATCAGAGAACCATTGAGAATTGTTTAGGCTTTTGGAGGACCGTCCACCCTCATTTAGTGGATAAACATCTATTTTCTTTTCCCTTTCTCTGTTTTTTTCCTATTATTTTTTCTACAGAAATCAGTGTAGTAAAAACCAATACGGCTTTTGGATCTGTATCATCTGGAGAATCAAGGAAGGAAGAAAACCAATGCAGCGGCAATGTCGGGCCCGTAACAAAGCAACCACAATAGATGAGACTTGGAGAAGAAAAGAATTCGTGTAGCAATTTGGGGAAAAGCGGTGGGAGAGAGCGCATAAGGCAGGCATTGCGACAAATATAAAGTGACTGTTGACGTGTTGACAAAGTGGCAATGTTTTGCAAGAGCAGGGTTATGGAGGCGGTTATGTGATTTTAGAAGAGTTTGAAGGTTCTAGAAAAGAGATGGTCACATATTATTTGTAGAGACATACTTTTACTGTCTAGGGGCAATTGTAGAAGTCAAAACTACGCTTTCAAAAACTCACATGAGATAAAGTCCCCTTTTAAAGGTACTCATAAGTTTATAGATACAGATTTATAGATAGAAATGACAAAAATCAATTTCATTGCTGCTGATTTGTGCCCATCCAAATAGCACCTAAAAAGTGATTCTACGCTATAATTATGAAAATGAAAAGGAATAAGGCCACAATCGATTTGATTCTCTAGGACAGATCATGGAAAGGGGCTTGGGAAACTATCTCTAATTATGATAGCCATGACACTAGCTCCGTGTAAAGTGCTGCGTCGTGTTATCCTACACTAGCACCATGTAAAGTGCTGCGTCGTGTTATCCTACACTAGCACCATGTAAAGTGCTGCGTCGTGTTTTCCAAGAGCAGTAATATATTCTTTGTAATAAGAGGGTACCATCCAAAAATTTGAAACTAGGTCAAGTATTTCAAACTTTCAGGCCTGACCTTTACTATAATTTATATGGTATGCCTCCCTTATGCATCCACATGTTTTAGATTATAACATTGCATACTGAGAGAGTGTGTGGGTGTGTGTGTCTGTCGACTCTGTCCACAGGTTTGATGGGCTATGATGGCGATGGAGAATGGCCTTTCACCGACGTCAATAGGTTATATCTATTGTAGTCGATCTCTTACTATAAAACCCTGGTCATTTACAGATGATAGGGACCTTGAACTTACTGTAAAAATTTCTTCAGTTCATTATATCATTCACCTGGGATGATCTTGTTTCTCATGGCTGGAGAGCCTACTACCACATTCAAAAATAGGGCCAAGGATAATGGCTAAGAAGTTAGTTCTGCTCACCTTACAAGTGTTGATGGTTCATTAAAATCGCTTATTATTAAAGTCAATACAGGCAACAACGATGGAGCAACCGGCAAATCGCAACATTGTACCGTTGGTCAGGTTCCATTCCCGAATACCCTCCTCCGTGGCTGCAATTAAGGGGGGAAAAAAGACATTAAAAAATAATAATTCTTAATACAACAATATGATGAAGATGAAAGAAGAAGATTAGGGATGGATCTCTAGATTTAAAAGTCACACATATTTTTCCTCATAAGTTTTTGTAGTGTTTGGGTATCAAGTAACGTCATCTGTGACTTTTTTTTCTTGACAAAAAGGTACTCATTTTAACTCAAAATGAGAAAAAACAGTTTCCATAAAAAAAAGGTGAAGTTTTTTTGTCATCAAAATTTGGACGAATTAGTCTCTATTATAAAACTCAACCTCACACCACTTGATCACCACATCACCACCGATGCTAGAAGCACCATCACCGTCACCACCACAACAATCACCATCTCCCCACTATCACCACTACAACTTCCTCCACCTCACCACCACCCTGACCATCCCCTCCACACCACCACCACCACCACCACCCCAGGACTATCACCTCCACACTAGTACCACCACCAACACCTCCTCCACCTCACCACTACCACCATTACCACCACAACCTCCTCCACTTCACCACCACCACCTCACCATCACCACCACTAGAACAACGACCATCACCTCACCCCATGACCTCCACCACCCAAAGACCTCCACAACGACAACCAACACTAGCACCACTACTACCATCACTGCCACCCAACCATCGCCAAGCGCCAAAACCCCCACCATGCCCTACCACCCTCACCACCACCATTTCTACAACCATCACTACCAATAGTCCCACCACAACCATGACGACTACCATGACTACCAACCTCTCCACCACATCACCACCACCTCCTCCTCCATCACTGTCATGCCACCACCACCTCTTTCTCCATCACTACGATATAACCATATCAGCACCACCACCTCCTCCACTACTATTGCACAACCGTATCACCACCACCACCTCCTCCACTACTACTGCACAACCGTATCACCACCACCACCTTCTCCTCTATGACCACACACCTCTTCACCACCATCAAATAGTAGACGGATGAGTTATTGGGAAGTTTCAGATGTGTTACTAAACAACAAAATTATTAGTCGCTGGAAAGCCAATATGTTTTACCCAAACAATAGATAAAATAGAGACCAAGTTGTTCATAAACAAATTTGTCTATGGATTAAACTTTCCATGGATTGGAAAGTCACAGGATCTAAAAGAGCCTAGGGATCGGTTATGATATGAGCAACATACATAGAAGTATTCATATAAAAATATTGTCATACCAAAATAAATGGAATGACCCCCTAACGAGTGAACACCACCATGCATTGTGCATCCTGCAGGAAGATAAATAAAAATCAAAATAATTAGTAGAAGATAGCAATTCTCACAACCAAAGATTCTTGCAATGCAACTGATGGTTCCACCGCTCAAATTGTTTATTGAATTGAATCAGATGCTAGAGGTTGTTTTTCTTCCTAATACTGCACGCATTAGATCTTAAGATCATGTCTCACATATTAGACATCCAGCTTAGACATCGGATGTTGATTCCACGTGACACACATCTGTTATCACAAGGCACCATGGTAAACCATGATCATGATCACTTTTGGGGATTTGTGCCACCTATAATCAACATCTAACCGTCTGATAAGTGAGCCATGATCTTAAGATCTAATGTGTAAAGAGATTGGGACCAAAAAGACCTTTATAATCTAATTCATGGAAGTCAACGGTTCGAGTAGTGGAACCATCAAGAATCTTTGGGTGTAAAAATCATATATTTCTGTTTATCTAAAGGAAAAGGCAAATGTAGATTGAGTAAGGTAAAAAATAGACTCGCACCTCTATGTTCTCTCCGGACATTCTCACCGCCCTGGTCCCATATCTTCATTGAGTCCCAAGAACTTGTTATCAAGTGCCTGGAAAGATGTCCATTTCAAAAAAATTGTACTTGTTTCTTGACATTACCAATTTGCAATTCCATATTTAAAAAAAAATCTCAAATCTTCATTCTCCCTCTCTATCCCTAATATCAACACCAACATATTCATTAGCAGTTACCTTATCCTTGTTTTTCTTATTTCTCTTCCTTCCTGTGCACCTCTTCCTGTTCTTTCTTTATTCTTGTCGTTCCCTTGTTATAATTTTTTTTATATTAGAGTTAGGCTATATAAATGATAATTTTTTAAAATAAAAAACTAGTTATAATGGAAAACACATGTATCATGTGTATCATAGCGTATCGTATTGTATTGTGTCGTAAGAAACGGTTAAAAAAAGATACACATCATAGATACGTTCTATGTTTATAATATCGTGTATCGTAAGAGATTGACAACCATGCTAATGAAAACCAGGTCAACAGTTTGACCTCAGAATGGAGTGAAAAGGGTGTCATTCAAATCAATTTTTTTTATTTTGGGTAAGTTTTGTTTATGGAGTTTTCCACTTTGGATATATCTTAATAGACTTTCGAAAGGCTTCTTTTGGTTCGAATTTCTAAGGCCCAAATCACGGTTTTCTATGATTTCAATCTCCGTGCAACTTAGAAGCTTTGATTGGTAGTAAATGTTTGTTTCGACCTTCCTTCTATAGCATTTTGCTTATGGATTTGTCAGGTATTGTGACATATGAGCAAGTTCCCATGATTTTTTCGTTACCTGACTCACAGTTGGCCTGTTTTTGGCCATTATCATCCACTAACTTGCATACAATGTGTAATCTGTTGATTACTGTTTCTTGTTGCTAGAATTGTTCTAATTTACTGAATGAGTTTTTCTGTATTGTGGATGTTCTCTCCCACTTATCTTTCTGTCTCTTGGCTATGGATGATCTTTCCCACACGACTTTCAAGGTGGATGCTCCATCCGACATCTTTTATTGTAGGTGAGAGCAATGAGTATGAGACTCATGTTCCTAAACACTTTTAGGCGGAAGCAGTTATGACAGTCACTTATCTAATTAACAGTCTCCTGCCTCTCTCACTAATGAGAAAGCCCCGATTGAGGTTCTTATAGGAGAGAAACCTTAGTGCTCTCATCTATAAGAGTATTTGGTTGTAAATGCTTTATGCATGTTCCAGAATCCCTTCTGAGATAAGCTTATCCCCATAGTTTTCTTTTCCTGAATGCTATAATTTTTCATTATGAAGCTTAAAACCTCGATAGTAATTGAATCGGTTGATTAATTCCTTTCATGGGATTAGTGTCAAACTTAATGGGACTAATTTTCTCCCTTGGGTATGATCCATTAATTATTCTTATAGAACCATGGGAAGCTACATCATAGCCTTAGGACTATTACGGTTCCTCAACCATCCAATCCTACCCACGCCCAATGGAAAATAGACTATTATATTACTCTTAGCTAGCTCTTTAATTACATAGAAGAGCCCATATGCAACATTTTTATATTTTCATGAGACAGCTGCGCAGCTCTGGGATACCCTCAATCAAGTGTAAGTATATGCTAAGAACTATAATACATTTATCAGTTGTTTTGGAAGTATCCTGATCCAAACAAGGGGATGGTTATGTTAATGAGGACTTTGGATTGCTACAGAGACAATGGGATGAGCTTAATCAGTATGAGTCATGTCACGACCCGAAATTCTACCCCATCTTGAGGGCCTAGAATTCCGAGTTATGACCCGCACGCATCCTAGATACGCTAAGCGGACATACACCTAATCAGAGTTCTTGCGCAAATAAGGTTCCACGAAATCCGTGAAAGCCAATAAATAAGAGTGGAATATAAAGCAACCATAAATAACTGAATAAAAGTAATAAAAATCCCGATAATCCACAAATAACCGAAATAAGAAGTCGGAGTCAAATCCGATAAATGAAACGGTAGGGTCCACGATAAATGTATCAACGAAGTAGAATACCAAGTCTGTCACAGTAAAAAATCGGCACTCAGATCGAACTTAGCACCGAAGTCTTGATAACCAACGACGTCGCCCTCCAAAGGCTCCTGGTAATCAACGTCCGCGAGATCAATGAAATCGGCGTCAGCGGGATTTGGATAGTCAGCGTCTACTCCACCAGCGTAATCAATTGCCGTTGTTAGATTGTCGTGGGATGAATTTACTCAGTCACTTAAACTCAGTGGATACACCACCAATCCACCCCATACTACTTAAGTGCATTGTGGGCGCATCAAGTGAGTGATAAACATAATATAACAAGAAATTTGAAAGAACATGACAAAATCAAGTGCATATCGTAAAACTTGTATCACAATCATAAATGCAGGGCCATGATCTAGACACTCATAACCTACCGTACCTCATCATAACTCGTAACATACCATATCTTATTATTATTCTCGCACATACGTTCATACATTGCATGAACGTAACTAACATACTCATAAAATCTTAAACGACTTGTGTCAGTCGCTGCTCTAGCTACCATGTGAGGGTCACCATAATATCATACCACTATATCATAACGCTCTCCATATCATACTCATATCATACACCCCATCTAGTCACAGGGGCGACCGACGACTCATAACTCATAATGTCTCCCAGAGACCCGTCTTGATTGAAAGGCGTTGCCCTTACGGTGGCTATGCAAGGAATGACACATACAGAGACTTAAATTCTTAATCTTTTGCTGGCCTATACAGCGGTATCTTATTATCGTACTCATAGCATATCTTATCTCATACTCATACCACATAACTCAAGGGCGAGCTATAGTGGATTAAATCCACTAAATCACGCTTTCCAAGGGAAGAGTTCCGTAGTAACCTGGATGTACTTCGTGTGGCAGTAAAGAAATTGCTACCATCGAGGTAGGGTTGCATCCGTACATGGACGCCTACAATCCGAGTTTCACATGACCGTAAAGAGATGTTACTACAACTAATGCTCAAGGCCCGAATCTCATATCGTAACTCATATCCTATCCTTATCATATTAGAACTCGGGGTGATCGGGTCACCATATATGCCACCATAGACGAGGCTACACTGAATTCGATGTATTCCACGCTTCAGTACAATCTCAGTGAATCGCTATGCCCAAGCGTAGACATGATGATCTCATACACTCGTGTACATATGACCTAACATATCCTTATCTCGTATAACATGACCAGGATGAAAGCACAAAAGTATTACATGTACAGAAAGGTTTACCCGTAGATTTTGATTATGTTTGTACCTATATTTATTTACATAACACACCAATATAATTATAGAGTAGAGGAGTTATTAGTGCGCTTTCGATAACTTGAAGATCAGAATTCGATTTCATAAGGCATCGAAGTTCTAACACTTCGTGTCATCGAAGTGGTCCCGTTGAAGCGATGCAAAGTAATATATATATATATATATATATTATTAAATGCTCAATTAAAATATTATTATTTTAAAGATTAAGTGAATCACGACCATCGATCACAAAGTACAAGTGATTAATGTGCACTAAGTTTTGGTTGTGCGAGAGTGGAATTATAGTGTAAGTAAGGGTGTCTGTTCGGACGAAATTATAATATGAATTATTCCATTCGGGTACAGGTCGATCAATCGATTTTTGGAATCGATCAATCGAGTTTAAAGCAATTTAAATGTAAGCAGTGGTTTGGTTATGTTCAGAGTCGGTCGATCGAAAGTGTAAATCGATTGATTGAGTTTAATAAAGTAATTACAATTGGTTTCGGCTCAGAATCGATCGATTGGATTTTAGGGTGTCAATTGATCAATGAAGAAGCAAATTTTCGCAACCAACTTATAATAAGAAAGTGGTACTTGAGTACCTGAATTAAATAAGATAATAATATAATATATAACAGGTTTCCATATATAAGTTAAAAAAAGAAATCTTTACTTTAAATGTCATGTAAATTAATATATTATACGTATACGAGTAATTGAGTGTTTTAATAAACTTTTTTATAAAGTTATCATTACCCCCTTTATATAATAATATATGATATGAAGTAATCATTACTCCATGAAGCAAATGTAGAGAACAATGGGTTATGCAAAGTGGGTCGATGGATCCAGCATGAGGTTTGATCGATCGACCTTAAGGTGTCAGAATCAGTTAGATAACGCAGTTTGGGTTTTTTATTAATTTAGCTCAGAATCGATGGATCGAGCATAAAAATCGATCAAGCGATACTATAATATAACAAAGTTTCTATCACGGTTTTAAATCAATCGATCGACAGTGTAAATCGATTGATCGACTGCTGCTATTTCTGAATGGTATTCCGAAATAAATCCAAAATATGACCAAAAGTAATTAAAATATTAATAAAAATTAGGATCAACCATCTCTTTAATCCTAAAAGCAATTTTATAAGAAAACAAATCCAGGGTTCATTTTATAGCCTGTCGATATGCGATCGAACGTATCCTACGCGACGAGATCTAAGAAGTACGAGATGAATTGTCGAGTACTCACCTCTTGAAGCGTGACAGCAAATCAACGACGATTAGATTTGAGAAGATCGACGTCCAATCACAATGGTCCGTCAACGATTCTTCCTTCTTCCACCACAAGCTTGACGGCGGAACAATCACGGTCTTCTTTGGGGAAGAACACACAAGGATTTAAGGAAGATATTAAGGTGTTTTTAGAAAAGGGTGGCTAGAGAAGATGCTTGACGGCTAGGGTTTTTAAGAAAAGAAAAGAATAGGGAGTGGAGACAGCTAGGGTTTCTTTCAAGAAGAATTTTCGAAGTTATGATTTTAGGGTTCTCCGTAACATCTTATTTATAATATATGAGAAATAATTCGGTGTTAAGTTGTCACACCAAATAAGGGTGTATAGGCTTTTACTTCAAGGTCCAAAATAAATGATTCAAACCTTTGTACTAAGTTTCGACCCTTAAATCTGTTGTCTATAACTCAAGCCTTTTACCAGCAAGCTATCACATAGCTTGTGTCAAATAAAGACAACTTTAAATATAAAAGCTTTTGAAAAATCAAAACGTGTACTTTCTCAACTAGGGTAAGTTCCCGTGTGGAGCGCTACCACTAAGGATGGTGCAAAACACATCTAACACCACAAAATTAAGATTTAAAAATCCGGGTCGTTACAAGTCA
Source organism: Chloranthus sessilifolius (assembly GCA_021018995.1). NCBI lineage: Eukaryota > Viridiplantae > Streptophyta > Magnoliopsida > Chloranthales > Chloranthaceae > Chloranthus > Chloranthus sessilifolius. Next base: position 159,254,198 of record CM037585.1, read on the forward strand.
CACCTTCTGAGTACCTTGCCAAGGTTCTAAAATTGTTGCACGTAGGCTTGAACTTCAGCAGTCTGTTGTTATCTTATAGGACTGCTCCTAAGTTTGAGTAGCTACGCGCATAGATTCCTGTGGCAAATCCGCTGCCCCCTATTCATACTGCTTATGCCACTATTGTTGGAAATGGGCATGGTCATTCTATTATTACTCTTGTTGTTGTCACTACAAAGGAGCATACTGCCTTAGGTACTTATTCCATGAGTAGAAGTGATAGGGTCGTGGGGATGAATTTTATTGTTTGTACATTCTGTCATAGGCTGGTCATGACTGGTCTAAGCGTGCTAAGCTGCATGGTTATCTTCAAGGTTTTGAGACTGCCTCTTTTGCACATGTTGCTATTACTACCAAGGTTGCTGTTACTAACCCCGGCGCTTCTTATTGTACTGTAAGTATTCTATAGATGCCTCCTTTGAATGAGTGACCTAGGAGCTGACCTTGTTGATATCAAGGAGGGACTTTAGGCTATCCACTGACCTCCTCTAGAGTGCCTCCAAGTACCTCCTCTGTATAACATGCAGCCATATCCACTCCACCATCCTCTTCATGGGTCATAGATGGGATCTTCTGATCATGTAACAAATGAGCACCTCGGTTTTTATCACTTATGGTTCCTGGTACTATCCATAGATAGATATGTTTAGCCAATGGTTCCCCCACTTTTAATACAAGTAAAGGGAGCATTCCGCTACATGCAACCTCTCATTCTCAAATATTCTACATGTTCATCATTTGAATTCAAATTAGTTATTTGTTAGTTGATGAACAGGCTGCTTTTTCCTTTAATTTTTTTACTTGAGTCTAGTTATAGTATCTTTATTTGGGACTTTGAATCTTTCACATGCTAATCTACAGAATATGTCACTTATTCCCTTCCCTGAAAGCTATTTGTAGTTCTTTTAAAATTTCAATGCCATACATGTGAATTGTCAAAACGTACTCGAGCTTGTTACCCCTCTTACATGCATTGTAGTAAACTAGTAATTGTTTATTCAATGTCATATAAAGTGATGTTTGGAGGGCCTGCACCTATTTCTTGTCTGGTGGTTTTTTTATATTTTGTGATATTTCTTGATTATCATTCTCGTCTAAGGATGAGGTTCTTACCGCCTTTATCAAATTCACTGCAATGATCCAAACTCAGTTTGGACATACAATTAAAACTCTCCTGTTGATAATGGTGGCCTATAGTCCCTGAGAAAGGGATTCTGCATATGTTTGGCATACAGCCCTTGAGAAAGGGATTCTGCATATGTTTTCTTTCCATACACTCTACAACAAAATAGTGGTAAGAAGCATAAGAACATACACCTTATGGAGATTACTAGATCTCTTTTGTAATGGATGCAGAATGAAATGAGCTTGAAGGATTACATTAGGGTTTGGTTTAGGTAGAAGAAGATAAGGAAAGAGAGAGAAAGGGAGTTTGTGTAAATTAGGGCTTTGAGAACCATATCTCTCATGTCCTCCGTCTCATTAATATGAGTAGCCTTTTACATGCTATCGTATGCACATCCAGAACATCTAAAAGGTTACACATACTAAAGCCTCACCAACTTGTCTAACAACAAACCCATATAAATGGTTGTGACACACCACCACTCCCCCTCAAGTTGGAGCATAGATGTTAATCATGCCTAATTTGTAAGTAATGCCATGCAACGTAATCCCCCTAATAGCGTTGGTGAGAATGTCAAGAAGTTGATCTTAAGAGCACACTTTCGGGATGCAATACTCATTAGATTCTATGTCCTCTCGCATAAAGTGACAATCAAATCCAATGTGCTGATTCTCTCGTGATAGACAATATTCTCGGCATATCACCATAGAGATGACACAAATCCTATGGCCAGCCAGAATAAATTGAATCCACAGTCTCCCTCATCCTCCCTCATCCTCCTTGTATTCTTCTTCAGCACTAGAGTTTGAGACTACATGCTTTTTTTTTCTTTTCCAAGTTACAAGGTTACCATAAAGGAAGGTGCAATATCCCGTAGTGGAATTCTTATCACTCAAGGGCCTAGCCCAATCGGAATCAGGGAAAACATCAACATGAAAATGAGCATGATCACTATATACACTTCAAATATCTTAGAATCGCATAAAAAACATCCACACAAATAGTTCGGGGTGCATGCATATGCTATCTCACTACACTAACAACATGGAGAATGCCAAGTTGTGTCATAGTGAGATAGGTGAGTAATGAGTATTTGATATTGACGGGGACGCCACTTACATGGACATTGGATTCGGACCGCACCGCTTCTACCGGTGAAGAAAGAAACAGCGGAATGGAAGTCAGATCTAGGAGAAAGACAAAAATCGATCAAAATTTTCGATCGATCGAAGTCACATGTCGATCGATCGAATTTGGTCGATGAAAATATTAAGTTATGGAGTGATATTTCGACCGATCAAATCATATATTCGATCGATCGAGAATTTCGATTAATCGAAATGTGAATTCGATCGATCGAATGTCGACGGCGATTTTCATAGAAATATGAATTTCGATCGATCGATTTTAGGTTTGATTGATCGAAATTTAAAATCGATCGATCAAATTCCAAATTCGATCGATCGAAATCGCGCCGAGTGTTTAGTTATTTTAGGAGTTTAATTTCGAACTTTTGTTCAAGGGGCTTAATTGTCTTTTATTTAATATTCGTTTTAGGGTTTTCTTTTATTGTAAGACCTCCTATATAAGGTCATTAACCTAAACAGTGTGATTAGTTGATTGATTATTGAATGAGAGCTTATGCTTCGTGAAGAGAGAGTCTTCTTCCCGCGATGGGTTTGGTGTGAGACCAAGGGAGTGATTCCCATATATTTTCCTTATTGTTGTTATTGATTTGCGTGGTTTGCTTATATTTGCTATCTCTACATCTCTGCATGCTTCTCTAGCCAGAGCCTAATTGTTTCCTTCGATCCCGAAACCCTAGACTTTTGAAACCCTAAATCACACAAGCCAATACCCGTTCCGAAACTATAAACCGACCTAAAAGCCATAAGCCTTTTACAAACCCTAATTCCCTTCTACAACCTAATTTGGAATCCGTGAATCTACAACGGACCGAAGACGAGCGCTTACTCCTGGAAAAGCTAGAGTTCTATCTCTAGGCCGATCTTGCCTCAATTCTGAAAGTACTTGCGCATCGGATTGGACACCCTACTTGGATCTCGTGTGATCTACTCATCAAAATTCTGAAAACCCTAAGGTATCTTAAGATCATTTTGAGATTACGCTTGATTTAATTTCATTAATTTCGACAACCTCTGCATAAAATCATATTCTGCATTTTAGAGTCGTCGTCCCGCGTCAGATACATTCAAACTTTGAGAGGTTCATTATTCTCTCTATTAATTTTATGATTTTGATCCATAAGAGAGAATTAGTTTTCACCCCAACATCCATGCCAATAGCGATGATATCACCCAATAGACCATTAGACCAATGAGTTTAGCCTCCCTCTAAAACAATTATGGTCATAATGACTTCATTTGTAAACCCCCGTTGTATTATGACATCAATAAATTTTCTCAATAAAGCCCGCAGTGACTGCTTTATATCATATATTATCTCAATAAAGCCCGCAGTGACCACGCTACCCATGAAGCATAAAACCAGGTGGGGGAGCCATATACACTTAACACTTCATTAGGGCTTTTATCGTGCAACCACTTAGTGGCACTATGACATGACACAACAAATATTTATATGTACGAAAAAGTACTTCCTGATATCGTCAAAGTATCCCTTGTTTCAAAGATTTAAGACACCCAGTTTTGGACCATCGAGCTTACCTAGCAAGGAATTTGAGGCACTTGATCGCCTCCTCATAGCATGCACAATGGCACCCAACCCTGTGTGGAATTTGCGGGTTTCGGGGCCCTCACCGGACTCTTGAGGTCAAATTTTTTATAAATTGACCTAAAACTTAAAATGGGTATAACTTTTGATATAGACGTCCTATTGGGACATATTATACATGAATTTGGGATAGCTCGAGATAATCTACACAACGAAATCATTAAAATTTGGATCCAAGATATCTATTACCATGCGAGTATAGACCCTCTCGTGCCATAATGATCATCATTTCGATTTGGCTCGAGTTCTAACACCCTGGTGTCAGATATGCGCGAGGATGCTATCATCACCTGTTACTACACCTATCTGAGAGCTGATTTTTGCATGATTATCTAAATTTAGCTTGAGGGTCAGGCGGCCAGGCCGATCCTTGCAATTACTATACACCTATCCGACAAATGTCCTTTGACTGCATCCTCACCCTTCATTTCCACCTACCCCACCTACCTTGCCACTTGTCCCACATCCAAGGCATCTTATTCCATATAAAATCCCCTCCATCACCATTAGGGCTCTCTCTCTTGGATTTTTGGTAGTGTTTAAGCTGGAAAAGTAGGTGTTTTAAATTTTGAGAGGATTAACTAGAACATTTAGTCAAAAGCCTTGGACTCATTCCACCATTAGAGCATCTTGAGCTTATAAAAAAAGTCTTTCAAGCTTTGAAGAAAGAAGCCACTTGTGCCAAGGCTTCAAGTGCTCTAAGTTTCTTTATGGCTCACTATCCTTAGAAAATTATAGCATTTGGGCTAAGGTTTTTAAATGACAACGCGGAATAGCGATCAACAATCTTGCGCATCTCCCTTTTCTTTTGATCTCTTTATTTCACTTCCTGTTCTTGTAATCTCATCGCAAACATTAGCCCATGGTAAGAATTCACTTTTCTTCTACTTATTTCTATGCAATTTTTTATGGCAAGGATGAGGTTGAAACTTAGCTTCCAAAGCCTCGAGTCTTTATTTATTTATTTATGAGAACTTGGGTATCCGGGCCTCTTAAAGCACCCTCCTAATCCCAGGGAGACATGTGCACCCCAAGTTAGCACATGTCGGGTCAACACGGGATATAAAGCCTCGAGTCTTCTTGGGCGACACCGGATCAATCGAACACAATAGATTCGAATCCATGTACACCTCAACTATTTTAGATGAACCAGGAGCTATCTGACGCAATGCATTTGACTATGCAGCCACCATTATCATTCAAAATGAAGCAACATGGCTAAACCTTAGACCCCTTAGCAGAACTCTTATTTTATTTTTTTCTTTCTTTTACATGAGAGAGTGTCCATAGTAGAGACCGACCCTTATCAGGTGAATCGGGTACCCACAAGCCCCACTCAGTTTATAACTGGAGTCCTTACCTTGGATTCTTAGGAAAGTAGATCATTCGGAGTTAATCATTTCTTTTTTATTATTTTGAGTACCGTAAGTTTACCTCGAAAACTGTGTGGCGACTCTTATTTTTTATTTTGTTATTCGGCTCTCATCGCCATAGAAATCATCCTAGCCCGGGTCTTGTGGCCTTGAGGCGAGTTTGCGGGTCTACAAAATGGAGACTCTAGTGAGGAAACTTGAGCACCAACTTGAAGTTGGTCATATCCAAACCTCCAATCTAGTTGCATTCATTTGACATTTTGCTAACATCTTAACTTTCCACTTAACTTCTTCACTAACCTTCATTTACTATAACTTCTACTAACTTGTTACTATTTTCCTTACTGTTCATCTACTTTATTGAAATTTCATTTTCTTTTTCTCTTAACTCCTAACTTCTAACTTCCAACTCTTATTTATCACTCTAGCTTGGTGCTAGTCCATTGTAGTTACTCTAGTTTGGTGTTAGTCTGTTGTGGTTAACTTGGGGCCAGTCCATTGCTATTAATTATTACTCTAGCTTGGCGCTAGTCCATTGTCATTACTTGCTGTTATTTCCTTGTTTGTTATTTACTTTTCATTTGTTTTATTATCTAACCACTAACAATGTTTGCTCCTTGTGGTTCCATTTTTTGTCTTCTTTGGGAAAATTTTTTTATAAAGAATATAGCGGACACCACTCTCACTTCACCCTTTCTATTTTCTCACTCTGGAAAAAAAAATACGAGAAATGTAGATAAGGGAGGAGGTTAAACTTTTAACGGGCCCTGGACCTGAATCTAATTGAACTTTAATTTTCTTTTGGGGGTTTCATAGGATGAGTTTAATTCTAGGTACCCCAATCACCCGTGTACCCGGTAACTAATACAGCCACTCCCACGTGGGTGTCAACGTTGGCCGCGAAAGGGACCACTCTGTGTCGTCGCAAAGAAGGTGCATGCGGGGGTATATTATGCGGGGAACCGAACTTGCAAGAATCCCAATCTAACCTGGTGTGTGCGCTAGTTGACCCAAAGAAAACCTTTTATCTTCTTAACGTCGGAGAGGAGTGCACTTAATGTATAAACCACCAATCATTCATGCTTATCATTGCACACCACTCATCGTAACACCTACCACCTAACCCATTAGCCATCTCAAGCCACTCACATTTATATCATCATACACAATTCACATCATCACTCCCCATTCACCCATTGCACCCATAAATCTCAAACACCTTATTAAACCTCATCACACTCCATGACAATATTTATCATCCACATCCCATCATCACACACCCTTCATACATTCACACTTGCACCCGTCATTCACAAATCTCAAACACCTTATCACACCCTTTCACATTCATCGCACCAATTCGTAAGTCTCAAACACACCATCGCTCATCTATCATTACTCGCTATCATCACCTATCCTCCATTGCATACCCATTATCACTCTCCGTCAACTGATCATCACCATTCATTCAAAAGCGAACCCACCATTCAATTTAAATCATCACCAACAATACTTAAATCTTTCATCACTCACCATTCATCTCAAACCCAAGACCAACATCATCAATCGCCATCCATCTATAACCCAATATCCACATCATCAACCACCCTCCATCTAAAATTCTAACACCCATCATACATTCAACATCCATTTCAAATACAAACACCCATCATCAATCATCATCCATTTGAAACCTACACACACATCGTCACTCACCATTCAGCCTAGACCCAAACCCTTCAAGCACGCACCATGCTCAAACCCAAACACCTATCATACATCCACCATCCATTTTAAACTCAAACATACACCATTATTTAAAACATAAATCCTTCATCATTCACCATTCACCAGTTTAAAACTAATATCACCAATTACCACTACTATTCACCAACAAATCATAGCCATCCATTAACATATTCATCAACTGAACTCAGATCATCACCATTCATCTACCTGCCATCATCGTTCATTAACTCATCATCACCTTCCATTAACCCACTCACCAACCCATCGCTAGCCAACTCCATCAAACAAACTAACCCAACACTACCCAGATCCATCGCCCAAACCAGGACGATCACGAAACAGTTGAGGTAACTCATCACATCACAATACTTGTCCACTCATCACCAAGCAATATCCATCACCACAAACAACACATCTTTTTCTTTAAACCAACCATAAAAAAATCAAGGGGCGCTTAAAAATCAGGTTCATCTCACTAGTGCAAGTGTACCGATCATGGCATTCTCTCCCACATCGTCTCAAAATCCTTTTCACTCGATCCGAGCTCAGATCAATCAAAACTAGCATGCACACTCCAAGCAATGCACCATTGTGGAGTGAGCTAAATCACGTAAGGTCCCATAGCACTCAATCGATCATCTTCTCACAATCATCAATTAGCATTCCAGTGATTCCATGCTCCATCCATTGCATCTCGAGCAAGCTCAATACAACAATATCTCATAGTACAAAGAATGAGAATGCTCTCAGGTCGACCACGAAAAATTAGCTGTGGCTATGAACGCTAAAGCCACCAATCAAGCACAATGGTAATACCCAAATATTGCATCACAACATTTGTCGTCATTCAATTTGCCTATCCACATTGAAATGGGGGCTTGCCACCCCAGATGGCCAATTCTTTGAAGCGGCTCACCACCCAAAGATGGTCAAATCGGATACCTTAACATTACACCCACCATGTGCTAGAGCTTGTCACCCCGAGAGGGCCAAGCTCGAAAAATTAGGCTAACCACCTGAAGATGAACAATTCACAATTCATTCCTCCTCATTCGAAGAGTGGTTTGCAATCTGCATATCGGATCGAAATGGCCCATCAATTGACGGAATCACGTGTCAAAGAAATGCATATAAGCACGCTTTCGAAAGGAATTTACATCTCATTTCAAAAGGAAATTCCTTTGAGGACGGTTTTCCTATAAATTAACCTCGGGACCAAGGTCTCCGTCAGATGGTCGTGTTCTCCTTAAATAGCACCTTTGGGTCGGGGCTTCCATCGCATACACTACTTTTTTTAATCGGTAATATATAAATTTTCATTAATCAATGGAAGGGAAATACAAGACTACAATACAAAAGAAAAGAGTCAAGAAATGATTGTAAGTTCGAGATTCCATCTTCTAGCTATCAAAGTGAGATCATATGTTTCCTTGCCTTTCAAAAGGTACCCATCCAATTGGCATTTGATATCATCACTAATCTTCTTGAGTATGATCTTATGAGTAACTTCATTCTCTAATATCCGGGTGTTCCTCTCTTGTCATATGGGTCAAACTGCTGCAACAAAACAAGTGTGCTTCAAGCTAGAGGTAAGACTTTTCCCTGTGGCTTCTTTTTGAATAAAATATAGCTTCTTCTGTTGATGAATTGGTGACTGTGCTCCTCAAATTTAATTTCCCAAGGATTAATTTCCAAATCCAAGAAGAATATGAGCATTGAAAAAATAGACGATTATGATCTCCAAATCGCTCCAACAAAGTACACAACACAAAGGGATTTGATAACCGTGCTTCATAAGATTGCCAAGGGTGGGCAATCGATCACTGATTGCAAGCCATACACAAAAAGCATGCTTTTGGACTCTATGATGATGCCATATGAATTTAGCCTAGATCACTTTAGTGTCCATTGCTAGGTTAAAAGTAAAAGCTCCATTATGTGAGTTTTTCCAAATGATATTATCCTCCTTCAAAGTAGTGGGAATTGGATGGTGGGAGATTTCCTTAATAATTTCTTTCATGCGATCCGTAGCTACCATAGGAAAACTCCAATCATTGCCATTGGTAATAGTATTAATCGTATGACGGGGGACACCGACATCGCGGGCCTAAGTTTTAGGCCGTACAAGGTGTACCGGTGAAAGAAGAAGCGACGGAGGAGCCATGGCGCACCAAGATCCACCGAAGGAGGGCCTTAAGGATCAACGCAAAAGAAGAGTCCCTGCCCAGGTTCGCTCAAGCGAACATCCTTCTCGCTCGAGCGAGACTGCCTCAGAATCAAGGCCAAAACTCTCGGCCGATTGTCGCTCAAGCGAGGGGGCATCAGGGGTCAAAACCAAAACTCGTTCGAGCGATCTCTAGTTGTCTCTCGAGTGACCCTTGGTTATTGCTCGAGCGACCTTCCATAAAGATTCCCGCTCGAGTGGGAAGCAAATTCGCTCGAGCGAGTCAAGTGATTGCATCCTTTCACAGTAGGTACTCAAGCTCTACAACCTCACTCACAAACCTTTAGTAGGCCCTGCCCCCAACTGCAATCCTTTGAGTAGGCACTCAAGCCCTACATCTCCTCACAGTAGGTACTCAACCCCCAAATCCCTTCATCGTAGGGACTCAAACCCTACATCCCTACACGTTAGGCACTCCATGATCTACACTGATACGCAGTAGCCCTACACCCCTTCGCCATCCCTTCATTCACCACATGTAACACAAGCCCTGTACCTTCGCACTCAGTGGATATAGTGAATTATTACTCATTCTCAGAATGGGGTGTCTCCTTCTTTGGCACACGGTTGTATCCAACCTCCGTCAAGGAGTGACATTCTGTGGACACAGAATTTGAGGCACTTGATCACCTCAGCATAACATGACAATGACGCTCATACATGTTTGTAAGTCTCGAGGTTCAGGCTCTAATGGGATTCAAGGTCAAACTTCTGATAAATTGACTTGAAACTTAAAATAGGCATATTTTATTATCCGGACATCCAATTGGGACATATTATATATAAATTTGGTATCTTGAGATGATCTACCCAACCAAATCATTTCTATTTGAAAGATCTATTACCATGCGAATATAGCATTCTCACATGTTATAATGATTTTCATTTCGATCTGACACGAGTTCTGATGCCCTGGTGTCAGATATGCATGAGGATGCTATCCTTGTTGCATCCTTGCATACTAAAACCTGCGAGGATCAAATCCTCGCGTATTAGTGTACACCTATCTGAGAGCTGATAGATGCCATTTTTTCATGCCTCCCTCTCTCTCTCTTGGATTTTTGGCGGAGTTTGAGCCTAAACACTAGGTGTTCTAAGCTTTGAGAGGATTATCTAATCCACTCTTGTTACACTTAGAACATTTAGTCTGAAGCCTTTAAGCTTCTTCCACCATTAGAGCATCTTTCAAGCTTGGAAGAAAGAGGTCACTTGTGACAAGGGTTCAAGTGCTCTAGTTTCTTTATGGTTCACTAAACTTAGAAAGTTAGGGCATTTGACCTAAGGTTTTCAATTGAGAACATGAAAGCGATAAACAATCTTACGCATCTCCCCTTTCTTTTACTCTCTTTAGTTTATTTCATGTTCTTGTAATCTCATTACGCACATTATCACATGCAAAGTATTCACCATTTTTTCACTTATTTCTATGCATTTTTTACGGTAAGGATGAGGTTGGTATTTACCTTCCAAAGACCCAAGTGATCTCGGGTGACAGCGGATCAATCTGACATAATGGATTCGGATCCATGTACACCTCCATCATCTTAGGTGAGTCCGGATCAATCCGACACAATGGATTTCACTCCACGGTCACCATCATATTTCAAAATGAAGCAAAATGGTCAATCCTTTTTTCTTTTTTGTTTTACATGAGAATGTCCATAGTAGGTGAATCCGGTGCGCGCAAGCTTTTCCCGCTTAATAACTGGAGTGCTTACCTAGGATTCTTGATGAAGTAGATCATTCAGAGTTGATCATTTCTATTTGTATGATTTTGAGTAACCTAAATTCACCCTAAAACTTAGTGGCGACTTCTATTTTTTTTATTTTGTTATTCGGCTTCCATTTCCATAGAAATCATATTAGACCGGATCTTGTAGCCTTGAGGCGAGTTTGCGGGTCTACAAAGATAAAATGAGTTCCCATTTTAAGGGAAAATGAGTCAATTTCGGAAAATTCGATACAGCAGCACGACTATAAGTATATGTGTGCAATTTTATTTATTTTTAATAAATGAAAAAGTTTGGGTAACTGAAAACCATTCTTATACATAATATTTTAACTTAGATTTCATCAAGTAGGTTTCTCAAATGGCTCTTTTAAGATTTCTGTGACTAGGTAACACTAGCTAGTACCTCAGTCGTCGATCCACAGTGGATATTGTACCTTCATTGGTGGGAATATGGTAACTTGATAAGTTAGAAAAAAAAGAAGACACTGCAGCTCTCTCATCTATCTCAGTAGAGTATGCTTCTGAAAATTATGAAATTCCCAAGTTACGTTCGAATTGAAAGAAATGGGTAACTTGAGAAATTAAAAACATTGATGCTGACTGTAAATTCATACAGGAAAATATAAACTCTTAGGTCATCAAAAAGTAGTGGCAATGAATTAAAACCATTCCTGCTTGTAGTATTTTAGGGTTTAATCTGTTATTTATGTTCTCCAATATGATGAGGGATTTAAAAATAAATAAATAAAAATTGTATCATCTAACCTGTCAGGATAACACTGGATGGGTGACAATACAGTTGTTCTAATAGATTGGGTGTGTGCTGCTACCTTGCCCTCATACTGAAAAAAAAAATGAATTACATTTATTTTTTTTATAAGTAAAAATGACTTAGAAACCAAAAAATATTTCAATTTATAAGACCTACCACGAAATTTTGATTAAAACTCCATGTTCCGTCGTGTGAGATTGAATGAGACGTTACATGAGAGTCAATTTTCTGCATTATAAACTGGTTGTTAGTACTGCATTATAAACTGGTTGTTAGTACATGTTAGCCTCGCGTGCAAAAATTGAAAAAGTACATAGAAAAGATTTCCAGGGACTTAACAACATCTCCGCTCCATAAATTAAAAATCATAATTTTTTTTCCAACTCCCGCGATCAGATTATTATGAAACGATACCATAAAAGAAATTGAAATAAATGAAGAGATTATTTGTAAAATTCATAAATAAGATATCTCAAAATCTTACCCCATTGGGATGAATAGAAGCGGATGATGCCGACATGGGAACATGCACTGACCACATCCATGTTGAGTTGCTAAATATAAGAGAGCAAATGCTATATAATTAATAAACAACATAATATATAATCCTGAATATAAGAGCAGCGTTCCGTACCTTGTATTGTACACTCTGATGTAATTCTCAGAGACCATATACAGTAACTTGGTATGAGGAGGACCATATCCAATACTCCTAATGCCTCCGTATTGAGGATGTTCGCCTTCTGGCACCTTAATCCTCCTTGTCTGAATTAAATATAAGAATTAATACATGTCATATTGCATAATGAACATTTTAAATAATAATTTTTAGTAAGAAAACGTACCGGCGCGCTTTCTATTTCATTGAGATCGAATTCATGTAAGCGGTTATAGGCACCTACAAGCATACGGTCTGCTGTTGGTGCAAACCTGAGGCAAGCAACTTGATGCCCCTGTCATTTTGAGAGAAAACATAAGTATATATGCAGCTTGATGCCCCCTATCATAGCAGACCTTTGTACACTTCACATCACCCAATTCAATTCTCCACATGATTTGACTCAATCGTACCAACACGTGTGGGAGCTTGTTGAATTTTAGTCCCACATCGAATATCCTATCATAAGATCCCGGGCCACTCCACTCAAAGCCAATTGGTTTTGAGATGGATACCCAAATTTGTCATATATAATAAGACTTACTCCAAAATTGATGGTATTGAAGTTGGTAACTATCTGATTAGAGGCAGTATTAGATGACTGACCACCAACATTGGTGACTGGGTCATCAATTTCCTACAAATGACGTTGTTTTAGCAAGGATCAAAATATCGATTTCAGTGGTTTCGGGCATGACCGAAACCCAAAATTTGTCCAAAATTTTGGCCGAAGTTTTCCCTTCCATATATTATAATGCCCGAAATTTCGGATCTCGATTTTGTTTCGGTGCCAACCGAAACTGATAAGATTTGACCCATAGTTTAATTTTTGGCCGAATTTTTTATCCTTGCGTTTTAGGGTCATGTGGTGCCATATGTAGCAATGGGCTATAGTCTAGATCAAGGTATAAAAAATCGGCCGATACCGATATGTATTGGTCTGATACGTATCAGTATCACTGATATGCATCGGCCGATACCTATCGGGTTTTGGCCGATACGTCTCAGTTTCGACCGAGACTTTTAGTTTCTTTTTATTTCTTTAAAATAAAAAATAAAATTGGCCGATACGTATTGGTATCGGCTGATTCGTATCGGCCTTGGGCAAACCGATACCACTTTTGATACCTTTGTCTAGATGGGATTAAGGCATACGTTTGTATCAAAAAATTATTTCTACCACAAGATAAAGAATCTAAAAATGCCATGTGTAAGGCGGCTGATGAGTCATAAGGTAGCTGTTCAGTTTTTTTGCTATTATACTTTTTTTTTTATCAGTAAGGTTAATTTTTGTGCTATTATACTGTTGATCATATGATAACATAATTTTTGTATGCAATCTTGGGATTTTTTTTTTTATTATATTTTTTTTGCTAAGTAACCAATCTTGGAATTGATGCCAACATAGCCGACGCATAGATCTCTGGCTGCCGATGGACCATTTGCCCATCAGGTTAGTGTGTATGTGTCTGTGTTTTTGTTTTTGTTTTTTCCCAAAAATTAAAAGAGCTGTGATCGGATCACAGATCGATGACCGAATTCACAAAGCTGTGATCTCTGGTCACCGATCTGTCACACGATTACAGATTTCAGATCTATTGGGATTTTATTTTTTTAAGTCTACAGAAAAAAGAAATAAAAAAAATAAAAGCATAGTATATACGGTATATTTTTGGTAGGCTCCTAGGCGTACCACGAGTAACACACCACCAAATTTGGGGTTCGCCCAGAAATACCACCGGTAACTCACCACCAAATTTGGTGGTCATCTATCCATTTCTATCTATATTTTAAAAAATATAGAGATATATAGTATTAGTATCCATAAAAAATATTCACGGTATATAATATGCCACTATACTTTATTGTACACAGAAAAATAATATTATATACAAAAAAAAGTTATGGAAACTGTCATCACTATCATCATCATCATCACCACAGCTTTATTCCATCTATTTGGACATGTCAAATCCACTTCATGCAACATTCCATAGTTATATGGGTGTATTCGGTTGTTGGTTTATGTATTTTGTTTCTAGCAGTTATATTTATGGTTTGAATTTGAATCATGTTGTTATTGTTATTGTATTCTGGTGGAGAAGAACGTATTGATTGATCTGAAGAGTCCTATAGAATGTGAAGATCGACCTTGTCAAATGGTTTAAAATCATTCGTGTGCAATCAATCTGCTGATTTTCTCAAAAAATTCTGCCTTTTGTGATAATCTATGCTAAGTCATGTAATAGGTTATAACGGATATAAGATCCAATGCCATTATCTTCCTCTTATTTCCCGTTTCACAATTGATTTTTTTTCCCTATCGCCCGTCATGGTTGTCAACCTTGAACTGACCAGAAGCTTAATTCTGTTAAATCGATGGTTGTTAACATGGTCAATGCAGTAAGCAGCAAGGTTGATCAACTCCTTTCCAATCCAAATTCATTCTACGATCACCACTACAATGACAACTTTGATGATTTTCTGTCTGATTCAAATCAATATAGGTCATGAGGGCATGCTTAGCAACTTGTATTCATACCCTTTCCCTGACTAACCTCCAACATTTCGATGGCAAGGGTCCCACTATTTGACTTCCAACAAAATCAACTCATATAGTCGATTTTGCAGCCATCCATTTCCAAGGTGAGCCCTTAGGGTTAGGGTTTGGAGGAGGAAGAAGAAAAAGAAGGAATAAATAGGTTTATGAGTTAGATGCCTCACACCCACTTATAATGATAATTATATTACCAACTAGTATTGGCAACTACTCTAATCTAAACACACCTATACTTACCTAAAGAGAGTACCACATTTCTACACACCAACCCCAGTTTGGAAATCAAACGGAAAGCAACTGAACCATGGGGGTTAGATTCCATCCACCAAATCGGAACCAACATTTTGAAGTTTTCGTTTAACAACCACTGATTCTCAAATCTGAACGGGGTAGGACCTCTGCCCAAGGCGCTGCAATCAAGCAGAAGAGGTCGGTGATCGGAAACTGCTCTGGCAAGGCCATGAAGAGCTGCATGGGGAAAGCACTCCAGCCAATCGGTAGATACAAGGAAGTGGTCCAAACGGCTAAAGGAGGCAGCCTGTTGTAGGTTAGACCAAGTAAATCGGGCCCCCAATAGAGGTTAGTCCACAAGAGCCCACTCATTGATGAAAAAGTTGAGGTTGGCCATGTCACACCAGTCTGGAAGGCCACTCGACGATTCGTGGGAGTAACGCAAGGCATTGAAATCACTCCCCACACTCCATGGCACATCCCACCTAACAGCCACCGCCACCAGTTCATACCAAAAGTCGTCTTTATCGCCCTCGTCGGTTGGCCCATAAATGCCAGAAAAAGCCCAACACTTGTAATTGTCCTTATTTATTAGCTTGACCGACGCAGAGCAGCGCCCAATTTCCTCATCAATTTTTTGGAAGAGGGAGGAGTTCCAAGCTAGAAGGATCCCACCCGACGCCCCAATGGAATCCACACTGATCCAATCCCATCTATTGCCACACAAAACAAAAGTGACTTTGAGGTTATCGCAGGCACCCCATTTCGTCTCTTGAAGAGTGATGATTGCCGGGTTGAGGGACGAAATCACTTGCTTCACTCCCTATCTTTGCTTCAAATTGCAAATGCCCCCGACGTTCCAAAACAGAATCTTCATAAGAAAACAGAACATAGCTCGATCGAAAAACAAAGTCTCACTGATACTCGACCCCCTTCCATCTGACATACCCCATTGAAGTCTAGCAAGCTCTCTAGACTTGGATTTTCTCTTTTTAGGAATAGCAGAAGGCGAAGTAAATCGTCCCTTCGTAGTGCATCATCGGTCCTAGAAAAGGACATCCCATGCTCCTTTCCGAAGGCAATGATCTCATCGAGGACACCGCGCTACTGCCTATTATCAATATCAACAGGATGCTCTCCACTGATCATCGGAATAGGTGGATCAATACCAGGTGAGTAGTCTACCCACGTTCCCTTCTCACTGCAATATAGAGATCTTAGAGGAAGAACCTCACCCGAAGAGGTGGAGCATTCCGAGGAGTCCGATGAAGTGCCAACAGCACATACCACAGCCCATTCAAATGAGGACGCCGAGGATGGGGAAGAAATGTCGTCTTCAGGGAGAGGGGTCCAAGGGATCTCTAGAGGGGATACCAACGAAGGGCTAGGAGAATAGGAATCCCGAGAAAATCCTTCCATGGGGCTAGACCCGCATT
This sequence comes from Chloranthus sessilifolius, assembly GCA_021018995.1. Classification (NCBI taxonomy): domain Eukaryota; kingdom Viridiplantae; phylum Streptophyta; class Magnoliopsida; order Chloranthales; family Chloranthaceae; genus Chloranthus; species Chloranthus sessilifolius. Next base: position 159,270,852 of record CM037585.1, read on the forward strand.
CCGAAGGCCTTAAATCGATATCTAGGATCCAACTCGGGCCCCGATGGATAGTGGGCCAGGCCTACATAGCCGATTCGGAAGCGGGTCGCTTGGTTCACTTAAACACCCAGTCCAACTTAAGAGCCGCCCCGAAAGACCCGATGCAATAAGTATCCGAGACCACTTTTAACAGCCCATCCCCAGATTGAATGAAAAGACGCAGTTGATCGTCACCACTTTCCCGAAAATCCAGGTGAAAACCTGACCAAGAAATCGGGTGCTGGTTTTCGAAATCCTCCACAACAATACTCTTACGTGTTAGTCTCAAGTGGTCTCCGCCCGTCTCCTTTCCAGCGCCATCTGTCCTGAACCCACTACGCGCCGATTCCAGGGACATTGGGTCCCAATCTCGAGGGAGCGAGACATGGTATACTCCAAACATCTCAGCAACCTCGTTAGCAACTTCATCTCCACCACAGGATGGGGTACTCGAAGCAACAAAGCCTTTCTCCACTGTAGGATCCAGCGAGGAGACGGTTTCAACCACTGTCGAACACAGTCGCATATGACCGAGCATCAGTGAAAGATCCAGCATCTCCGACGTCGGGCAACAGAGATCTTCGGTAGCTACCTCATCGGTTGGCAACTCCATCATCTCGCCATCCCAACAAGCAACCTCCCCCTCTTCCAAATCCTCTATCATCGGCAACATCGAATCATGGCTTCCCTTGGTTCTAGTGCATGGTCTGGAGCACCCCGTCGGCGAGGCCGGCCCCCGATGGAGCGGCGGGTTCGTGGACGAGCACCCTTTCGAGGTTTGAATAGGCATCCGTATGGCCCCTTCTGCCCTGTACCAGAGTGGATTGATCTCCGCCGTTAATTTTTCAATGGGACCACCGAATATGTGTTCGTCGATAACCCCGAACCGCTCGGCTTCTTGGTGCGATTGACGCGGGAGGACCAACCCTCTCCATCAACTCCACTTCTACGAAGATTCTGATTTTCTGGCCGTTGAGGTTGATCTCACAAGATCTAGGGATCGACTCCCAGTTGACAGATCCCACCAAAACCAGAGCGAACGGAGTCTCCCACAAGTCTTTGTTACTCCTATTGATGAGAATACATCCCGCACACATTCGGGCAATCCCTTGGAGGACCTCCTGCGTCCAGACATGGAGGGGAAGCTCGAATAGGCGTATCCAAATTTCCCCATCCCAACAGTGAGGATAAAGTTCGTTCGTCTCCGGCTCCCATCAACTACATTCAACTGGTTTGCCATCAATGGAGATCTTTTTGGAAAGGATTTCGTTAGCTATCTCAACCGAAGGACATCATAGGAGGAACATAGTGTTAGTTAAGACCGAAACAACCTATCTATTTTGTAAAAACCGAATGTTTTGTAGCCAGGTGTAAATACGAATAGGTTGAATAGTATCTTTAATGGTGTTTAATACTATCCGATAGTCTTTAATATTTTTTACCAGCGACGAAAACATATGGCTCGAAAACCCTAGAGGGTTAAAAGTCTCCCCACCTTCCTGGGATGTAGGTCATCCGGACCTCCCATACAACGGGCCCCATCGTTGACAATCTTGGAAATGTCGTCGTCCCAGAAAGAAGCTAAGTGGGGGTCACCCCTAGCGGCATCAACAAAAGAAAACCCTTGACGTCTACGAGAGGCAAACAAAAGAGACCTTTCTCCTGAGATCAGGTACTGCCAATGCGTGGCCTCTGGAATTAGCAATGGACCAGCCATTAGCCAGATCCCATAGTTGAGCACCGTTACAAAAAATCTGATGCTTAGAGCCAGCCCGAGTGTGACATTCCTCCTCAGGTTTAATCATCTTTCCATGCGCTCTCGGAGATGAGCACCCATACCGATGGCAAATGGATCTTCTCTTAAAATTTACATTCCGGCACCAAGAGCAGATCCAGTCACCCTAAGCACCAGAAAATCTTTCCCCATACTCTCCTATCCTAATCCCCTCTCGATTTCTAGTTAAACATTAAGTCGCTTTTGTGCATATTACACGGGAAACTTGTCATTTGTCTAAAAGGCTCGGTCTATGGGAGGTCCCGATATTAGACGAATAAAGAAATGAATTTCCCCACTTTTAGAAAATGGAAGGTGACAACAAAAGGGTGTTCCCAGTCAAGCCATTCTACTTTTCACCTCTATAGGATGGGTCTTATGGCATATGTGTGTGCGTGTGGGCATGTGTATATCTCTCTCTCTCTCTCTCTCTCTCTCTCTATATATATATATATATATATATATATATATATATATATATATATATATATGGAAAATGGGACAATGGGTTTGAACCCATATTGGGAATGGTGGGTTAGAACCTCAAATCACATGCCACGTGGCACGTGATTCCAATAGCACCCGTTTTGGGATCATGTGCCATGTGGCATGTGATCTATAAAAAAAAAATTCAAAAAAAAGTTCTTTTGTGTTCAAAACTGTGGTCAAAGTTTGGGTACCGCCCACACATCATGGTGCATTGAAATTTTCCCCCTTTGACCAGAGTTTGGATGGTGTATATATATCGGATCTGCCCGAACTTTTTGGCTGACCTTCCTTAGGCAAGTTGGCTTAGAACCAGATCGCTTGAATGGATGCCACATGGCCTCCAACTGACTCTAACCCAGCCCCTCAGGGTGTGTTTGAAACCATAGTCCCGGGCCTCTATATGTGTGTGTGTGTTGGGCTGGGCCGGATTCTGTCCCACACCCGGCCTGGGGAATGTGGCACATTTTATGAAGCCAACCCGGCCCATTGAGAGCCCTATGTGTGTGTGTTCATGTGGACTTGCCATTTGTCTCAAAGGGTGGGGCTGTGGGAGGTCTTGATATTAGACGAATAAATAAATGAATTTCCCCATGTTTGGAAAATGGGAGCTGACAACAAAAGTATGTTCCCAGTCAAGTCATTCTACTCTTCCCCTCTATGGGATGGGCCCTATGGCATATGCGTGTGTGTGTGTGTGCACGCGTGTGTGGACTAACAGTCAGGACCACCATGTGTTAGTTATGCTGCACAGGTTTCTTTGGACATGAATTTTGATAGGCCCTGGATGCTATGTTCAGGTGCTGCGACTTCTGTCTCTAATCATGCTCACATACTGCTAACTACTTAGGATAGACGCTCTAAACTATGACCCTTTTGCCTCCTAACTCAAATTTGAATTTCAAGAATATGGTCAATGTATGGTGAATTTCCTTCAATGCCATGGGTAATGCAGGATACAGGTTAGCGCCAGCAAATTGAAGCTACCATGGAATAAGGAAATTTTTTGGAGTATCTTTACTGCTAAGACAATGTTACAGTGGATCAAGAAAATTGACAAAAAAGGAGCAATTGGGGAATTATGGCAAACTGAAAAGGAGGAACGTGAAAGAACCAAGTCCATACGCTAGGAAAACATCAGATTGGAAGAATCTATTATTACCAAAACTCGAGGGTAATGTCAGAGGAGGACACCAACATGAGGTATTTACGCTTAATCGTCAATGTCGGAAGGCGGAGTGATGAAATCAAAGAAATCACATCCCATGGAGTCCATATAGATGGTGAACAGCCAAAGATGGTATTGACAAGGTTTTTGTGGTCTTTTTCAAAAGCTGTACTGGGCATATATGCTGAAACTTGATGGAATCTAATTCCCTAGCCCTTCTCCTGAAGAAAGCGATGCACTTGAGACGACACCCTTGAAGAGGCAAAACTTAGGTTAGCCTCTTTTTTTTTTTCTCTAAGAAGGCATAAAATATCAAGGCTTTATGGTTTTCCATAGATTCTTCCGTAAATTCTGGAACTTGCTTAAGGTAGACGTCAAGGAAAATGGCTGCTGAATTATTTGATGGATCATCCCTACGAAACAACATTGGAGCTACGTTCATTACTCTTGTTCCAATGGTTGATGGCGCAGTACCACTATCCATTGCGCATTCCTCAAAAGGGATACACATACCAGACAACCTATCCATTGCTCATGAGGTTGTTGACTCAAGGCCCAAAATAAACTAACCAGGTATGATTTTCTTAGAAATGGCTTATGACTTTGTAAGTTTGTTTATTACATCCTAATGAGAATGAGTTCGGTCCAAGGTGGAGGGCTTGGATTGATGGTTGCTTATCATCAGCATTTCTCCATTCTCAACGAAGGACAACTGAAAGGGTTCTTCCGTAGCTCATATATATTTGGCAAGGCAATCCACTTTCTCCGCTCTTGTTTGTGATCGTGGCCAGGAGCGGAACACCTAGGGCCCAACTGGGGTTCCTAACTAACAAAAAAATTATTTTGTTATCTTTTTATCTCACATAAGCTGATTTTTCTCACATAGGCTAGTCTACACTCTAAATCCCTAGATTTTTTAAATCTCCTCGCTTTCTCTCTCACACATCCCCACTGAAAAAATCCTAGCAACCAGAATCCCTAAATTGCCCAGGTCCCTTGCTCGAAGTCGCCAGTGCTGGTACACTACTTATTTCTCTTTGCAATTTGTCGCAAAATGTGAAATTGTACGGTTTAGAGCTAAGATATTGATTTTTTTTTTCTACTCAAGTAAGGTCCACTGCCCATATCATATCATTTAGTAAGTTGCACCTTGCACATACTATGCAGACCAAGGAAGCACGAATACTCCATTTTGGCAACGTATCCGTATCAGATACTAATACTTGAGTGATACAACTGCATGTGTATCTTAGGCGTTTCTGAAAAAAAAATTAAAAGAAGAATAAGAAATCATACTGCTGGTTTGGGATTTAGGTTTTTCCGGACAAGAAGAAGAAGAAATCAAAGGATCCTAACTAGGAGCCTACCAGCTTGAAGCCTACCCATAAATCGAAATCAGTCTCTGTTAGATTTTTTTCTTTTGTTTCTTATTCGTTTTCTTCTCTTTTTCGTATGTTTACTAACCTAACATATACCTAAAAATATATAAAACATAATTTTGAAATATATGTATCCTCTCATATCGGATCTTGACTTTTTGAAAATTGTCATATCGCCGTACCCATGTCCCGTATCCCTATTTGTGCTTCTTAGATGCAGACTATAGCATTTGTTTGTGTGGCGATTGATTTGAATTTTGGCAGTCTTGGATGGGCGGATAGCTCAAAAATTGCGTTGAGCAGATATAATTTTCCTCACTTTTGAATCAATCACCTACAGTTACACTGTCTACAAAGTTTGGAGGGACGCTAGTCAAAAGAGGCCATGTGGAGCTATATCTGATCGGGAGGTGCTAAGAAGACTAGACCGTTTGCAATCCTGGATTGTTTGGTATGTTGAATATATGCCAAGAGGTGCGCGAAAGAGCTGGTGCCATTTAGCATATGACACTGAATGCTGGGAGTTACTGATGACCACTAGAGAGAGAAAATGTTGTATATTTTCTCCTGAATCTTGGAGAATGTTGGTTTAGTTTTATTTAAGGTATATTTTTTATTCTGCGAGACATATTCTTAAAAAAGTGACCCAAAGACCACGTGGTAATGCCCTCAAGTCATTTTTTTGTGATGTTTGCCGCATGGAATAAAAAATTGACCATCTAATTGAAAGCATTACTTTTTTGTAAGCTAATGATGCAAAATTGAAAGCCTTTTTGTAAGCCAATGATACAAATTTGAATTTTTAGTGAGGTTATCTTTTTCCTAAGCATATTTGATGTAAAATACTTATATTTATATATATTTTAAAATATTAATTGATTCTTTATCACTATAGAAAAAAAATCTCAGGTCCACCATTGATCGTTGCATAGGGTTACTTAGGCTAATCTTCAAAGCTACACAGTTGGGCATGTTTAGAGGCTTCTCCCTGAAGAGAAATGGCACCACTTTCTCTCATTTAGAATTTGTTGGGTGAATGTTCATAAATCTGAAATTGTTGGAATCAAGCGACAAAATACGGATATCCATTCAATATGACGAGCGGGAAGTCGGCAAAAAGGAAAAAAATGGAAAGTTCCAAGAAATTTTTATAACAAATAAAAATTTTAAATTTTATTTTACATAATAATATACTATTGAATATTAATATCCAGTATCAAGTAATATTGTGATAATTAATATTCATAAGGTCAATCATTAGATAATTTTACATGCTAAGGCAGTCCAAACATCAAAAAGCAACCTTTTTTGTGCTCCATAAATAGTCAAAAGCCAATAACAAAAAAAATATATGTGCATATGGGACTCCACACCACTCACAAACATCATCGGACTTTCCAAAAATCGAAAAAGTCAGCGATGACGTGAAGTTTATCACATCACCAATTAATCGGCCATTCGCGTTTGTGATGTTTTTTTTTCTTCCAAGTTATACTTAAAAGTGAGGAATATGGCCCTGTTTGCCCCTCACACTCTCTCTCTCTCTCTCTCTCTCCCTCTCTCTTTCTATCTCTTGATCTCTCTTGACTCTAGACACTGACAACACCTACTCCTTGGCCCTCTCAACTTTCTACACTGCCAACCAACCACTCTAGCGAGCTGCAATTCTGCCACCTCTTCCAGTGACCCTTTCTAGTGAGAAAAGAGACCCGTTAGACAAGGTTATGCACTCAGGCATAGTGGAATTGCCGTGCCAATTCCCAGTTATTATGTTTTGATGTTACATTTAAGCTTGGAATGAATAATTGATTAATTGTTCCTATGTCAGTATATTTTTTCAAATTTATACTACTTTCATCATTAAAACGGTTATTTATATGTTGAAATATTTTATGACATACTTTTATTTTTCCAGATAAATCAAACTTTGACTTATTTTTTTCAATTCCAGACTTTGTTTTTATGCTCCATATTCCCTAATTTACATCTATAAAGTCATGTAACTCATGCCCATATATCAAATTATAAACGACAAACTATAAGTTCAAAGTAGACAGTTCATCAAAGCATGAATATCATCTTTTGGCTCCGGATTCGTGCTAAGCAGCAGGTCCCTTTTTAGGAAAGGGTTTAAGGGCCATGTTTTAAATAATGTAAAAGGAAAAATAAAGGAAAGGGTCTCGTGTTTTTAAGTTGCAAATGTTTTATTTTTATGTCGTGCAATGTGACCGGCTGCATGCATAGTGGGGCCAAGCACTGCAGCCAACCATGTGTCCGCCATATAAAATGTTTGCAAAATTATCTATAAAAATCTGTCTTTCGATTATAATTTTCCTATTAGAAATATACCAGCAGTCGAGAACTTTCCCACACCTTAGCCTGGTTTCGAGTATCATGTAGTCTCAAAACACAGGGCGTGTCACTATCCCAAGAGATGGGGCTCCATTTTCGTCTCCTATTACAATAAGTCACGATAAAAGAAAAATGACTAGAAAGTACTATATAAGGTTTTTTACATTTATCCCCTAAGAGATGCCTTATTTACACTCCACGCCCATGTTTTATCTATTAACGTTATGGCCGTCTTGCTTTTATGTTTTCTTTATATATCAATATTTGTAACGTTGGATTTCTGGACAAAATAATCTTTGACTGATTTGAATCAGTTAATAGAGATTGTTTTCCCTTATGATTTATGATCTAATTGATATTGAGATCATGAACATACAATCACACGATTAGATTTTGATTTCACATGACACACATATCGAAAATTGATGCACGCCCATAATTATCATGTGAGCTCAAAATCTGATCGCTTGATAGGAGGCCTCTAATCTCAAGATTCAACAGGTGGAAGATTGTGATGAGAAATGATCAAACATCATTTGATTCACCCCATCTTCCACATAATGGAACTTGACGGAGGCCATGATGCTACTATCTCGTCTATTAATTATTCCTCATGGACCAGATCCCAACAAGTGGCGCTAATATCACTGTCGATGGTGATGTACGCCATGTAAATTAGGATTATTATTGGGGATAGGTGCTACATGAAACAAAAATTGGTCGTCCGATGGTACCATTCATGGTCTCAATATCAATTTTGCCCAAGAGTCTAACCGGTATTTAAATGTCAAATGGTGTTTAAATGATCTCCTACCATTAAAATGTCACTTTTCATCTCACACCATTAAAATGTGGTTTATCATTGTGCCATGTGACACACATCTATGATCAATCTAAATATCCAAAGGCAATCCATTGTTAGAACACATCCCAGCCAAAAGATCATGCTTATAAGTAGATATAAGCCATCCGATTGGTGAACTTTAATATCAGCCATCAAAATTAAGAACAACCGTTGATATTAGACTGCACTGATTGGATGGTTGGAATATCTCAAAACGTGTAATTATTTTAGCCATAGCCCTTCAATTGATGATAAATCAATTCAGCGGTATGGATTTTCAAGATCATAAGCCAATGGTGTAAGATCATTTAAGCACCATTTGGTGCTTAAATGACGGTAACGAGAGGCGGTCCCATATGTAAAATTATAAATCGTGGACAACTTTTATAGATAATTTTTTGTATTTATATATATAAATATAGGTAAAAGGAGCTGGACTGGGTCATGGATCACGGCCGGTCGTTCGTGGAACCACCGACGCTCACCGGTATAAGTTCGACGGAGCCGGCGATACGAGTCGACCGGTACTGGTTCGGTGGCCGTCCGGTGAGCCAAGGAGGGAGACCTGCGATGGTAAGGTAAAAGAAATCTTACCTTCGTCTTCTCCCAACGAACTCTGTTTTTTCTTTTTTTTTTTTGTTATACATACGCCATTTATGGGCAGCCATCGGAGAGGATCACAAAACCGGATCACAAAACCGGCGGCTGTAACTCATCACCAGCCAGTGTCGCCGGCGATATATATAGAGAGAGAGATTAATGCTACTAAAATGAAATGAGAATTAGAAGAAGAATAAGATACTTTTACAAGAACGAGAGAGATGGACTTCGTTGATCTTCGTTGATGGTTTCTGCTTCAATATGGGCGGATCTGATCTTTCTCCCAAATTTCTTCGATTTGCAGGTTTCGGCTATCAGATTTCTGTTACCGAGCTGAAATGAGAATGAGAGAGACTTCAAGATCGTCGGATCTGATCTATCTCGAAGTTGTTCACCGCTTAGCAGGAAGTATGCGGTAGAGGTTGCCGAGCGCTCTTCTGACAAATCCGTTGTGGCCGAGGACCTATTTTGTCAAAATTGTTAAATATTCTCAAAAGAGACCGATCATGATATACTATGAGGGTTGTTTTTGGGTAACTTCTGGGGATGTGTTCTGCGCGCAATGAACATCTTACCATTTGATGATTTGACTATAATGTCAAGATTTATTGTGGGAGATCAAGAAGGATTCATTTGATTCACCATCCTCTAACTAGCAATTGAAAGTTGAAACCCAACGCTGCAAACTCTAGATTCTAGAGTGTAAATACCAACACTAAAACTTGAAATGGCTGAGAGAGAGTAATTCGTAAGAATATGGTAACTACTTGATAACTACCACATATCAGTTATCTAAACCAATTTTAACCGCTTACGGTTATATTTTGTAATCTTTTTTATACACTTTCTTGTGTGAGAATATGGTAACAAGCAGTAAACAATGTAATCGATTGTGGCCATTTTTCTTTCGTTCATTTTCTTCTTCTTTTCATCTTTATTTTATAATTTTAACATGGTATCAGAGACAGGTTCTGACATTGCTTCTGCTATCATATTTTATTGAAGTTTATTGAAGCATAAACTTTTTATTTTTCTTTCATCTCTTCTACATGAAATTGACTCATGTAATTTTCATTTTTTTATCTTCATCTCTTTTACATTTAGTAAGAGATGACTCCTTATTCATGTGGATGCATTTTTCACATTGATTTACTTAATAGATGTGAGTTTTCTACTTTGGTCTTAATGGCCTTTTCTATTCTATATGTGGATGTCTTTTCCCACATTTTCTGTCTTCTATATTCTATATGAACGTCTTTTCCTACATTTTCTCTGGCTTTTTATATTCTACGGGGATGACTTTTTTCACATTTTCTCTGGTATTCTATATTCTATGTGGATGTCCTTTCCCACATTTTTTTTTTGGCCTTCTATATTCTATGTGGATATCTTTTCCCACTGACTTTTTAATTTTTCAAGATCTCTTTAAGGAGACTTTTGCCATATTAGCTTCAATTGTTGTTGAAAGAGACTATGATATACCTGATCTAGCCACCGGATGCTCCAGTGAGGTAATGGACTTCATAGACGATATCATCGCGAATCTTTATGGTTGTTACGTACATAACCAAGATTATATTTATCTTTCAAGTTGGATGTTATCAACGTTCACGTTCCAACTTGAGGGGAGTATTAGAGATAATTACTTGATAACTACCATATATCAGTTATCTAAATAATTGTAACCGCTTACGGTTACATTTGTAATCTTATTTATACACTTCTTGTGTGAGAATATGGTAACAAGCCGTAAACAATGTAATCGATTGTGGCCATTTGTTTCGTTCATTTTCTTATTCTTTTCATCTTTATTTTATAATTTTAACAGAAGGCGAGGCTATCTGTTCTTCCAACTCGCGAGGGAAATAAATTTTCAGCAAAAAATTTGCTGAAAATTTTATTCGAATTCTCAACAGAAAAAAAGGTGGGACCCACGTATATTGCAAAACGCTAGATTGTTACTTCAATTTTGCATTAAAAACTACTGTTTTACCGGAAAAAGGTTAAAACAAAGCTCTCATTGCTAAACATGGCCTAGGTGCTTTCATACTTCACAAAACACTCTCGATGTTTGCTTCTGTAACTGAAACAAAAAATTATAATTTTTCACACAGTACAGAAAATTAACATAATCCAACCCATTATGAATACAAGTAAACTATATATATATAGAGAGAGGGCCTATTCCGTCCTCCAAGGTTCATGTGGCCCCGAAAATACTGGGGTCACATGAAGCACGGTTGGATGATTTAGAACTATTTTTAAATGTAAAAAATTTTAAAAAAAAAATTAATACAAGTTAAAGTTTGATGGGTTTTAATGGTTCAAATTTTACAGTTCAAAAAAACACGATGGAGATGACTGTTCAAATTATTATTTTTTATATATGATCTAAGCAATGCACCATCCTATGTGGCATCACTCACAAGGATAGGATGTCACAACAACTTAGGCAAGATCAATCAAATCCCATTCAGAAAATAAAAATTATTTTTTCCTTTTCCACCGTTAAAAATGTGGTTAAAATAGGAGAAAATCAATACACTAAAGAGTTGAGGTGTTACCACATCTTTATAACCCATCAAATAGAGGACAAAAATGTCGAAAAAATGATTTATTTTTTTCAATCACATGTCCCATGGCTGATCAGCCTAAAACAGGATTTGTTTTGGATTGATCATGCCACATTGCATGTGATCTGGTGATTGAGCGCACAAACCATCCTGTGCACCTAGGCGCACACTCCCCTCTGCCATATATATATATATATGGAGAGAGAGAAAACATTTTCACAAATTTTATAGTTACAACCCTTTTGATAGCATGTCATGGATATAAAGTTGTCAACATATTAATTTTTATACTCGTTTGGGCATATACTCTTGGCTCAGGCCATGTTGATTTGGATTTGGACAGCCAGATCTGATCAATAGGCCTAGGATCTTGCTAGATTAGATTTTTGTCCGAGCCATTGAAAATCCTACATGGCTAAAAGGTAATTTTAACATTCGCAATAAAGAAAGTAAAATAATTTCTAGTAAAACTAATTAACATTACAATATATATATATATATATATATATATATATAAGAGGATGGACGGTCACCGTCCTCCAAGGTTCTAGGTGGAGGTCCATGTGACATTCAAAACATTATTCCAATGCCACATGGACCTTGGATGCATTTCTTAGATCATTTAAAAAAAAAAAAAGAATTTGAAAGCTCAACTCCACCATGTGTATTTTGAGCCGTGAAATGTAGACCATTAAAACTAGTCAAACATTGACTTATACGTTTAAAAAGTTTTTTCGAAGTTTCCTTTTTTTAAAATTGATCTAACTATCCACCCGTGCTCCATATGACAGCCAAAGAATATTTTGGGTGTCATGTGTACTTCCACGTGGACCTTGGAGGGCGCTGAAATTCCTCCCATGGAGGAGGGAACCCGCTCCATATATATATATATATATATATATATATATATATATATAAAGCATAACACACCGGTGCTTGCATCTAAACATTAAAAAAAAATGATAATAATCCTGCATAATCATTGTATCTCAACGTCAAGTAATATTAACCTATACCAAGGCCTTGATCCAGCTGCAATATGATTCAAGCATAGATTCAGTAAGAACGAAATCGAAAAGTACTCCAAATAGAATTACATGGGTAACAGAATCTGTGTTAAAGTTAATATATGACCACACCTTGAATGAGATCAAAATTTTTTTACATAGTATCCAAAATAAGCAATGCTTTTGAATAGCAGCTAAATGAAAATTTTCCATGAAAGCAAATGTTATACTACTATTCCATTTTTCAAAAACAAATAGTGTCCAAATAGTACAGTTTCTACAAAAAATGAGACTATTAGCGGCAGTTTTTTATTATAAAAAACTGCCGCTATTATTTTTGTAACGGCAATTTGCCGCTAATAGTCTTATCTTTTGTCCATGGAACTGGTAAAAACTGAGGAAGTTACTTAGGATCAACGTTCCAATACTTTCATGACAGCAAGGGCCATACATGTATGGACAATAGCGTTAGTTTTTCCACGTTTTTGGAAATATCAGGCATATTGCTCTTACAATAACACTACAAATCTTTTAGAATTTGACTACTAACTTTCCAAAATTTGTGGAAAAAGGATTGCTGATTCGGAGGACCGAGCCTTCTAGAGAAAATACAGCTGATTCCTGAGCTATAAAGCCGATGCAATAGGAATTTAGGGAACCAACAAGTAACCAATATTCATGGGCAGTAACGCAAGAGGGCAAAAAATAATTAACCAAGCATTTTGATAGTCCCTATTCTTCTTAGACAAGGAAAGTACACATTTTGAAAAGAATCTGATTTTGACTGTCATGACAAGGACAAGAAAAACTCATAATGTTCAATATATATAGAGAGAGAGAGGCGTGGCAGGGCTGAGCTGTTGTGAAGCCTAATATCATGGAACAAAATGCCGAAAAATCGGTACGTATCAGACGATATGTACCGAAACAGTAATGTATCGGACAATACATTAAATGTATCGTCCGGTATCAGCCATACAAATGAACGATACGATACATTTAATGTACCGTATCGTTAGGGTCCGATACCGATACGTATCGGTATCGGACGATATTTTGATCCATGCCTGGTACGCTCCCTGTCACGTGGCACCGGTCTAACAATCGGATGCCACATGCACATGCATGAGATCGATCAAGCGACCATTTACAAAATTAAATTTAAAAAAAGTGATTTATCACTGTTGATTTTGTTGTCAAAGTAGAAAATGTTCAATGGCAAAATATTTGGAGTGTGTTCGTTTGCATGTAACGGCCGCCAAAGACGTGTACTTGGGGACCATTACACGAGTCAATGCATGAAAATACATTTAATAGTTTGTTTGACCTTACACGGATTGCACTTCTTTGGGCGATGTGCAGCCAAAAAGTAAGACGAGCCCAACCCTTCGTATAAAAGAATGGCCGTGCGCCACACATAGAAGCCGGTACACGTCGTAGCCAGAAATCACGTATTGAGGCGACACACAATCAAACGCACCCTAGGTGCTTTCATACTGAGTAAAACACTGAATGTTTGCCTATTTCTCTTGTAACAAATCAAAATTACATTCTCACACCCTTAAAAGTAGTGAAAATTACCATAATCCAACCCATTATAGGATATAAGCAAACAAAATTCACTTGGAATACGTTCCTCTCGCCAACAATTGTGCCATTGACAAACTGTGTTGTCGCGTGTAATATTTGCCTGCGCAAATGCCATGCGGTCGATGCCAGTACCACTGAGAGTTGTCGGAGGTTCATCCATGCTTAACCCGCCACTTGGGAATGCCTGGGAACCATTAGTACAAATGTTACTGGTTCACTATTCCGTATGTAAATTTATGTTGTCGGGTAAAGGACTGAAGTACAGATCAATCAGAATAGGGCAAGAATCTACTTAGAATTACTAACAATAGACATAAAATTACAAAGGGAAATGCCACCAATATAGCTGGAACCTCATCCACTCCAGGGCCACCGGTGAAAACAAGACTCAATTTTCGGCTGTTGAAGCAACTTGCACGGAAGGTGCTATTACGAGCATTGGATATGCCATCAAGGTACGGATGCACATATTCCAGCTTGAAAGCAAGATCATCCTAAATCAACATTATAAACTGCTCAGAAAGTGTTCCTGGTGAAATGTGAAAAATAACAAACTAAACTGCTAAACAAATTTTAAAATCAACAAGCTAGGAATGCATAGACAAAGCTTGCAAGCAAGATATATTATAAAATTAAATAAAATGCTCACAAAAGTGCTTTTGATGCAATGTAAAATTTACAAACAAAAATGCTCAACAATCATCAAATCAGCAACTGAATAGCTCTTGCCTATCTTGAGGTTTCGGGTTCAAGCGCAACTTACCTACCAAATATATATCGCTCTTGGAAAAAAAGCAAAAAACCGATTTCTAATTAAAAGCATCAGAATATACTTCATTTCTTGAAAATGAGTAAAGTGAAATGAATCAACTGCAAAATGTATCCATGAAACAAGTTACTGTTTCCTTAATACAACAGTTTCCCACCTTGCCAGTAATTTCCTGTAGGTACGCATAAACCAAAACAAACAATAATTTCTTTGACCATGCATGATTTATTGGGAAATGCTCTTACAAATATTACAAGATATATTATTTCAAAAACTACTGGTCACTTGGTGTTAGATATGTTGAGCATTCAAGCTTAACCAGATAAGGTTAAAACAAAAAAATAAATAAATAAATAATCAAATATGCTGAGGGATGTCACCAGGTTTTCATTTGAGCACTCATGGAGCGTGTGAAGGAATTTTTGGTATGGCATGCACCAGTGTGAGTTTATCAGAGATAGTAATGGTGATGTACTTACCCACTTTCATGAAGAAACGATCAGCATTGCAGCTTTCTCACATTTGATATTTTGTTAGCCTATGTAGGTCGTTTTCTTTTTTCATAAAGGCAGTGGTCTCACAATGAATTAAGCGTAAATGATTGAAATAGTATCTTCTATATAGACAATAAAGAGTGCAACAATGGTAGTAAACTGCTGCTAATAATTCCAATGTCTTCAAATAGGGTCCTCCACCTTCCCTTCTGGACCTCTCAAATTTTCAACTTTGATGATAGTTGCCTTATGTTTGCACAAGGATCAAAATTTCGGCCCAAATTATCGGTTTCGGTCCTCACCGAAATGATAATTTGGACTGAAATTTCGGTCATATTTTGTATCGGACTCAAAATTTCAGCCGAAATTTTGGCCAAATTATCGGTTTTCGGCTGAAATTTCGGTTCAAATTTTCGGTTTCGGTCATGCCCGTAACCGAAAATTTGAGCGAAATTTTGATCCTTGTGTTTGCATCAGTTCTTTTAGGGGAGTACATCATTGATTTCTTCTATAAAAAAAACAGGTACACACTTGCATTTAAATTCCCTCGCGCTTTGTTTTTTTTGCTAGCCACTAGCATGAGGAAATTTCCTCATGCTTACTTCGATAGAATAAACTGCTTAATCATATTTGTACTCCATTCACAAACAACGATTGGTTCAAATTCAAATTACCCAGCACGACACAGGTATGAAAAAACATGTTACTCAAAGGTTTAATGAACAAATCAACCTGACTGAAAAAAAAATGGTCTAAAAGATTCAATATTGGTAGATGCAGAATAACAAGTGGGGAGAGATAATAGATATTTATGGATCAAACAAGAACGGGCATATATAAGAGTAATGTTAGTATTCAGTTGTTGTCATAAGAACCAAACAAAAGATCATTACGGGGACTTGAGTGCATACTTCAGGTAATAGATAAGATATAAACCCAAAGCGAAAGGATGATCATAATACCTGAGGATTGAGAAGGTTGCTGGAGGTCATTGACCCAAGTATGATCTGTTCAGACCTTTTGATGTGGAATCGAAGCCTACACGCCGAGATTGTGGCCGGATAAAGAGGAGACGTCGAAAAAGAACGTGGACCCACGAATGAGTTTTTTTTTTAAAAAAAGCTTATTAAAAAGCCACGAATGAGTTTTTTTTTAAAAAAGCTTATTAAAGACCCACGAATGAGTTTTTTTTTTTTAAAAGCTTATTAAAGACCCGTGTGCACTTTATTTTAGGTAATATTTTATCTAGGTTTAGTTTTCTTTTTTTTTTATAATTCTTGTAATAAATGATTTATTTTAGGATTAATTTCCTTATTTGAATTATTTAGGGGTCAGGCATATATATGTGATATGTAACTGTTAATTTTGTCACTTTTTGCGCAACCATCTGAAAAGTGGTCATAAGTCTATCAATATGTGTCGGAATTGTGTGATTCTTGTCTTGTTGGAGAGCTCACTGTTGTCATATGCGATCACATATACCATCAGAAAGGGCTAGATCGCATATCTCATCATGGCATATGCAATCCAGGAAGTATGCCATCGCATACAGTATGTCATGGCATACTTCTCCAACATTGATATTTTTTTTTTAAGGCTTTTAGGCTTCCCCAAGGCCTATTAATAATGGGTTTCTCTTCCTAATGCATACCACAACTCTCAAATGAATGTTTTGGATCTCTTTCCTTCTCTTTTGTATGGTCCACTTTATTTTTGTACTAATTGGACATATTTTTTATATTTTCTCTTCTAACTTATGGGTTATATACTTATATTATATGTTTTTATTTCTGATTCTAGACACTACAAAATTAACAGAGTATAAGATTAACACAAACATATTACTTTTCAATATGGGGAAACTTTGGAAATTTTTGGGAATTTTTTGAGATTTTTTTGAAAATAAAATAAAATTATGCCACGGCATAATGGCATATGCGACTTGCATATGCAATGGCCCTATGCCATCGCATAGGGTTGCATATACCATTTGACTACATTGGGAGAGCTACTTCAATGAGTTCTCAAACAAGACCAATTTCACGTCAATCGGACATTATTTGACCCTTAAAAAATTGTTATGTAATAAAACGATAGGATTAATGATGAGATTAATGATGACCGTTAGATTAGAAAGTTTTAATGGTTGATTAAAAGTTTTATTTTAAGTAGTATTTTTAAGGTTTTGGTTAGCCTATTTAAAGGCTTGTAAACAACTTTATTATCAGTTTTTGGTTAATTAAAATTGCTTTTGCAAACTTGAGAGTTCTAAACTTTCGTGAGGATGTGATTCTCTCAAAACGGAGAGCGATTCTTCGATCCCGCTTGCGGTTTGGTGCGAGGCCAACTCTTCTTCCTATTCTATCATTTTCTCTATTTATTATATGGTAATATCTTCCCTTGCTTTGATAAAATTTCTAAACCCCAAATCTAAAAATTTACATCTTTTGATTTATCCCTTTTGATTAATTTAATCCCTTGAGCCTTCGTTTTCCTAAACTTTGGGGAGTCAAGAGACGATACCAAGGATCAAAATTTCGACCGAAATGACCGAAATTTCAGTCCAAATTAACGGTTTCAATCCTCACCGAAACGATAATTTGGACCGAAATTTCGGTCATATTTTGTATGGGACTCAAAATTTCGGCCAAATTATCGGTTATCGACCGAAATTTTGGTCCAAATTTTCGGTTTTGGTCATGCTCGAAACTGAAATTTTGAGCAAAATTTTGATCCTTGGACGATACCATAATTGTCGCTTGGTGCCCTAAACTAGATCGAAACTCGAATCCTTCATCAGATCCGTTTTTCTAGATCAGGAGCATCGATGCATATAAGTGCTAAAATTGAATTAACTTAATTATTTTATTGAATTCATTAAATTATTTGATGTGTTGGGTGATTCCGAATATTTTGGTATTCAATTAAATCTAAGATTAATCCCAAATTTGCATAATTAGGGTTTTAGCCATGGATCAAAATGCCAAAAACCTGGTACGTATCGGACGATACGTACCGGAATAGTAACTTATCGGACGATACATTGAATGTATCGTCCGATATTAGCTATACAAAAGGGCGATACGGTACATTTAATGTACCGTATCGTCCGCCTCCAATACCGATACGTATCGGTATCGGACGATATTTTAATCCACGGTTTTAGCGTTTTGTTCAGCATCAAATTAGTATCAAAGCATTAGTTTAGTTTTAGGGTTTCAATGTTCATATAGGCTTTAGGGTTTATTTCTTTTATTATTTTGTTTATACTATTTTAGATTTATTATTTCAGATCTGTCTAGCTATTGTCTGATTTTTGTCTAGTTTCTTGTCCAACTTTTGTCTAAAATTTTCGTCTATCTTTTGTCTGATTTTTGTCTGGTTCTCATCTAGTTTTGTCTATTTTTTTATCAAGCTTTTGTCTAGCTATTGCCTTTTTTGTCTAGCTTTTGTCTAGCCTTTGTCTAACTTTTGTGTTGCATCGTCATGGAACCCAATAGAATAGAAGCCCTTATTAATGGACTTGCGGCCAAGTTGACCACGTGTCAGGCCCACATGCAAACTCAGCATGAAGCTTTAAAAACCTGTTTTATTCAAAACCCTAGTCAGGCTTCCAACAGTTTGAATGGAAGTAGAGGTAAGGAACACTCCCATTATTATGAACCTAAATATGACCTTGATAGAAAATTCCTAAGGTCTATTCAAATTGAAGTCTTAGCTTTTGAGGGTATGTCGAACCCTAAAACCTTTGTGGGATGGTTGACTAGCATCGAGGAGTATTTTAACTCGTATAACGTATCGGAAGAGTATAAAGTTAGCTCGCCAAAATGAGGTTGGTGCGCCATGTAAAAAAATATTGGGAGAGGATAGAGTTTCGACACAAGTTACGTCAAAACAAATCCATCACACGATGAGAGGACATGAAGCAACGACTAATCAATCAATATGTCCCTCTCACGCAACTCCACTATCTACGGTGTTTGGAAGCTAATGTAGATAAGTGTCATAAATACACCCAACTTGAGTCAAGTAGCACCTACAACAAGAACTCTAATTTCTGGATTCCACTATTGAGACCTGTGATTACTCCTCTGAATCCCCAAATTGCTAAATCAAGAGGAGCAAGTGTTGAGAGCCCTAACCCTTGTGGTCGTAACAAGTGCTATAAGTGTCAAGGACTTGGGCTTTTGCATATCCCACAAAATCTCTCACTTCGAATTTATTGACTAAAAGAGAGAACCCTAAGGAGCCGGAGAATAGGAAGGTGGAAGAAGTGTATGACCCTCGTACCGTGATGAGTGAAGAAGAAATAGAAGAAGCTAAAGAAAGTCTAATCTGTGTTAAAGAGACTTCTATTTCTCTTGTGAGTAGTGGTGTTGAGTCGCCCACACGTGAGTCAACTGAGTCACCCCCGCACGATTCGACTGACTTGTCGATGAGTCATTGGTATCCGTAGAGTTGGGTGCACACAACTTGTTGGTGCCCATTGAATCGATTACATGCGAGTCCATCGAACTGGATATACAAGAATCATTAGTGTCAATTGAATCGAGTACCTCAGAGTCTTTGATTTTGGTTGATAGTGTCCTTATCGCATGGGTCATTAGAATCAGTAGAGAAGCGTCAACATACTAACTTGCATGGGATTGACCATATGATTTTATTGAATGATGAAAATACACAAAATGCCGCTAACACAATAAATTTGTTTAATGAATTTAATAACAACTGTGCATTAATTCATGATAGTCCCAAGCATGTGGAATTTTTTCCGACCTTGAAAAGAGGTAATGATGGAAGTCTAGAATTTCCTCTAAACAAGGGCATTCTTTCGAAAGTTACGGTGGAAGATTTTACACATATTTTATGCCCTGCACCTATGCCTTTTGACCCATTCTTTGTTACCCAAACAATCGAGTCAAGCCCCCCTTAACCAATCCATAACCCATACCATACCTATGCAATGTGAGAAAAGGTTGAATGAGGAGGCTATGAAATCTCCAAACTTCACTACTAATTCGGGTAAACAGTAGGAGTATCTCACAACATGGAAGGACAAGCCGGGAGCTCAGTACCCAAAGTGTACCGTACATGAGTTCTACAACTCATCGGAGATGAGTTCCCCCACCCGGAGAGAATTGATGAGGACACATCAAGCATGCCTCATCAAGTGCTCGATCGAGGTTCTTTTTATATTATCCGTGACCTCCGCGATGAAAATCCATGTCAGCCAAAGTTCGAAGTCGAATTTCTTCAAAGTAGGGGAAAATTATGCGGAATCGAAGCTTACATGCTGAGATCGCGGCCGGATAAAGAGACGCTGAAAGAGAAAGTCGACCCACGAATGGATTTTTAAAAAAAAAGGCTTATTAAAAACTCGTGTGATTAGTTTCCTTATTTGAATTATCTAAGAGTCAGACACATATATGTGATAAGTAATTGTTAATTTCGTCACTTTCTGCGCAACCATCGAAAAAGTGGTCATAAATCTATCAATATATGTTGGAATTGTGTGATTCTTATCTTATTGGAAAGCTACTTCGATAAGCTTTCAAACAAGACCAATTTCACGTCAATCGGGCATCGTTTGACCCTTCAAAAGTGGTCGAATAATAAAAAAAGATATTAATGGAGAGATTAATTATGACTGTTAGATTAGAAAGTTTTAATGGTTGATTAAGAGTTTTATTTTAAGTAGTATTCTTAGGGTTTTGATTAGCCTATTTAAAAGCTTGTAAACAACTTTATTATCATTTTTTGGTTAATTAAAATTATTTTTGCAAACTTGTGAATTCTAAACTTCGTGAGAGTGTGATTCTCTCAAAACGGAGAGTGATTCTTCGATCCCGCTTGCGGTTTGATGCGAGGCCAACTCTTCTTTCTATTCTATCATTTTCTCTATTTACTATATGATAATATCTTCCCTTGCTTTGATAAAATTCATAAACCCCAAATCTAAAAATTTACATCTTTTGATTTATCCCTTATGATTAATTTAATCTCTTGAGCCTTCATTTTCCCAAACTTTGAGGAGTCAAGAGACGACACCATAATTGTCGCTTGGTGCCCTAAACTAGATCGAAACTCGAATCCTTCATCGGATCCGTTTTTCTAAATTGGGAACATCGATGCATTTGAGCGCTAAAATTGAATTAACCCAGTTGTTTTATTGAATTCACTAAATTATTTGATGTGTTGGGTGATTCTAAATATTTTGGTATTTAATTAAATCTAAGGTTAATCCCAAATTTGCATAATTAGGGTTTTAGCGTTTTGTCCCACATCACCTTTAAGGTTCCGATGCTCACATGAATCAGTTCCACTGGGCTGAATCAATGCCTGAAAAAGAGACAATGAAACATAATATACGTGCATTTGAGCGCTAAAATTGAATTAACCTAGTTGTTTTATTGAATTCATTAAATTATTTGATGTGTTGGGTGATTCCGAATATTTTGGTATTCAATTATATCTAAGGTTAATCCCAAGTTTGCATACTTAGGGTTTTAGAGTTTTGTCCCACATCACCTTTAAGGTTCCGATGTTCAAATGATACAGTTCCACTGGGTTGAATCGATGCCTGAAAAAGAGACAATGAAACATAATATATGTTCAGGGAAAAAATATCCCACAAACTGCAAGACAAGGATCCATTTTGTCACCATTGTAGCACCTTTACGTCAGTGTAAACAAATAAGCCAATAGATGCATAGTATACAAAATGTTCTAAACAAACGCAACATTAATACTCATTAGAAAGATGATTGGATATACCAAGGTTGGTCGACCTTGACGCCCAGGTACAAAATACTCCACTTTGTGCTGACTTCAGCAGTTTTCTGTTCGAGTTCTTTCAGTTTTATTTCAACAATAATTCCCCCCTCATTCTTTTCATCCGGTTGTGGGTTTACTTCAATGCTGGAAAATAAAGCAAGCGAGTTTATATTCCTCAAAGCTTTTCCCTGCTTCTATATTGAAGACATGGCCTTGTCAAAGCTGCACCCAAGCAAACCCAACATTAGATGTTTGGAAATATGAATACAAGTGCACACTAGTTGAGAAGAATAGGACTACAGGACAGAAGTAAAAGATGCAACTATCATTATTTATGAATAACGATTTCATTGATAAATAGGACTTGTACATGAACTCATGAAGATAACTGTGACAGAAGAGCAAAATTCAAAAGGGGGAACCATCCCAATTGCATAGAATCTCTCTCAAGACCCTGTGAGAATAAACCATACTATTAGCCTAACGTGTTTCCACAATATGTCTAAACCCGACGTAAGATCAAAGGATATCATCCAATAATGAGACAAATCTTCACACTGAAAATTTCAGATAGGCCTACTCGATGTAGAAGCAATATAAAGGACCTATGACCTACTTTCTAAGGTCTACAAGGATCGCTAGAAGTTTCAACTAAAACATATGTTGCGATCTATTCTAGGTAATCATGAACAAATAATGTTTATTTAATTCAAGGTAATTAAGAACACATTATGCTCACTATTAATGATTAAGCACACAATGAGTGTTACAATGTGTCAACAGATTTTCGAAGATGATTGCTGAAACCTAGTGTGATAGAGTTGCAATACCGCGTCATGATAAAAAAATTTAAACCTTGACTAAGAGATCTCCATTGTCTTATCTAAACTATTGCGGGTCAATCACATGAGAGTTCATAAAACGATGATAACAAATTCATTTAAAAACCTTAGCAGCAGGTTGAAAACCATTGCTGTAGCACTATCAAGCTCTATTATCAATATCAAGATTTATTGGCTGTAGACATGCATGGTTGCAAACAAATAAAAGGACTGATAATAATCTGTTCTTTTCTTAAAATAATAAAATAAAATAAAAATAGTTGGCTCAAGCACATGCTTATAATATAAATAAATTATCATATTCAAATAAGAAGTCAAAATCAGTGCAAATTGTGTAGGTCTTGATTTCATGAGGGTTATTTTATTTTGAAATTGGAAAAACAACCCTCTTTACAAGAGAATGATTTTTCATGTTCTTTTAAAGAGGGATGTTTTTCATGATTCAAAGAGCAGCCACCCTTTTTTCTTCCTCTAATCTTCTCTCTCTCCCCATATTCTCTAATCTTCTCTCTCTCTCTCCATATTCATTTGCCACAACAAAGAGAAGCATCTTCTCTTTTCTACTCTTATTCATTTGCCACAACAAAGAGAAGCATCTATAAATTATATTTTTTATCTCACACCATTGAAGTGTGGTTTATCATCATGCCATGTGGAGCATTTTTGTGACCAACCTAAATTGTTCAACGGGAAATCTATCATTGGAACATATCTCAGCCCAAAGAACCATGCCTATAAATTAGATGTCGGCCACCCGATTGATGAACTTTAATATTAACCATTGAAACGAAGAACAATGGTTGATACTATAATCAACAGATCGGATGATTTAAATCTCCAAAGAAAAACATTTTTGGGCCTGTTGGACTTCAATCTATGATCTAGTACTTTGACAGTGCGGATCACCCACATCTTATACCATGGATGGTGTAACATCATTTAAACACAAAAATGGTGTTTAAATGACTGTCAAGAGAGTCGGGCACTATATACACATATGGGGTTTTTTTACCAGGTAAGGTCAGGTTTTCAGGTAGGTTGGGAGCACCAACAGATCGAATCGGGCAAATGCCATCTTTCCATTAGGCAGCCAAAATTGTGGCCCGATCAGACCCGTTGGCGGCCCTATATACAACAGGGACAACGTGATAAGGAAATAAAGTGGCGCTGAAAACAGATCTACTAAAGAATGTCAAAAATGGAATCAACAAACCTTAGAATCGGAATCTGTCTTAACTTTCTTCCAAAAAAATAACTACAAGACTATTGTTGATGCATGCTGTGATTTGATCATAACCCAGAAAAAGAAATATGAATAGTATTAACAGAGAAAATATTAAGAAGAAAAATTTGTACTCTGAATACAAACTGTTAAACAAGATACTTGAAAAGCTTATAAGAAATATCGATTAGGTGTGCAACCAAATACGGTGCGATGGCTCACGAAAAACAGAACAGACCCCTAAAAAATTCAATATAGGTATATAAAAAGGTTTCACACGAGATTTTATTGTGGCATGTGTACACCAATAACATAATGACAACATATACCCTTACACGAATTCATAAAAATTGCATGATCATATATATTGTTCCAGAGACGTGTCATTTGTCGGTGGTAACTGGTAAGAGAGAATTGGACAATCATCTCTATCCAACAGAATTTGAGACAAATAGAGACAAGGAACACATAGAAAACCGATTGTGTAATTCAATACCGTGTGTAGGCGTAAGAGGCATAATTCTGAAATCGATTTAAATTCCTAATTGAGATTATGAAATGTGGGAACAACTCTACAAAGTACAGAAGAAGGATCCAAATCTACAAATTTGAGAAAATAAAGAAACGGAATTCGTGAACAAGGAATAAAATTTGGCATTTAAAACGTATCACCTGTTTCGGCAATTCTCTTCCAACTACAGGCATCTGTGTATTACCCTCGCATATGTTCCCGAGCTTATCCTGAAACTGAATAGACAGCTGCGTAATATCCCCTTCCATGACCTCGCAAACGACCTCTCTCATATTCAGATTCCCGAAATTCACCACTTGCCCGCACGGGTACCCTTTGATGTGGTACCATTCCTGCACCCTGTCCCGAATCCTCTGCAAGAGCCGCCCACTCACCTTCCCCCGCTCCCCCAGCATCTGCAAAACCTCACTTTGCACGGGGATCAGCAACAAATACGGCCTCGACATCTGGATTCTCCTCCTGTAATCCTTCTCCTGGCTCCTATAATAATCCATCTTCTCCCGATCAGTCATGTCAGGGTCCATCTCCACCGGCTTCGACTGCGGCAAAAGCCCCACGTTTATACACCGGAACGCGTCCGCAGATTGCCATGTGCTCTCCGTGAACGAGATCGTGACGGCTAGGGTTCCGTCTGCCTTCGTCTTCCCCTCGATATATACCTTTTCGAACATGCCGCACGTGGCTAGAGTTTCGAGTTCCTTCTTGGCTTTGGTGTAGATGCCGCCGGCCTGGAGGGACACCATCTCGAAGAAGGAGTCTTCCGTGCCCACGGTAGTCCAGCGGCGGCAGTCGAAGAAGAGGATTTCGGAGACTTTGTATTTTTTTAACCCGCTGAGCTTGTTGAGCTGGACTACTATGTTGGTTGGTAGACCGTGGGAGTCCCATTCCTGAGGGGGTTCTTCACCTTTAGCGATTGCTACTGGATTCAAAAATCTGGACCAGAAATTGCCGTTTCCACCTTCGCTGCCGCCGCCACAAAAATCGCCACCTTCGTTACCGCCGGTACCACTGCCGGAGGTTAGATGAGAAGAGAGACGGGAAAGGAGGAGACCGGTGGCTGTGGAGAAGGCTAGGGTTTTAGTGGCAGAGGAGAGGGTTTGTTTGTGTCCATTTGAAGGGGCGGTTGGGGTTTTGAGGAGCGGCTGAGAGGTTGCACTTCGAAGAAGAAGCAGCGACACTGGTGGTGGCTGCTATTCTGCGCCGGGATGTAGGGGCGGAGAGGCTGAGAGTTGGGCCCAATAGTTGGTTGCTAGCGGAGAAGGCCATTTCGAGAGGGACAAGCAGAGAACGGGGGTGCGACGATGGTTTGAATTTTGAAACCTCGCCAGAGACGAGATGTCTCGCGTCCATGGATCACAGTTGGTCAAAATTTCGAAAAATTCCGAATTTTTTTTTGAAAATGTGCTGTGAACTTTATCGAGCTTTGCTGAACTTTATCGGGCTAGGCATTTTTTTCAAATTTGATTCTTATAGAAGAATATTGATATTTCCAACTAACCATTAAGGGAAATTTAGGATTTACGCCTTAAGACATATTTATTAGATTGAATCAGTATGGATATAATGTTTTGTCCCAATCGATCACACAATAGATTTTGAGCTCATGCAAAATATATCATACGGTTAGATTTTGATTTTACGCTGAATATATCTCAAAAGTGACCCCAAAACCCTTCTCTTGATACGCCTGTCATTAGGGTCACTTTGGGGATGCATGTCACGTGAAATCAAGATATGACCGTTTGCCAGTTGGGCTATGATCTCAATATCTACTGTATGAAATATTGGGTACCTCTATATATATGGGTACCTTTATTACCGCTCACGCAATCTTTAAAAGTGTTTATATGTACAACCCCTTTAAACCCATTGATTGCTTCGGAACAGATGATGAAGATCATGTTTCACCATGATCTTCCATTCAATGGATCAACCATTAATAATAAAAACAATGGTTGATATTTAAGTCCACAAATCAGACGACTTAAATCTCCCTATAATGTCATTTTTGGGCCCATTATGACTGAAATCAAATGTCATAAATCTCCTAACGGTACAAATCACCAACATCTTAGACTATTAATTGATGATCTTTAACCTTAACCATTAATATTGAAAATAATAGTTTATGTTAAAGTCCACAAATCAGAGGACTTAAATCTCTCCCTACAATGTCATTTTTAGGCTCATTATGCTTGAAATCGGATGGCTTAAATCTCCCTAACAGTACAAATCACCAACATCTTAGACAATTGATTGATGATCTTTAACATCGACCATTAATATTGAAAATAATAATTGATATTAAAGTCCACAAATCAGATGACTTAAATCTCCTTACAATGTCATTTTTGGGCCCATTATGACTGAAATCTCCCTAATTGTACAAATCACCCGCATCTTAAACCATTATGGGTTTATGATTAGTTAAATACGATTTTTATGTTTAAATGACTATAACATGAATCGGGCCCTTTAAAAATCATGACACCGACGATGAGGAGATTCAGCCCTTTTGTTTAAATGACCTAACACTATCAAAATGAAAACTGATGGTGTTAGATCATTTAAACACCAGATAAGAGTTAGGGCCCATCGCATAAGTACTAGCTCTTTGTTTTTATTAATGTATTTGGGCCAAGTTACTAAACTTTTTTATTCATGTATATGTGTCGAACACCAAATATAAGCACAAGTACACTAGCCCTTTTTATTCATGTATATGTGCCGAACACCAAATAAAAGCACAAGTACACTAGTCCTTTCTACAATATATAGTAAAATATATATTTTCAGCTGATAAAACACATATCATCTTCTTCCTTTTCTTCGTTCAGTCCTGACTCCGGAGGGTTCGTCGGATGATGTTCACCGGAGAAGATAGAGAAAAGATGAGGTAAGAAATTTTTATATTTTTTATTTTTATCTAAATATTGTTTCTTTTTTCTATTTTTTAAAGGTATGGGAAGCCAAAAAAAATCATATCTAGGTTTTAAAAATCAGAATTTTTTTTCAAAAATACAGATATGCACTCTCGGCCGAGATGTTGGAAAAACAAATTATCGGCCGATAATTTGGTAATTTATGCGATAATTACAATTTTTCGGCCTCAATCCGAAAATTACCAAATTTTCGTCTCGGAAGAGGCCGAAACCGAGTCATCTCGGCCGAAAATTTGAAATTCCGGCCGAGATTTTGATCCATACAACCTTTAAAAAAAAAAAAAAAAAATCGAGGAGAAGAAAAGTAGCCGAGAAAGGAAAAAATAGGTACGTCCTTTTTTTTTTTTTTAGGGTAACAAAGGTAAAAAAAAAATGGAGGAGAGATTAAGAGAAGAAAGAAAAAAAAATGGGTTTTTTATTTTGCAAATATTGGGTTTAAACCCTATTAAAAAAAGAAAGGAAAAAAAATGATTTTTTTATTATTTTATTTTTTTGTAAAAATTGCGTTTAAACCCTATTTTACAAAATTAAAAACCCTAAATCCTATTAAAAAAATTTCAAAATTGAACTGTGTGATCTCGGCGGATAATTTGAAATTATCGGCCGGATATTTGATTTTTCAAATTATCAGCCGATAATTTAAAATTTCGGCCGTTAATTTGCCATTTCCCGTTAATTTGCCATTTCCGGTGGGCGGGCGATTTTTATGTTTTTTCGTTTTGGTCCCGACCGAAACCGAGTCGTCTCGGCCGAAAATTTAAATTTTCGACCGAGATTTTGATCCATGGTTGTGGCCCTATTGGATATGGTGTGCAGGCCCAACATGCCAACATTTTATTAGAATAATTGTGGCAAGATCACTTTTAAGTTTTACCGACTTGAGTTCAACTTTGGGATTAGGCAAGGATCAAAATTTCAGCCAAAATGACAGAAATTTTGGTCAATTTTGTATGGAGATCAAATTTTTGGCTGGAATTTAAAATTTTTGTTTCGGTTCCCTCCGAAACCGAAATTTTGATCCTTGGGATTAGGATAGCGTCAATAGGAGATATCTTCTCCTTTAGTTAGGGTCGGTTTTATATTCATTTGAATGGTTGCTTAGGAAAGATATTAGGAGTCACATTCGTCGACCAATCTTAGCCTACAAATCGGGTGGTGATTCTTGAATCAGTGGGTAAGGAGAATTTCGATAGATTTTGTTCTATCACCTGGGCAATATGGAATGAAAGAAATAGAGTGGTTCATGGTTCATCTCCCCGTGATCCATTGGTGATTACTACAATTGCAAAATTATTCATCCAATCATATGTGCAGGCTAATGCGGTTACCAATCATGTAGATGCTCAAAGAACACTTGTGGTGCCTCAGGGACATTGCTCTCCTCCTTCGATGGATAGGTTTAAAGTTAACTTTGACGGGACATGACACGAAGATGATGAAAATACAGGAATTGGAGTGATTATACATGATCATGCAGGAATGGTGATAACATCTATGACAATGAATTATTTGAATCTCTCAAGCTTGAATCATTGTGAAGTTGTTGCTCTAAAAACTGTTATCTCTTTTGCGTGGCAGTGTGACTTTCGGAAGGTTATTTTTTAGGGTGTTTCCTTAGGAGTTATAAATTGTGTGACGACACCGGTCGATGACCTATCAGAATTAGGAGCTCTGTTTGTTGATATTAAAAAAGATATTTTGTTTTTTGAAGAGTACTCTTGCATTTTCACAAGAAGATCCTCAAATAGGGATGTTGATCTTCTATCTAAGATTGGGCTTTCCAATGATTCTATTGAAATTTGGATAGGGGACTCCCCTTCACAGGTTTGTGATGTTAATTGCTGTGGATTTTTCAATGTAAGTATTTTTATTGCTTTTAAAAAAAAAAGAGTCAGATTTGTGATTTGGCTATTAAAGAGAGGGAAATCAGGGGTATAGCATCTTGAATTTAAACCAATTTCCCTTTTGGGAAGAGGAGGTCCCCTCCCCTCCCCTCAAAGAACCTATTTCTATTCACATAGCAATAACATAGTATTATTTCATTTTCGGGTACTTAAGAAACAAAGGGATTGGAAGTGGAAGTTCTTAGAGCAATATAGGGTGCGTATGACATAGCTCTTTGCTAGCCTCAACCACAAGAGAGTTTACCTGTTTTAGTTGGTTCTCATTCTCTTTTCTAATTTCCTAAAAAGGAGGATTTACCTGCTCTAGCAGTGACCTCCCTGCTCTCTACTAACTCCCTATCAGAGCAAATAAAATATGCTCTGGCAAGGAGTGAGTAGAGAGGAGAGTAGAATTGCTGAACAGGTAAATCTTGCATAAAATCTTGATATGCAAGAAATGATCAAAGAAAAGGGGTACCTGCTAAAGCAAGTAGCAGGATGTTAGCAAAAAGGATTGGAACCTGCTAAAGTAGGTGAACTCTGCTATGGTAGGGGCTAGCAGAGAGTTATGCCATATACAGCCATACTGTCCCAAAAGGTTTTAGAAGATCAGGATTTCACGAAAATTTGTGTTATTATAATTTGTGAGATGCAAAAGTGATTTCACGTGTGATTTGTCTTGTAGATTTGAAATGTCTAAAGTACCCTCTTCTTCCTCCCAACGAGATTGGCAATTTCGACCTGTGCAGCTCGTCCTCCACTTTCACGCCCTCCAAAAATCTCGCTTCATCTCCAATCGGAACTTCGATGGGTGTAAATCAACCTTCTTAAGAGGGCAAGTTGGGATGGTTGGTCTTCGTGATGAGTTTTTGTAATTTGAAGGGACAATGGCAAATCCGAAGCTTGAAGGCGTTAGAAATGGGTGCAGATCTGAAGCCCGAACCTTGAAAGCATCAACATGGGCGGGCGCATAACCAAAGCTTGAAGGCTTGATAGCATTGCAAATGGATGCAGATCCGATTGGAGGTGGAGGACGAGCTTCACCGAAATATAATAGTTGGTATTTTTTTTGCCTAAAATCTTATCCAAATTAAGGCTGCTATTTCGTTGGAATGAAAAAAAAAATTAATTTAATTTTTTATTATAATCTTAACCCAAATTTAATTTATTATTTTGCCTACAATCTTACCTAAAATATGGTTTGAGAGATGGTTGGAATTTTTGTACTTTCTCTCTCCTCATTGATTTCTCTCTCTTACTCCTTTAATTTCTCTCCAACTGATTTATTGGTTTCCATGAATTAATCCCAACGCATTTAACGAAATGGCTGGATATCTCCTTTCTCTCTCCTCCACATCACTTTCTCTCTCTTACTCTTTTAATTTCTCTCACAAGCATTTATTGATTTCCAAGATTAACCCCAAGGTCATATCTCCTCATTTGGATGGTTAAAGATAAAGTAGAACGCGATTTAGGGTCCTACTTGGTAGGAAAATAGGGGTTAATCTTGGAAACCCGATAAATCGGGTTCTACCAAGTAGGACCCTAAACTGGGTTCTACTTAATCTCTAACCATCCAAAAGAGAAGAGATATGATCTTGGGGTTAATCTTGGAAACCAATAAATGCTTGTGAGAGAAATTAAAGGAGTAGGAGAGAGAAATTGATGTAGAGGAGAGAGACTAGAAATATCCAACCGTCTCCAAATTTTTCTTCTTCCTTTCAACAAAATAGCTGCCTTATTTTAGATAAGATTTTAGGAGAAAAAATAAATTAAAATTTTCTTCTTCATTCCAACGAAATAACAACTTTATTTTGGATAAGATTTAAAGCAAAAAAAAAAATACTGACTATTATATTTCGAGAAAAATAATAAAGAAAAATCTTGTTTGATGGCGCGTGATTGCACACATAGTATCCAAATTTTAGAAGAAAAAAAAATAATCAAGAGGACACCCATGAGCAAGGTATCAAAAATCGGCCGATACCGATACGTATTGATTTTCGGCCAAACCGATAGGTATCGGTATCGCCGATACGTATCGGGTTTCAGCCGATACGTATCAGGTTTGCAGCCGATACGTTTCGATTTCGACCGAGATTTTAGCTTGTTTTTTCTTAAATTGGCCAATAAGTTTCGGCTGATTTGTATCGGCCTCGGGAAAACCAATACCCAAGACCGATTTTAATACCTTGCCCATAGTGGACAATCCACCTTCTCTTTCAATTCCCAAGCAAGGAATGAAAATTGGTCTCGGGTATCGATTTTCCTAAGGCCGATACGAATCGGCCGAAATCCGATACGTATCAGCCGATGCGTATCGGCGATATCGATACGGGATAGTAATAAGTATCGAATCAATATGTATAAGTTTGGCCGAAAACTGATACGTATCGTCAATACGTATCGATATCGGCCGATTTTTTATACCTTGCTCATGGGTGTTCTCTTGATTTTTTTTTTTACTTATAAAATTTGGATACTGTGTGTGCAATCACTTGCGATCAAACAAGATTTTTCTTGATTATTTTTCTCGAAATATAATAGTTGGTATTTTATTTTTTTTGCCTAAAATCTTATCTAAAATAAGGTTGCTATTTCGTTGAAATGAAGGAGAAAATTTTAATTTATTTTTTTTGCCTAAAATCTTACCCATATTAAGGTTGTTATTTTGTTGGAAGGAAGAAAAAAAAATTTAGAGAGACGGTTGTCTCCTTTCTCTCTCCTCCACATCAATTTCTCTCTTTTACTCCTTTAATTTCTCTCACAAGCATTTATTGGTTTCTACGATTAATCTAATGTCATATCTCTTCCCTTTTGAAAGGTAAAAGATAAAGTAGAACTCAATTTAGGATCCTACTTGGTAGGACCTAACCAAACCCCATCGTAAAAATGTTGTCCCCCTCTTCACACGGGCTTTAAGAGCCTCAAATTCGGTGTGTAGAGTATTTTGCTTAGGGCTAAAAATAATTAAAAAGTATCACTTTGGTTCATAACCAACATCAATGGATACAGCGGTCAACGGTTATTAAAAGGAGTACCTTTATTTCCACCCCTAAATCTTTGAGTTCACCCATATAGACACGTGCAAAGGGAAAGAGAGGTAATTTGTGGGTGTCCTCAAAGATTCAGTTTGGTGAAGAGTGAATCTTGAAGTTCACCCACTTATTGGAGGCTATTTTTAATTTTCTTCCTCTTCCTCCATCATTTCGGCGAGTCTTTCATTCCGACGAGTATTTCGTTCTGATGAGTGGTACACCCCATGAACCCCACTTCTTCTCCATACATTTCGGTAAGTCCTTTAGTCCGGTGATTTAGTTTGGTGAAGAGTGAATCTTAAAGTTCACTCATTTATTTGAGGTTATTTTTAATCTTCTTCCTCTTCCTCCATCATTCTGGCGAGTATTCCGTTCCGGTGAGTGGTACACCCCCATGAATCCCCTTTTAACCCCACTTCTTTTCCATATGTTTCGGTGAGTCCTTTAGTCCGGTGATTTCATATACCCCCATAAAACCCTCTTGAAAACCACTTTTTCTCCTTTCATTCCGACAAGTCCATCCTTATAAAAGGAGAAGAAACATACTTCTTCATCTACTCCTTCCTCTTTAAACTTCCAAAAACCCTTGAAAACCCTTAAAAGAATGAGAGATGTATGAACAAAAAAAAAAAAAATTCTGTATGTGTGATGGTGGGTACCTACTGCCAGTGGTTTAAAACTGACAGTGGGTATCCACTGTCAATTTAAATAATTGGCAGTAGATATCCACCATCAACTTTAAACTATGATGGATACTCATTGACGGTGGGTACTCACTGTCAGATTTAAAAAACTAGCAGAGGGTACCCACCGTCAGTTTTAAATTACTGATAGTGGGTACCCACCATCACACAAATACCTTTTTTTTCTTTTCTTTTTTTCCTTTTTTTTTTTTCTTGTTACGTTTCTCCTTTTTTTCAAAGATTTTTCAAAAGGAGTACATGAGTTTTGAAGTTTTCTCTCTTCTTCTCCTCCTTGTTCTTTTTCTAAGGGGTTTTAAGAGAGTGTCATGACTTTTTCTTCTAGAGTTTTAAAAGGGCTTTATGACTTCTTCTTCTTAGGGTTCCAAAAGTTCATGGATTCTTCTTCTTAGGATTTCAAAAGGTTTCATAGGCTTCTTCTTCCTTGACATCGTCAGTGTAGCTGCATCGGCATCGTCATTACAAGTTCATGGATTCTTCTTCTTAGGATTTCAAGAGGTTTCATAGGCTTCTTCTTCTTCCTTGACATCATTAGTGTAGCTGCATCGGCATCGTCATTACCGATATCGCCGCCGTCGAGCGGGAAAGAGATACGGGTGTGCCAAAAGAATTCACGTGAGTGAATCTTTTACAAAATATTCACCCGAATAAGTGAGTGAACTTAAAATTTTGATTTTTTAAAACTGTACAACCACAAGCAGGTGAACTCAAAGATTTGGTGGGTGGAAATAAAGATACTCTATTAAAAGTGACTTTTGGTGAAAGATTCCCATCAAAAGTTGATATTCACGAATGAGAGACCCCTTGAACTTATGCAAAGGTCAAATATTGATTGAAATCTATCACCAAATAGTGCTTCCGAACTTTACCATCTATTGATGTGTAGGTGAGGAGAGTCAATCTGGTTATTTTTGGTAGGTCACGTGAGAGACGTTTTTAATGAATTCAGTTCTTCTTCCAAATAGCAAGGCAGTAAACTAAACTCAGCCCAAAAAGGTCTTTACCATTTAAAAAAAAACAGTTTTTTTGCAAATACTCCCTATGTTATGCTGAAATTGTATAAAACCCCTGAAGTTATACCTATTTACACTGCACCCCCTACTTTTATGTGTTCGTTATAAATAACTTCTGCCATTAAATGATAGTTAACTAGGCGTCATTTCTTCAATGACATGTTTGCCCTTATGATCATTATATTTTTTCCAACTGTGACCGCATTTTAAACGGTGGATAAGTATTGAATCCTGCCTAAATTTTTTGGGTGGAGCTTAACTAATCTCCTATAAATTGTCGTGTTACCTGCTTTTCGATTTGGGTGTCCATGACGCTCACTTGACTTGTCGGTAGCGCTAAAATGCTACCCCCGTTGGTACCATCCCGACCCTACCATCGTTACGAACCAATTGAGCATCATAGACACCCAAATCAAAAATCAAGTAACACGACAACTTATAGGAGATCAATAATGCTCCACCCAAAAAATTTGGGCAGGATTCGATACTTATCCACCGTTTAAAATGTGGTCAAAGTTGGAAAAATATAATGACCATTTTATATATAATGTTAAGTAAGGGCAAACATGTCATTTAATTGAATAAATAATGCCTAGTTAACTGTCATTTAACGACAGGGATTATTTATAAAGAAAACATAAAAGTAGGAGGTACAATATAAATAGGCATAATTTAAGGGGTTTTATATAATTTTAGCATAACATAGGGGGGTATTTGCAAAAGACCCTAAAAAAAATAAAAAATAAAATAATAATAATAATAATAATATAAACCCTATGTTAACTTTATTAGTTATGAACCATGTCTATCTATAATAAAGTGCTCCTATCAAATAATTTGAATCCTCTTATTGGCACACTACTTAGGTTGAGATCAATTCAAACACTCGAACAACTTGCATTCATCAAAAAAACAATACACCTCAAGGTATAAAAAGTAGGGCTGTGCATTATTGGACCGAATCGTCGGGTTTAGTCCGATTTGAACGGATATTGGTTTGGATTTAATTTGGAAAAAAGAAAAATAAAAAATTTTAGTTTGGTTTCGGTTTCAAGCCGAAACCAAACTGAACCAAACCGAACCGAATATAGTCTATAAGAGTATATATATATATATATATATATATATATATATATATATATATATATATATATATATATATATTGATTAGTTTTAAAGGACATTTAAGTAAAATGCATATTTTTATATAAAACCCTACTCTTGTCTTTAGCCTATTCCTAAATCCTAAAATGGTAAAGTAGAATTTATAAAAAAATCGGTTGAGAAGTTGAGAAAATTTTGATGTGCAAGTAGAACTTATAGGAAAATTGAAACCGACCGAACCAAACCGAACCGAATTGAAACGGGCTGGTTTGGTTTAAGAGTTGAACGGTTTGGTTTGGTTTGAAAATTTAAAAACCAATTAAGACCGGTTTGGTTTGTGGGTTTAGTCTAAAACCGACCAAACCGAACCGAATACACCCCTAATAAAAAGGTTGGTAACCAGCAAGGTTCAATCTATTTATGTAGTGGCGCCTCTTAATCCTTGAAAGATATTATTGGCGACATAAAAAAGGTTTAGGTGAATTTATCATAGGATACGTTTGTTCGCACCTACAGGTTTACTGAAAGCGCGTAAGTTTGAAACCCATTCATACCCATTGACTGATTGGAATAAGATGATGGAGATCGTTTTCCTCTCCAATCTTCAGCGCAATTGATTTTGAGACCATGAGCTTATCATTGATGAGTGATTTTTTATCATGACACAAATCTTAAAAAAAATCCTAAAATCACGTTTGAGCATGATATCTGTCATGTGTTTTTAGGGCCACTTTTTAGATTTAATGTCTACTCAACAAAAGCTGATATGTTCAGCTGCGAGGGTACAAAAGATAGGAGACATGTACAACTTTTTATACGTAGTAATAACTTCGGTAGTGCTATTAAATTTTGAACTTGTGTTAGGTAGCTTATCTTAGAGCCAACTGGTAGCGCTAGATCAATCTTGTTCGTCTTAAGTCAAAGAAGTAGCTAGAAGTTTTTATTGGTGGGAGCTAGCAATGACGAATAGATGTTAATAGTTATTTTATCGGCAATACAAGAGCTTCTACACCATAGATTTGAGGTTTACACACAAACAAGGTTGTAAACAAATTTAACAGTTAAATTTAACTGTTAAACTTATGATTTACTCACAAACAAGGTTGTATACAAGCATGTTTTATACAAATTTAACAGTTAAATGGGGGCTTCAACCCCCACACTATTCTTCTATGTGGCTACCCGAATGGTCTAAGTGGTCAAGTCTTTGAATGGGCACTGTTATTTATGAGCATAGAACTCGGTAGAAGTTTATTTTTAACCTTTCAATGATTTGGTATTCAAAATTTGGGATAATTAGAGAAATATGCTTCAAAAACAAATTTTTTAGTAAAAAGGATCTCTTTTCAAACTTTTAAAAAAAATGTGCTTTCACGAATTTTGGAACTTCTGAAAACTGTGATAGCATGGTTTTTTTTAAAACAAAAAATCGTGAAAGCACTGTTTTTTCTAAAACGTTTGAGGCATTGTTTTCTAAAACGTTTTTAGCACGGATTTTTTTACTAAAAGGTTTATTTTTGAGGCATTGTTTTCTAAGGTGCCCTCAAAATTATCAACTCACTTACCGACGTTGTCCGTTTGAGATCGACCCAAGCGTCAGCTGTCACATTTTTAATTTAATAATTAGATATAAGGATGGGTGTCGGTAACTCGGTATTTTTAAAATAAGAGAGCGACTCCTACGGTTTGAGGTCAATTATTTTAGTTGAATCCAACTGAGAACGATTATAGGGAAGCGTTACACTCATTAATCCTATCAGAAACTGACTTTCCCGAAGTCATGGCCCTTGAACCAGTAAAAGTCGTCTACTCCTGCCAACAAGAGAAAACAAGAAGATCCAGCATGGTATGAACGCTCCAAGAAGGAAACATGGTGGCTTGCGTGCCGTGATGTGGATCGAACTTCATGACTTAAAAGGTAACGGCTAAAAAATCGTGTGCAATGAGGAGGGCCCAAACACATCGCTTTCTAACGTGCAGCTCTCGTCTCGACTCTCGAGTTCTTATCGCATGTAAAACTCATATAATCTACAAAAGGAACTGGCTTTAGGTATTAGGGCCCTTTAAATATGGTTCTTATATAATATTTGTTTATAAATAAGTCCCCAAATCTAATGATGTAGAAACCCTCATATGGGTTCAAGCTCCTTATTAACTCTAGAGTTTCTATTAAGTATGATTCTAATACAACCTTTGCTAGAGTATAAGCTCTTAAATAAATGATTTAGAAGCCTCCAAATTGATGATAAAATAATTACGAACATTATATTAATCATTTATAGCCACCACCAACAAAAATTTCTGCCTATGGAGAGGTCAATCGCCCCCTACCAATCCAGTCAACTCTTATTTTTTTTTGGGTAGCATTATTTGCACTCATTTCTCCTGTGAAGATCACACACTCGTGACTCATCTACCATACAAAACTGTTGAATGCTTTGAAACAGACAATGGAGATCGTTTTACGTCCCAATCTTCCACACAATTGAACTGACGCACCTATTAGACAGCTACATGTTGATTCAACACGACACACATCCCAAAAGTGGACGTCTAATAGTACGCCCATGAACACGGTCACTTTTGGGGATGTGTGTCGCATGAAATCAACATGTGACCATCTGATAGGTGCGCCATGATCTCACAATCTATTGCGTGGAAGGTTGGACAAAAAATGATCTTCATCATCTGATTCAAGAGAATTAACGATTTTTTATGATGGAAGAGTGTGCTCTTCACATAAAAAATTGGTGCAAATAATGTCACCTTTTTTTAGAAGGTAGTGACGATTAACAGGTGTATATGTCAAGATCATCCATTTTATACACATGCGTCGTGATGGTCATTTAAACACTAAAATGGTTAAATGATATTATTCCGTTAATATTTTTTTTTTTAATAGATAAAATTATACCGTTAATAATTTGGATAATTCATACTTTTAAAGGGATAAACAATACATTAAAGGGTATTGGGCCCAACAGTATCACTTCTAGAGAGTTTTGAATAATTTGGGTACTTCCGTTAATAATTTGCTGTCCTTAATTTTTAATGGCCAATATTGCAGTTCTCCTGTCGGAATGTTCACATCGGTAAGCCTGATTCTTTCGTTGAGATGTCCAATAATAGATTATCACTTTGAGAGTTTAGATAGATCACTGAGTATGCCATGTGGTATATGGTGTATTAAAAGTCTAATTTAATAATATCAGATTATTTATATGTTTAAATTTCCGTAAAGAGCCATTATCCCATACAATTTTTTCCCCCTCAAAACATGAGACTGCGGACCAAGCAGATGTACCCTTTATATCTATGCACCCGAATAGTCCAACAAAACCATTGAAACATGTCTCCACAAAAGATTCATCACTCCTAAGAGTCAATTTATAAAATGTACAATTGTTTGTATTAAAGTGTATGGATCATATGAATACATTCCTTCAATGAGTGTAATTTTTGGGATCACTTCAATTCATTATGTGAGCTACAACTTTGACGACATGAAGTGCTAAAAATCATGTGGCACTTGTCCTAAACATGAGTTCGCGGATCTGCATGTAAAGTTTGTAAAGTTAGTCTATAATGGGTGTCCACTCATGATAGGCAATAATATTTGTGTGATTGTTTGACGTGCATAGACTTTTCATACATGACATTGAAAGTCTGTATAAATAATACAGTGACAGACGTGTGGACTGTCATGTCATGTCTACCCATCATGTAAACTAACTCTCATTTGTAATGGGAGGCTCCTAATACCAGCTCCATCTGATTACCTCATCAATCATCCTTAGAGTGGAAGTAGTTCCTTTTGTTCTTCAAATTTAAATGATTGCAACCAAGTTAACATATTATATATATATATATATATACTTTTATATAAAAGTGAGAAGGGTATCTTGTTTAGATTCTTTCCTATCACTAAAAACAAAAGAGCTATTGGTTTTTGGTTTCTTTAAATTCACCCACCGAATAGTTGAGTTGACCTACGCTGAAATACATGGGCTGTGTTGAATCAGACGATGGACATCGTTTATCTTCTTAATCTTTCGCATGATGGCTCTTGAGATCATGCGAGTACTATCAGCCGATTACTGTTTTATTTCACAAAACACACATCTTTGAAAAAGTGACTTGAAAATCATGTGCACGCTTAAAATTGATCTTAAGGTTACTTTTTTGGGTGTGTTACATAAATTTCCACCGAAATTTTGGTACCCTATGAATTGTTTTTTTAAACTCAAAATTATCGGCCAATAATTTGAACTTATCGGCCAATCATTTCCTAATCATCAAATTATCGGCCAATATAATGAGATCGGCCGATAATTTTGAGTTTTTTTTTTTTCGGCCGATAATTTTATATTTAAAAAAAAAAAACTTTGGGCATCAAAATTTTGACCTAGACCACAAAATTTCGGCCAAAATTTCGTTCGGAAGTTTCGGCCGATATCCTGAAATTTTAGATAAAAAATCATGGCTTTCAAATTCTCGGTCAATAATTTGAAGTTATCGGCTAATAATTTGCTAATCATCAAATTATCAGTCGAAATCTTGTGATCCAGGCCGAAATTTCGGTGCCCAAATTGCCTTTTTAAAAAAACCCAAAATTATCGGCCCACTAATTTGAAGTTATCAACCGAAATTTTGATCTATGACCCCAACTAAAATAAAGTGTTTATCGTTTAGGATCGAGGTGCCAAACTCGATATCGGGTATCATTCCAGGGAGGACCGATACGAATCGGCCGATACGTATTGGCCCTTGTGAAAAAAAAAAAATCAAGTTCTTGGCGCAAACCGATACATATTGGTTGATACGGGCTTGTATCAGCCGATATTGATACCGAGTTGGAGGATCAAGAAGTATCATAACCGATACGTATCGGTTTATTGAAAAATCGATACGTATCGCCATTATGTATCAGTATCGCCGATATCCTGAAATTTTAGATAAAAAATCATGGCTTTCAAATTCTCGGTCAATAATTTGAAGTTATCGGCTAATAATTTGCTAATCATCAAATTATCAGTCGAAATCTTGTGATCCAGGCCGAAATTTCGGTGCCCAAATTGCCTTTTTAAAAAAACCCAAAATTATCGGCCCACTAATTTGAAGTTATCAACCGAAATTTTGATCTATGACCCCAACTAAAATAAAGTGTTTATCGTTTAGGATCGAGGTGCCAAACTCGGTATCGGGTATCATTCCAGGGAGGACCGATACGAATCGGCCGATACGTATTGGCCCTTGTGAAAAAAAAAAAAATCAAGTTCTTGGCGCAAACCGATACATATTGGTTGATACGGGCTTGTATCAGCCGATATTGATACCGAGTTGGAGGATCAAGAAGTATCATAACCGATACGTATCGGTTTATTGAAAAATCGATACGTATCGCCATTATGTATCAGTATCGCCGATATCCTGAAATTTTAGATAAAAAATCATGGCTTTCAAATTCTCGGTCAATAATTTGAAGTTATCGGCTAATAATTTGCTAATCATCAAATTATCAGTCGAAATCTTGTGATCCAGGCCGAAATTTCGGTGCCCAAATTGCCTTTTTAAAAAAACCCAAAATTATCGGCCCACTAATTTGAAGTTATCAACCGAAATTTTGATCTATGACCCCAACTAAAATAAAGTGTTTATCGTTTAGGATCGAGGTGCCAAACTCGGTATCGGGTATCATTCCAGGGAGGACCGATACGAATCGGCCGATACGTATTGGCCCTTGTGAAAAAAAAAAAATCAAGTTCTTGGCGCAAACCGATACATATTGGTTGATACGGGCTTGTATCAGCCGATACTGATACCGAGTTGGAGGATCAAGAAGTATCATAACCGATACGTATCGGTTTATTGAAAAATCGATACGTATCGCCATTATGTATCAGTATCGCCCGAGATGTCATACCTTACAACAAGGATCAAAATTTCGGACGAAACGAATCGGTTTCGAACCCCACCGAAATGTCGAGATTTCGGCTGAAAATCCGAGACAATATTTCAGTCGAAATCATGTGGTCCAGGCCGAAATTTCAATGCCAATTTTTTTTTAAAAAAACTCACAATTATCGACCGATAATATATATGATGATTTAATATCGACCGATAATTTGATGATTAGCAAATCATCAACAAATAACTTCAAATTATCGATCGGTATTGGCTGATGCAGGTCCGTATCAGTCAATACATATTGGTTTGTGCCGAGACCTTGCGCTTTTATTTTTCTTTTAAAAAGGGCCAACACGTATCGGCCGATTCGTATCGGTCCTCCGTGGATCGATACCTAATGTCGATATCGAGTTTGTTACCTTCATCACAAATGATAAAGACTTCATTTTAGTTGGGGTCAAAGATCAAAATTTCGGCCGAAACACATCAGTTTCGAACCGCACTGAAATAAACTCTCGAAATTTTCGGTCAAAAATTGTGACCTTCAAATTCATGACCGATAATTTGAAGTTATAAGTCGATAATTTGCTAATCAACAAATTATTGGCCAATATTTTAAAGGCCGATCATTTTTTGTTTTAAAACAAAAAAAAAGAAAAGTATGAGCACCGAAACTTCGGCCTGGCCCATCACATTTCGGTCGAAATTTCATCCGAGATGTTCAGCCGAAATCCCGAAATTTCAATGAACATACCAGATTCGGTTTGTTAGCCAAATTATTAGCTAATATTTTGAAAGCCGATAATTTTTTATTTTAAAACAAAACAAAAAAAAGTATGAGCACCGAAACTTCGGCCTGGCCCACCACATTTTGGTCGAAATTTCATCCGAGATGTTCAGCCGAAATCACAAAATTTCAGTGAGCATACCAGATTCGGCTTGTTGGTCAAATTATTGGCTAATATTTTGAAGGCCGATAATTTTTTTGTTTTAAAACAAAAAAAAGTATGAGCACCGAATCTTCGGCCTCCCCACCACATTTTGGCTGAAATTTCGTCTAGAATGTTCAGCCGAAATCCCGAAATTTTTGTGAACATACCGAATTTAATTTTAGTCCTAACTAAACCGAAATTTC
Organism: Chloranthus sessilifolius; assembly: GCA_021018995.1. NCBI lineage: Eukaryota > Viridiplantae > Streptophyta > Magnoliopsida > Chloranthales > Chloranthaceae > Chloranthus > Chloranthus sessilifolius. The sequence continues at coordinate 159,312,999 of CM037585.1, forward strand.
GGTGCCCAATAATTTTTTTTTAAAATGTAAAAATATTTTTAAAATTTATATTGTAATGATTCATTCTCCAAATAAATTGCTCTCACGTACATTTGCACCTACAGGGTCCACTAGTATATATATATATGGGAGCTGGTTCCCCTAATTCTTCTTCTTCCTCCTTCCTCCTTCTAGCCACTAGCTAGTCAGGTCGCCATGAGAGCACGGTCTCCATTAGAGCACGGTAATTGTCCTCCAAGTTAAGAAGTTTGGCAAGAGATTTTTGATCTCTCTGCGTAAAAATCTTGTAAAAGAGCATTGCCGCTCAAAATTTTTTTTGGCACTTTAATGGAATATTTTTTCAAACCTATCTTTATATGTTAAGCAACTATTCCTATTAAGAAGTGAAATTTAAAACTTGGGCAAGTGAAATCTCTCATTTTATGATTTTTTATTTTTATTTTGATAATTTAGAGCATCCCAAGCTGGACTAAATCCTAAGGAATGCACCCCCTCACGATGCCACGACTAAGACATCCTCGTCTGGCGTATGGCGAATTTTATATGACTAATAATTCCTGCAGTAATGCATTCGACAAATTTTATGGAATGCCTGATAAAATTTACCAAATTTTGTGTACAGTACGTCAAACCAATAGCTGGCTCCTATCAATGGAAAGCTTACTACAACAAAAGGCTTTCAAGTTAGAATACACAAACCATGCACAGATGTGCAGGGAAAATTATCTTTGATTCACGAGTGCTAGCTCAAGTAACTTAAAAGGCAAAATAATAGTAGACTCCATGAGAAAAGGCCTGTCAAATGAAATGATGATTGTCAGATAGCATTTGAAAAGATCAAAAGCTATCATCTCAACCCTTCACTGTTAGTATTATCAGTTCTTGGGAGACCACTCTTAATATATCTCTTAGTGACGGAATTCTTAATAGGATATATCTTAAGGCAGCACGACGAAACAAGAAAAAAAGAGCAAGTGATTTATTATCTGAGCAAGAAGTTTACCGACTACGAGACATGCTATTCTCATCTGAAAAATGAGTAATTCCAATCAGACGATGGAGATCATTTTTGTTCACAATCTTCCACGTAATCATATTGACATCGTGAGTGTACCATCAGATGATCAATTTTTGATCTATTGGCACACATCCCAAAAAGTGTCTGAAGATATCCACAGCTGTGCATACCTTATTTTTCCTTCAGAAACGCTGTTGTGACCGGCCGGAATTGGAGAACTAACCGATCGACTTTAATTTCATTTTCCAGGTAGAAGAGGATCCCATAAGGCTTTAGCATTCTTTATTTTCCAGACCGATCAAGATTGGAGTGATCAGTTGAAATACCCTTGAGATTTTCTTTGTATTGCTTATTGTATTTCCGATCAGTCGGCTAAGTCCTGACTAGTCTCATCATATATTTCTGAAGCCCTTAGCGCTCTGATTGGTCGAATATGACTCTTCGACCGGTCCATTTTGGACTTGTTCTCTTCTTCTTCAGCTCTACTCTGCTGCGCTATCCCAACCGGTCAAATCTGTAACTTCGATCGGTCCATTTAACCTTTTAAAGCACTCCTTTCAGCTATATTCCTTAGAAGATCCTCAAGTCATTATTTTGAGGTTCCACATCGGGTTGCGAATGAAGCTGTAAAAAGAGTTGATCTTCTACTCTATTGACACTCTTGAGGAGTGTTACGCCGTTGTGCAAGACTTTGAATGGTATTTGAACGTGACAGTGGTAAGACGATTTGAGCTGCATGTCGGTGGCACATGGAATGAGGCACAACAATCACCTAAGTAATCAGAAAACGGAAACCACACTTGAAACCTATCCCAAACCATACAAACTCTTTTGTTTCTTTGTGTGACATCATATTTTTCAATTTTTCTCATTTTTCTCCCATATTTTTCTTTAGCTTTTTATTTCTTACGCAAGATCGCGGAGTTTGGGCGGTCTTGGGAAGTAGAGTCCCAATTCATGTCTGGACTGATTTCCGCATGTGGTCGTACGTGAAATGCTCAAAAACATGAGTCGTCACTCGGAGCTTTTGGTGTCTTGAGATATCCAAAATCAATATCGCGAACACCGAAGTGTAATATATGACTCCGAATCACCGATCAACGCCAAAGCCTCTTAGATAAAGACTTCGGTTATCAATTGGAAAGGTATTAGACACCCGATTGATCCGTTCGTAAGCTGTCTCTATCATAATCAAGTATATAAAACAATATAAAATTGAACGATACTTCCACTTACCCGATGACACTCCGATCCTATTTAAGTCCCAATAATTACCAAAATTTTGGTGAAGTACCAGCTCAAACAAATAAAAAAGGTAGTGGAATAAAAGGGAGAGTCGGAGCTCTCGAACCCTTATAACACTGTTCTTATGCAATCAAACCAATTATTTTCTTAAACAAGATCTTGACTCGGATACCCCACTTTGATCCATAGGAGATGAGAAAGAGGCAAAATATGAGTTAAAAAAAAAAAAATCCGTAATTTTTTTCTCAAACAAGATCTACGTCAGAGGGAAAGCCGAGAGACTGCCGGAGAGAGAGAGAGACAGAGACGGCTGGAGGGAGAGAGACGGGACGGCTGGAGAGAGACAGGAAAGAAATCTTGCAGGATATGTTGTGGGTTGAACCTACCGTCCATTAGAGAGAGGGCACGGCTAGAGAGAGAGAGAAAGGAAAGATATCTCGCTGGATTTTTTTTTGGCTTTAACCTCCCGTCCTCCAATGGAGGACAAACACCTTTTCTTATATATATATATATATGGAAAAGGCCTCTGTCCTCCATGGGAGGACGGTCACCGTCCTCCAAGCATCCACGTGGCAGCCAACATATTGTTTTGATGGCACGTGAAGCTCGGGTGCATTGTTTAGATCATCTTTGTAAAAAAAAAAATTTGAAAACCCATCTCCACCGTGTGTTTTTTGAACCGTGAAATGTGGATCAATGAAACCCGTCAAACTTTGACTTGTGGATTTAAAAAGTTTTTTCAATTTTTTTTTAATAATATTGATCTATACCGTCCACTTGTGCTCTACATGACACCCAAACAGTGTTTTGAATGCCACGTGAAGCTCCATGAGAATCTTGGAGGACGGTGACCGTCCTCCATTGGAAGACCTAACCGGCTCCCTATATATATATATATATATATATATATATATATATATATGGATTACAAGTGATCTAAAGCTCAGTTTTCCCCCGCCAGGAAGCATCAAAATCACAACAACTTCCATCGCTCTTAAAATTATCGCTGAGCTATTATATGGTGGTGTGTACGATCGGCAAGTGTGCTACTTGCCTCATATGTATAGCTGTAACTGTGAAAGTTAAAGTCGATCTAGACCGTTAAATCAATAAATTGCTTCTTCTTAGATGGGGCCAAATTAAACGGTTGCTTTTGGAATTTGGACAATCAATAAAATCATGCAGTTGCCGCAGTTTTTTAACGAATGGTTATGATCTTCTACTCGGTGTAATTAGGGGATGTGCACCTCTAAGTGGCTGTGGACTTATTGAACGGTCAGGATCATTGTTAATATTCATCCAATGGTGAATAGAGAAGGGGGAGGCGCGGCGCAATCATATTGGCGGCGGTAAGCAGTACATAGACTTTTTAAATTTCCTTTTTGCTGAAAGCGGATCCAAAAGGCCAAGAATCTCGAACTGGTCACGAGGAAGAGGAGGTTTGTTTATTTCTTATTATTTCTATTAAATTGTTATTTCAATTTGCAGAATTTGATTTCTTCGAATTCGCTGGAAGATTCATTTCTATTCATGAAACTGTTTTCAATTTATTTGAGCTGAGATCATGGGAATCAAAATTTCACCATTTGTAGATTCAATGAACACACAGTTATAAGATTTCGGTTGGGTTTTCGGGATCAATCCCGGTAGTTGAATTCGATGACTTCTGAAATGATTTGGATTCATCAAAAAGATTTCTGAAATGATTTGGAATTTGCGTCACAAATGGATGTTAATATTCTGAATATTTATGATTTTGGAAGTTCAATTGAGAAGTATAGGTGAATTTTAATTTTTCTGAGATAATAAATTTTGTCAAAACGTCTGAAATTATATTAACCATTACACAAAGATCCTGGAAACCAGACACATTAATAAGTCCTGAATTTCAATATAAAAACATTACATTCATATGCAGGGATTTAAAGACCAATCTATATATATATATATATATATATATATATATATATATATATATATATATATATATATATATATATATATATCAGCTATTTATATCAGCATATCGGCCAGGTCCCAGGCTGATACATATAGGATATGTGTCAGCCAAACCGGCCGATACTAAAGTACTTTTTTTTCAAATATTAACAAATACAAAGTAAAAAAATTGCCAAAAGGGTGTTTTTGATAATCTATCCAGTTCATATCAGTTACATATCGTCCTATATGACCCGATATAAGCCGACATGGTCTGATATGACCCGATATTTGACCCCATATTCCATTGGGTGTGTATATCTTATTGGATGTGGCCTAACCCGATGCATATCGGCTGATATGTATCAGATATGGCCGATATTTAAAACCATGCATGTATTTATCATCATCATTATCATCGTCATTGTCATCTTCATCTTAATCATCACCCTCATTGTTATTTCTATTCTACTCATTGCTATTTAGGTTACACTCTTTATTGCTCCACAATCCTTCATGTCGTAACTCACTACTTCTCTCCAAGTCTCTATTGGTCTTCCTCTCTTCCTACTTACAATATGCTAACACAGCTGTACATCTATGGTAGATTCAGATTTTGTTTGATTGATTAGTTTTGCTAGGATATGCGATCCAAAACCTTTCCTTAGAGCATAAGGCCAGCCCTGTTTCTTGACACTCTTATTAGCACAGATTCCACTTAAACTGATTCCTGTAAAACAGTGTTTGTGGGACACTTTTCAATGCAAACTAGCATTTGCAGGAATCAGATTTAAGTGAATGTGTTGCGCGAAGGACAAAAAATTGGAAGTTAACAAATGGTAATTGTTACCGTCTTTCTGGTTTTCATAGCAGGAAGTGGGAATTGGCCAAGAGGAGGAATGCTAAACAGGGCTTCAGTGTTCATTTGGATTGTTGTAAAACGTTAAATACCCACAAGGGATCAACTAAGAAAAACATAACACCTATTTTACCATGTGTTTTGTTTGGGAATTTGATTGAAATATTTTATCATATCATAAGAAGAATTTGCCTCCTCTTTCTCAAAGTATTTGGCAGTATAATTACCTTAAATGCTACGTCTTCTCTAGTACTTCTTTGAGTTACGTGATTATGCTGAGACACTGGAGCAAATGTTTGTTTGCAATTTTATGAATGATTTGGGGAGAGAAAAATTTCCTCCTTCTAGTGGACAGTATTCAAAAGAAATTAGTCATGAGAAGAAGAGCCCTGCGTCCAAAAGTGTTTTAGTGGGACATTTCTAGGATTTGTTGGCTAATTTGAAAAGAGCTTTCTCTATTTGTTGTCCACTATTGAGGGTGGAGATTACAAAAGCATTCGTAGTGAGAGTTGGGTAATGCTCAAATTTGATCGTAACAACAAAAAACCCAGGGCAACAGGGGTGGGGGAGTTTTTTTCTTATAGAGATGTCAGTGGAGTAATGCTGTCTTACTCTAAGTGGGTTGGAGCAACCACAAGCATGTGTGTCAGAAGTGGATGTGGAGGCCTTATTGATGGATTGAAGCCAACTCAACAAATGTAATAAAATGATTGATTCAGGCTTCACCCTTTACATAAAAACATAATGTGAATTTTTGAGAAATTTATTAGTTTCTTCAAGATGTTGAAGAAAAAAATATTCTCCCATATCCATTTGGAAGGAAATAGACATGCCTAGGTGGAAGGAGCAACCACAAGTATGTGTGTCAGATGTGGATGTGGAGACCATATTGAGCACTCAACCATTGTAAGTTATGGATTGAGGGCAACCCTTGAAATATAATAATAAAATGAATGATTCAGGCTTCACCCTTTACTTAAAAACATAGTGTGAATTTTTGAGAAATTTATTAGTTTCTTCAAGATGTTGAAGAAAAAGATATTCTCTCATATCCATTTGGAAGGAAATAGACATGCTGATAAAGTGGCCAACGATGGGGTTGACAACTGTATGGTTCGGTGGGGATCCTTTCATATGTGTTTTGTAGGGTTGTTCTTGAGTATTGTGTGTACGCTGTGTAGCAGCTTTATTATGCATCTGTCCAAGGGCTAAGATTGGGTATCAGTGTCCCATCTCAGCCAGGAGTTTTATTTAGTTGATTCAGGTATGACTCAGAATAGTAGTGCTTCCAAAGCATGTGTCTTAGAGAGTAGTTGATGCAGGAACTTACTAAATGCAATGTTAGGGCTGAGATTAGGATTAAAATTAATTTAATCAATTAAAAAAATAGCAATTTCTCATAACAAATTATCACGAAAAATTCTAGAAATTCAATTAGGTGATTTAATTCCGGCCCAAAATAGCGTTACTTTAGTGTACGTTCCCTATTGCGGATTCAGAAGACTAGGGTTCTTATGAACGGCTAGATCTCTGATTGTTTTAGGGCGTCGAACGAACTCGCAAGTAAGTTCTCTCGATATCAAACGAAAATAAAAGACTAATAAAATTGATGATGAACAAAATATTGATTTAGGGCTTTTATGAGATCAATAAAATAATTAGCATTACGCTACTTACGCAAACCGTAAATCTAGAGAAGATAGAGATGGAAGAAGAGTTGGGCTCACACCAAACCGCAAGTGGGAATCGAAGAATCGCTCTCCGTTTTGAAAGAGTCACACTCTCACGAAAGTTTAGAACTCTCAATTTTGCATAAGCAATTTTCATTAACCAAAAACTTATAATAAAAGTGTTTACAAGCCCTTAAATAGGCAAACCAATGCATAAAATTAGAAATCCTAGTATTACTCTAATTCCTAATAAAAGAAATATTCTAATTCTTTTAAAGCAATAAAGTCCTAAACAATAAGGAAACTAATTATATTTCTAATAAAAGAAACAACTTTTACTTTCTAAAATAAAATAATGAAAGAGACTAATCCTAATTCAATTAGGATTCTTGAAATTCGTCACTTTATGTGCAGCTTTCGAAAACTGACCATAACATCTTCAATACTTGTCGGAATTGCTCAATTTTTGGCTCGTTGGACAGCTACTTCGATAAGCTTTCAAATATGACAAATTTTGCATCAATCCGACTTCGTTTGACATTTCAAAATAGGCCAAACATAAAAGTAATGGGATTAAAAGTTACTCTTCTTTCGATGAGTTACTTTTCTTCTTTCTGATCACTTTGATGTTCTTCTTTCGCTTCCGATATGTTATGGGCAATTGCTTGAATCGGATGTCCCCATCAGTAGTCATATGCTTTTGAGACTTTGTAATAATGGAGATCAATACCAAGTCGTTTCGGTTGACTTGTAGGTTGTAGCGATTCTATCAAGTCTTTACACCTTCATTTGTCTCTTTGTTTGATAAAATTAGAGATTTCTTGTGTTAAAAAAGTGCATCAGGAGATGTCATTAGTAAAAAAAGTCATTGCCTCTTTTAATAGTCATAAGAATATTCCATTCATCACAGAAATAGTTGAGATAATGGGATCTTTTGATTGGCTGTAGTCGACAAACATGGTTTTTATCGTGTATGCCATGGTTTGAAAACCTGAAAACTTGACTTGACTCGAAGATTTGAATAAACTTGACTCATTCCAATTTAGTAATTTAGTATATATATTTTATAGAAATAAAAAATATTTTAAACAAAAAAATTAGGAAAAAATACGCTTTATACTTTTGTATAAATATAGGGTCTCTAAAACCTTATCCCATGAAAATATTATATATATAAAGGTAGGTTACGAACCTTGGCTGCTTCATCCTACTGAAATCCTGACTCGACTCGAATTCTCGAGGAGTCGAATAACTCAGCTGAGTTACTATTGACTTGCCGAAGTTTAGAATTATGGCATATACTTTGAGAGCTATCATCAGATGCTTAAAACTTCTTTTAATTTTTTCACTTCAAGATAAGGAGAAAAGTTACAAATTGGTTACTCATGTTATTATTCCACTTTAACTGTCTCTGTAAAGGTTACAACTTATAACCTAGAGCACATTCTCACATTTTTTTTCTTGGATAAATAGTGCTGATTGTTCGATTGTTATGCATTTGCTAATTTGCGTGGTCGTGCTTACTTTGACTCTGTACATCACATAATAACTGGACCAAACAAAAAAAGATGTACTTTTACATGAATGAAATAACTAAGTAATTTTCTTTCTCAGAACATATTGCGGAAATATTAATCTTAAATTATTGTGCAGGAATACAACATAGTATTTGCACTGATATTACTATTGGTTTTTGCAGGTTAATGCTTTGAGACATTTTAAACTGGTTCTATAAATTGAAGATTTCAGGCAGATTTTCATGCGATAATATGCCCCACAACTACGTAGGTTACATAACAGTTTACCCTATGGTGTACTGAAGGATTATTTTTGGTATTTTAAAGTGCCATGTGTCAACTGAATGAGAGCATGAATTTTAAGCTCTATTGATTCACTCCAATGGGTGATTCTTTGTCCATGTCTGGTTCAAATAAGAACTCCGAATTGCCGATCATCACTTCAAGCAAAAATGCCTCAAAAAATTGTGTAGTTGCTTCTGCCTCAAAGATTTTTCGACATAAGAATTTCAAGCACATGATTTCTTTGAAGAATGCTAGATTGGGAGGAGGATGTACTGACCAGATAGTATTCTTTATGCTGAAAGTAGCAGTGCTGGATATGGTGCGAAGGGTCTCCAGCACGAGGTGCCCAATTGTATGGAGGGGCCTTCAGGCATTGCAAGTTCTTAGTTATCCACCTTTCAAATGGATGCAAAGATGGGGAGTCTTGAAGAATTTGGTTGCAGCCATGCAGGTTGGTCCATTCATGTGAATGTCAAAATTATGGAGCTGAACATAGTTCATGTTTTTGTTTAGGATTAATTAAAGCTTCTTGTACAGATATACCCTCACAGTCCCACATTTTAGGAAGGCTAAAGCAATAGAAGACAACTTTCGAATTGTGTCCCATACTTCTTTGGCAGTCCGAAGAAATACAAGAATAATATTGGCTTGTGGATAGGGCTGTCAACGGGTTGGGTAAACCAGATTCCTGACACTGTTTTTAATCGGCTTGGGCACTTGAACTTGACCCGTTCAGACTGGTTGATTGATGTTTTATCTGTATAATATAAAGGAATTAGGGGGTTTAGGGGAGATTTAACCAGGTCAGGTCAGTTTTTCGGATCTCATCGGGTCGGGTTGGGTACATACCCTTGACTCATTGGGCAGCCAAATTTCAGCCTAACCCGACCTTTTGACGCCCTACTTGTGGATCCATAGAGATAAATAGGCTTGTCATCACCATGAAATTGCTTGATTCCGTTTACCATATATGACATCATCAATAGTATTTGTACTTTTATAGGGTGACTAATACTTCCAATTATCATAGCCCATCCTCTATTTTCCACCAAGATACATCTCTATCAGTTGCCACCATGAAAGAATATTTCGGCCATTCAACTGAATTTTGTTATTTGGATGCCGGGATTCTCTACTCTATTGATTCCCAAACACTCATTACATGATCCTCTGATTTGAGGTTCCAAATATGGCCTTACGAGTCATAATAACTCTTAACAATCAAGGAGTCCCCTGCACTACTGCTAGAGATCTCTCAAACAGCATGAGAATTTGTCCATCAACCGAATTTTCATAGTAAATGCAATGAAAGGGATAGTGCGACCATAGATATAAAACTTGGCAGGTTTAACTCGTCCGACTTACTTGACTTGCCGAGATTTCTAGTCGAGTCTGATCAAGTCGAGATTTTGCTACGATGAAGCGAAATTCGTAAACCACCCTTACATATAAAGTATTTTTCATGGGATAAGGTTTTAGAAACCTTATTTTTTAAGAAGTATTAAACTACCCCATTTTCCCTCTCTTTATCTTATGTGTATTTTTTTTTTATTTTTTATTTTATTAACTATATATTCTTCAAATTAGTTACTAAATTACCAAGTCTAGTTTGTTCGAATATTCAAGTTAACTTGACTTGGCTGACTTTCAGGTTGAGTTTTCGGGTTTTTAAACCATGAGTGAGACTGATAGGAAACAACATAGCAAAAGATGGTTTCTGCACTTCAAAAGCTTAGTGAATTCCACAAATAGATTTCACCTGAAATATATTACTTCACTGATGCAGAGGTCAAAAAAGTGAAAGACTGTTCATCTTCATGGCAATTAAGAAGCAATTACAACACCCTAAAAATTTCTCAAACAGATTCAAAGAAACGTCATACAGGTTGTAATCAGATGTCATGACATTAGCTCTGGGTTGTTTTAGATATTGATGGTCAGCGGTTGATGATATTGATCCAAATGGTGCATCAGTTTCTAGTGAGGGTAATAGAAGAGTAGAATCAGAGAGAAAAACACTTAAATACCCTGATAAATAAAAAAAGCAAAGAAGAATACGAGAGAGAAGAAAATTTGAGAGAATGATTTAGGGCCTACTGGTTTGATTGGTCCTCTACAGTATTGGAAGTTTTAAGGAATTATGGAACTATCAAACATGAGTATTTATAATATAGATTGTCAGAAATGTAAAGTTTAGGTTTTTGCCAGAGTGGTGGTGCTGTTAAGCGTGTAGCCTTGAGCAAAATTAAAACATAAGTCTCTCCTTCCACAGTTTCAGTGGAAATGGGGAGATGCTTTGTTTGATTTACTGGATCTTAGATTGGGACTGATGAGGCTTAAATAGATTATTCTTTTTAATTTATCAACCTCAAGAGTTTTTTTGATAAAACCATCATATGAATATGCTCCCCTATTAAATGATTCGAAGAAAGAGGAGAAAATGCTCTCCATTTTCTTTCTCTTGTGCTCTATGGATTTTTCCCATAAAATTGATTGGTCTGTAGATAACACTCCATTATACAATAATAACATGACTAAATGAGTTTCTCTAGAGGTTGCAATTTTTATATGGATAAAACTTCTGTGTGAGTAGGTTTTTTTTTTTTTTTTTTTTTTAAATAATTTTTTTTAGCATTATATATTTCAAATCCTTGGTTATAATTACTTATATTGACAGAAACTCTCAAGGCCATTATTGTTCCTCTCAATCACAACAGTTTTATCGAATCAGTCAGAGTATTATGAAGAAACCGCAAATAGTATGGATGATCCTCAACCATATTCTGAGTCACTTGCAAGGGAATCAATTCCTGATATGAGGTATGTTCATTGAAGCTTTCATTCTTGTTGCATATATTGAGCAAAACTACTGTCAGGGTAAAGTTTATTAGTAGTGTCAATTACTGACCAAAGTTTTGAGTAATGATCAAGTCCCATGGATTTTTGCTCTATATTAAACCCTATAAACATCTATTGACCCAATATTATTCCAAGTAACCTAATAGATGGTATATATATATATATATATATATATATATAAAGAGAGAGAGAGAGAGAGAGGCCGTCATATGCATTCAAACGCATGGTTCACCCATGTGGTCAAATCTGCCGGGCTCAACGTGGCACCCAACCAAAGGATCGGGTGCCATGCAACTTGCCCAAGGTTGATCAGGTACCATCATTTTTATATATATATAAAAAAGGGTATTTATCCACCACTGAAAAGTTGGTTGCGGTGCAAAATTTCAATGTACCAGGTTCAGGTGGTGGATGGAAAACTTTGACCTATGATTTGAAGGGCAAAAAAGTCCCACCCTTTTTTATTCTAAACCCAAGGGGGTTGGGTGTCACTTGTGATCATGTGGCACATGTTCTAGGGTTCCAATGCATGGTTCACGCCGATGCGATCAAACCCATAGTCCGATTTCTTATATATATATATATATATATATATATCACATAGGCTGAGTTTAATAGATGATAATATGTTTCTGTCATGCGTAAATAATTATAAACAAATATTTAATATTGTGAAAGTGTAATTTGGTTGGTATATATCAGAATATATTAGGCAAGTTACAGTGATGTATTTGAGAGCATGTCCGTTTTTTTATGGGATCTGAATTCTCACAACTGTTTTCATGATATTATATGATTTTTAGGATTTGTGATGAAGCCTCTGGGAATGTTGTGTCAAAAAATTGGTTGCTGCAACTTCACAAGGAGTTGGAAAAGCAGGATATTACTTTACCTGAAAGGTGATTTTTCCATTTATTTTTGTGCATCAAGGATCAATGTTGTTTGTTTACTTCCTCATCTTTCAGTTTGAGGTGAAAATTGTGGAAATCTCTGTGATGTAGGTGAGTGAAGAAAAATATGAAAGAAGAATAGGAAAATTTGTTGTTGGAGATTAAACAGTTGCTTTTATTTAATAATAAAAATCAATAATAGACACAATCCAAAAACAGTTGCTGTAAAAATTTTCTTTGTATGTTTGTCATCATTATCATCACAGCCTTATCCCGTCTATATTTGCTCGACAAATTTAGATAGGTCTCATCATTGGGATTTTACAGTTGGCTGTCAACCTAATGCTAACCCCCCTCCTTTCTCATCAGGGATTGGGATCGGCAACGACAGAGTTTTTGTTTGTTTGCCTGTCTACCTGCATAATTTTTTTAAAAATTTAAATCAAGCGCACAAATAGCGGGGCATCTCATTATTTCGCCACTATAGTAGAGAATATTATTTCTTTTCTCCGTATTTATACCTTATTAGTTCTCTTTATACCATATTATCTCTCCACTTTGTCGTCATATTGAATGACGGGGTTTGGTTGGATCTGTTTGCTTGTTTTTATTTTCTGGTCCTCAGAAGATTAAAGGCCTGTTTTTATTTTCTGGGAATCTATCATTGGAACATGTCTCAGGCCAAAGAAACATGCCTATAAGTGGATGTGAACCATCTGATTGATGAACTTTAATATCAGTCATTAAAATTGAAAAACAATGGTTGATATTAAAGTCCATGGATCGGATGGTTTAAATCTCCCTATAACATCATTTTTGGCCCTTTTGCACGTCAATCTATGATCTATCACTTTGATGGTACGGATCACCTGCATCTTAAACTATTGATGCTGTAAGATCATTTAAACACCATTTTGGTGTTTAAATGACGGTCAGGAGAGTTGGGCCCTATCCTTGCATATAAAGTATAGTTACCTATGAAAATGCCTCCAGCCTGTATATTGAGTACCTAGTCTCTTGTAGAAAATATCCATTATGGTTAATTGAGTTTTTCCAGAAGTGAAAAGCAGTTACCTACCTAGACTTTTGGCATGGCATTTCTCTGTGCTTGATGAGTTTGTGCCATATGGGTTTTCATTTCCTTTTCTTTTTATTGCTTGGTACTGAGTGGATGTATTATGTTGCTGTTTGTTGTGCTTTTGTTTTATATTTCCAATCGGGAGTATAAGTTGCTAATTTCTTCAAACAACTGTTTGCGATCAACTAAGATCTAATAATTTATCTAATATTCTTTGCAGGATTAATGAGGATGAGTTACAAAGATTCTATACTGCAGCAAATGGCGATTTTTCATGCTTACTTTCATCAATCAAGAGGACCATTCTATGGAGGGAGACATATAGTATTCTTTCAATGCAAGAACTTGAGATGTGGTCACATTTCGTTTTTTGGCATGGATATGATGTGCAACTCCGACCTTGTCTTGTTATTCGCCTTGGACTTGCCTGCTCCAGTTTAACATCTCATGACAGAACTCGCTTTGCTCAGGCAGTAGGTATGTACTTATGCGTTTGGTTAAACTTTTGGTTACCTCCGTTCGCGTCTACAGCATTAGTGAAAGCGCCTACTTTCGAAGCCCACTAAAACTCATTGACTGCTTGAGATCAGACAATGAACCGTTTTTCACCCAAATCTTCACACAAGGGATCTTGAGACTATGAGCGTACCATCAGACGAGCAATTTTTTATTCCACATGGCACAGATCCCAAAACAATGGCGCTAAAACCACATGGCTCACATCACGCTCAAACGTGATTTTAGGGCCATTGTTTTGGGATCTGTGCCACGTGGAATCAAAAACTGCCCATCCGATGGTACACTCATGGTCTCAAGATCCCTTGTCTGGAAGATTTGGGTGAAAACCGGCCTGCATCGTCTGATCTCTAGCAGTCAATGGGTTTTAGGCGCTTTCAGTAGTGGTGTAGGTGCGAACAGAGCTACTCTAAACTTTTATTTGAAACACTGGATTTCAAGAACATTGAGGGAACACCATAGTGTAGTTACCTGATTCACACTCTATTTCAGTAGTGGTGTAGGTGTGAACAGAGCTACTCTAAACTTTTATTTGAAACACTGGATTTCAAGAACATTGAGGGAACACCATAGTGTAGTTACCTGATTCACACTTTATTTGGTTCACAATTTGCTAATTCACAGAGAAATCAAGAGGGAACTATTTCAATTTCCTAACTGATTGGTTAAATAAGCTTGTAGTTCATGGGGGAGTAAGAGTCAACAGGGTATATCCACCATAATACCATATACAAATAGAATAATGATATGTACTCCATTGAAATGGAACTGAATATTGCACAAATGATAGACTTTGCTGCCACTTAACTAAAATAAGAATAAATTGGGCAGCCCCGTTACAGACTGGGGCATGACATCTCCACTTTTAGGCTATGTGGCACTTTTTTAAAGCAATCTAAGTCATTAGAGTAGTAGCTCATATTGGGAGCTACTGTGGACCCACAAAATACACTCATTGGGAGTTTTGAACTGTCTGATCTATGCACTATAATATGGACTGTTGTACATGTTTTTTTAATGGTTGATATTGAAATTCATCGATCAGATCGTTTCAATCCTCTCATAGGTATGATTCTTTGGCTGAGATATGCCAATTGGCCGCAGTCTGGGCTGCAGTTTATCAAAGATGTGTGCATAAAACTGGGTAATCATGGTCCTAAATGTGTACATGCGGTCGGCAGAGTCAATTACTATTAGAATTTCATCATCTGTTAATATTGATGCTATAGTTCTATTGTTCTTGCAGTATCTCAAATAGAACATGGAGTCCTGCATTTGGTCAATGTAGAAGATCCTCGAATTACAGTTTTAATGGACTTTAAAGGGGTATCTCCCTTCAGATTTCCCATGAAAATATTGAGATCTTGTTCTGCACTTGTCCACGATCACTACCCAAATCGCCTGGCGTCTTTATTTATTGTAAGGCTTTCTCCAGTTGCCCGAGTGATTGCACAGACTTTTATTCAAGTAAGTTTCTAATTAAAGATGAAAATTATATGTTCCTTTTCATAATTTGATGCTTCTGTTTGCTGTTTTGGAGATGATCTAGAACATTGAGCAATGGCTGCTTGAAATTTGAGACTTCCTCTTCAAAGCCACCATCTGATTGTAAAGTAGAGCCCAACATTCCTACTTAACTGAAGAATATAAAGAATTATTCTTTAGAAAATTGATATACCTAAATCATCCATGTGAAAATAATATAATAAATTAGAAAAGCTTCTCTCATGCATAAATTTGAGGGCCTTAAGAGTCCTTTCGTCATTTATAATTCCTTAAAAATATGAATTTTACAAATTGCCAAATAAAGTAAATGATGGATCTAGTGAAGGCTTCCAACAAAACATATTCTAAGAGTTGAGAAAACTTACGTTGATCAGTTTAATAAAGTATGTTGCATACCCCTACTATTCTTCTTATATATATTATAGACCAGTATTTTATAAACAACTGGTCCATATAGTTTTAAAATTTCCCTCATAGTTCTGAAACTCGGAGAGTCATCGAGTAACTCTGCCGAGTTACTCGACTTGCGGGGCTTTCAAATTGTGTCCAAGTCGAGTCAAGACTTTTCTAGAATGATGCAACCAGGGTTCATAAACTACCTTTATATATATATATATATATATATATATATATATATATATATATATATATATATATATATATATATATATATATATATATATATATATATATATATATATATAATATTTTCGTAGATAAGGTTTTAAAAACCGTACCTTTAAACTACCCATTTTACCAACATATCTTTCTATATAGTTTAAAAATTTCCCTCATAGTTCTAAAACTCTACGAGTGAGTCATCGAGAAACTTTGCCGAGTTGCTCAACTTGCCAGGATTTCGAATTGTGTCCGAGTCTAGTCAAGGCTTTGCTAGGATGATGCAACCATGGTTAATAAAATACCCTTATCTATATATAATATTTTCATGGATAAGGTTTTAAAAACCCTACTTTTAAATTACCCATTTTACCAACATATCTTTCCATCTTTTTTCCTTGGAAAATATTATTTTTTATTTTTATAAAATATATAATTTAAATATTTACTAAATTATCGAGTCGAGTTTATCCGAGTATTCAAGTTTAACTCGACCCAGCTGATTTTCGAGTCGAGTTTTTGGGTTTTATGATTTCCTACCGAATGGCCTAGTCTCCCCAGTTGGAATAGGTGGGTCAATTCCATCACTTAGATCGACATTCATTTAGTTTTCATATTTGCCTAAGATATATTAATGTAGCCACTTTGTACTGGACTTTTGGGGAAGGATTCGGTAGGGTTTGTAGATAAGAGATAGAGATGATTTTTCCAGACGATTGTGCAGTATATCTGAATTTAGGGTGGCTCAACTTACAATCTTACAGGTGGTATAAGATGCCGTGGCTGGGTACCAAGGATAGTGTTTAGTTCATCTATACTGCACACATCCCATCTGTGTGCATCAATCCCAATCGTCCAGAAAATAAAATCCCTCTAAGCATTTCAGTTCATCAATCGTGAGCCTCTAAATGAACTTTTAAATTGTATATGTGCAACAATCTATTTTTAATGTGAAGTGCCCTTTATGAGAAGCACTTGATTCATGCAATTTTTTGGCCGCATCTAGTCCACGTCATGACCTTCCATGCAGACAAGCTGGATTGTTGTAAACCATGCTCTGTGTGATAAGATGACCAGGATATCGCTCAATCTTGGAGCCTGCACGCCTAATACCCACTTTTACTTTTAAGAGTATTTAAAAAAAACAGGTCTCATGATATGCTGGGAGAAACAATTAGATACAACTACAATATGACCCTTGGTAAAAATCGTTTGTGCCAGCGAGGAATTACAAATATCCTAGTTAATTGAATCAATTTATAAAAGGTAATATTATTTTATACTCAATGAGTCATGTCTGAGTATATTATGGCGGAATTATTTTAGATAAGTTGTTCATTATATTACAATAGAACACTTCATTTGGTACTCGTCCTTTTATTTTTCTTTACGATTATATGTTGAATAAGTGTACTTTCCATCATTTTTTCCTTTGAATGAAAATTCTGTTCTGATCCTGGCTTTTGCATTGTAATGTAATTCAATATTTCTTTACACATGCATTCGTAAACTCTTCCTGTCAAAATTCTAATTAGATCTCACCAGGTTTTGAAACCGACAACCCGGCAAAAGTTACGCGTTGAAGGGGAAATGTACCAAAAGGTTCTCTCCGAATGCCTTCAGTCAATCCCCGTGTTTCTTGGTGGCCAGTGTAAATGTGACAAGTGTGTTCTGCTTCACGACGGTAATACTCAACATGAGACTGAGGCTAATAAGAACGAATCCAATGGTATTTTCACAAACAATGACTTGGCTACGGATGTTTATCCGAATGATTATCCTTTTTATGGTAGCTGTTACCGGATCTTGAAGACTGCTATATTTGGCATCGTAATGTTTTGGATTTTCGTTGCTTTTTTTTCTGGGTTGTATGATCCAGAAGAACTATCCTTCCTGGCCTCGTAAAGCTAGCTGTTCTTATTCCCATAATCTTTTATTTCTTATGGTAGTGATTGCTATGCCTGTCAGAGTGTTACCTATATTTACTTATTGTTCAAATCTGAATCCATTTCAGTGTAAACGGTTATTTTACTGCATGTGTACATTTTGTAAAATTTTTATTGTTCCCTTTATACAACATTATATATAAGTTACAGCAGTTTTTCAGTAGTTCATATAAACAGACTTGCTGCAGTTTGTCATTCAATCTGGGGAATTTGAGATCATTTAAACACCATTTTGGTTTCAAATGACTTTCAGTAGTTGACTGCATTGAATCATTCAATCTTGGATGTTTAAGATCAGTCAAAGGCCATTATCTGATTCAATAGTTGACTGTTTTGAATCGTACGATAGAGATATTCTTTGCATCTAAGATGGACTCCAAATCTGATGGATTATACGGTGTTTTCACATGGCACACGTCTCCAAATTATTGAGTCTTTTCTTATATACTATGAGCAAGGGACAACTTCTCGTGTCCAAGTAATAGAAAATCTTTACTATTATAAAGTGAGAAGGCTGGACAACTTCTCGTGTCCAAGTAATTATAAAGTGAGAAGGCCGGAAATGCGACCGGAGATGAAAATATTAGATTTATTGGGAGATGAAAATGTTAGATTTTTGTCTCACTAGCAAAATCTTTAAAGGGTATCGTTATTTGCAACTATAGTTGTGAGTAAAGAATCTATGATTGCAAATAATGTTACACATCACTAAATACTCTTTAAAAACTAATCGTTGGAAGGCCTTCTTTTTCGCTCCCTCAATCTCTCTAGAAAATCTCTTACCTCACGTGCATAACACGTGCCACCTACCTACTAGTAATAATAATGGTTCCGAATTATGGAAGAGCCCCTCATCTGTGAGGCACACAATTAGGCCTCGTTCGCAGAATCGGGCGGATTTTGAGTTTATCCTAGAAAGAAGTGCTTCCCTACACTTTATGGCCTTTCCGGCTGTTTGAGAGTTTTTGTGGGATCCACCGGATTTGAGTTGCTTTCCTTACAAAATCGACAGATTCATTTCCGTCCCAAATGCGGAAAGGCAGGAATCAGAGTGATGGAAACTATAATACTCCCACAATGCACACAGGATCGAAGCTCTTTTAATGATTTTTAAATCTAATTGATTTTTTTCTATTTAATATACAACAATTATCATTTGATTTTGTTGACTACCTTGAATCAAATTATGAAGATTAGTTTTTATCCCAAAACTTTGGCAAAATAGATCTTGAGATCATGACCCACATATCAGACAGTCATATATTCATTCCACATGACAATATCTCAAAGTGACCGTGATCATGGCGTTATATGAGTAGAGTTCTTGGATAACTGTTGGGGATGCGTTCCATGCGTAATCAATGTCTAGCCGTCTGATAGTGGGCTATAGTATGAACATCAACTTGCCAAAGATTGAGACAAAATGATCTCTATTGTTTGTTTCAAGGTAGTCAATGGTGCTAGCGGTGAAACCATCAATTCAAGAGACCGAATCTTCGATTGCAAATACGCTTATCATATATTTAAGATTATAAGGTGAGAAAATATGAAATTATTTTGCTCAAAAACTTATAATAGTGGATTCCTTAGTTACAACTATCATAATTTTTGTAGAATTTGGATTGCAAATAATGGTACCTAATTGCTAACAATTTTGGCCTATTTTTAGGCTCCCTAGGTGCTCGACAAACTTATTTTTGAAGATATTTCTCTCACAAGGGGTACCACTATGTTGTAGAGCTATATACTCACATATATAGTGTATAAGCTCTAATATAATTAATTTAAAAAAGTAAGCAATTTATTCTACATAACAATGTAAAGAGCATAAAAAACTTTATATATATATATATATATATATATATATATATATATATATATATATAATTTTTTAAATCAAAATAATGCATATGTATTCTATAAAGGCATCAAAATTATTAAATAAAAAAATGTTGAGTCTTCTCGTTCATCATCGAGATATGTTCAACAACTTCAATGGTCTGGCTACCTCATACTTTTCTGAGGATGAGGATGACGACGACCCTACCTTATAGTCATCTTCGAGGTTATACGTCGCTCTTCCTAAGTTTTTAATTACTTTGTATTTTGGCTTGTCGAGTAAGCTAATTTTGACTGTATCGGACTAATGAACCTCATCATTTGGCATTAACAATATCAACTCGAATACTTTCATGAGTTTATAATTTATATATATATATATAGGGAATCGGTTCCGTCCTCCATGGGAGGACGATCACCGTCCTCTAAGGTCAATATGGAGGTACACGTGGCACTCAAAACACTGTTTGGGTGCCACGTGGAGCATAGGTGGATGGTTTAGATCAATATTGAAAAAAGAAATTTCAAAAAAAAAAAATTTAACCTGCAAGTCAAAGTTTGACGAGTTTCATTGGTCCACATTTCGTAATTTAAAAAACACACAATGGAGATGAGTTTTCAATTTTTTTTTTAAAGAAGATCTAAGCAATACACCCGAGCTCCATGTGGCATCGAAACAATATTTTAGGTGTCACGTGGAGCTCCATGTGGAAGCTTGGAGGACAGTGACCATCCTCCTATGGAGTACGAACACTTTTTCCATCCATATATATATATATAACGTTTTGGTGTTTTAAGTATATTTCGATAAATTATATTTAAAAATAAAGTTCAACCTTGCATGGATTGGTTGCTCAAAATTTTTTAGTCAAATCCGCGTACGACAAGAAGTCCGATAATTAACATTCATACGACGGTAGCACAATCACGATGCATCCGATTCTGAGCTTTTAAGGAAATAACTTAAGAACGATTGAGAAATTAGCTTTTGTGAGAAAAACTATAAATCAGAGCAACTGAAGAACACATATGGGAAAAGAGAGGAATTAGAGGTTGTTATATATATATTAGTATAGTAATATATATTTTATTGTTTTAAAATTAAGTTTATAATTATCATTATATATATTAATAATAATTCAATAAAAAACTTGTAAATATTATCTCCCTAAAGAAGTGACTTTTTTCATATTTGGATTTATTTCTTTACCGTAAATGTGAAAAGACATAAGTCTGACATCTCTTCACATTAAATCTGAATACAAGTGAAATCGACTTTTATTTTTATTGTTATCTAAAAATATACAATTCTCTGAAAAGACACAAGTGAAATCGATTTATCTTTTTACTGTTATCTGAAAAAACACAACTCTCTGAAAATACACAAGTGAAATCGATTTATCTTTTTACATAACTAAATAGAGATAAGGTCTCTATTAAAAAGACAAGACATCCGATTTTATTTATTTATTTATTGGAACAAGACATCCGTTAAAAACACAAGACATACAACACATCCGTTAAAACCCCAAGACATACAAGACACAAGAAATAATAACATTTATTTCTTCGTTTTCTCTTACGTTCTTATTTTTTAAGAATATTTTTGTATATAAGAAAATCTGCGTGACAGTTCTTTCTCTAGAAAGTGCAATCTAGAAAACAACACACGATTCTTGGCAAGACTAGACTCTGTTGTATCCTGAGGGCAGATTTGCTGAAAACTCTATTGCATCTTCGTTTATCCGATGGAGTGGGGGTGTCTATTGTCTTTAAGACAACGTAATGAACTACGTGCCTTAGAGTCATTATCAATACCATATTTTTTTATCAACAATTTAAAGACAATAGATCGTTCTAAGGACTCGGAGCATAAAATTCATGAATCAAGATCTTATCAAACTTGACCGATTTGGAGGGTCAAATTTCAAAAGATGGCAGCAAAAGTGAAAACAACGGGAAGTACAACTAGTGGAGGGTCGAATGCTCAACTCAAATGGTTGAAAGATGTTTATGATTGTCGGGACCACATCCTCAATGCATTGAACGATATATTATTCAATATATTCTGTAAGTACACTATTACTAAAAATTTTAATATTCATTAGTGAATAAGTATCTAATTGAGGATACAAGTACAAAAGGGTTTTTCTAGTTTCTAATATTTTGATAATGGTTGGAGATAAAATGATTCTTGAACAAGTTTAAAAATTACAGTTTATCATCACTGAGATAGAAGTCTTACGTATTTAATGAAGTATACTACACCTAATATAGCATATATAGTGGGGGTATTGAGTAAACTAGCACTATAAAAAATAAGATTATTAGCGGCAGTTTTTTGTAGCAAAAAAGTGTCGCTATTAACAAAAAAAACTATTGAGACTATTAGTGACAAGGGTATTAGCAGCAGTTTTTTTAACAATAGCGACAGTTTATGGCTGCCGTTATAGTCTCTTTTTTTTTATAGTGTAGCAACCCAGGGTTAGAACATTGGGAAACTATTCGTAGGGCATTAAAATACTTGAAATGAACTATGCATTATAGTTACAATATAGTGGTAAATCTAAACTTTTAGAGGGGTTTATTGATGCTACTTGAATTTCTAACTCCTTTGATTCAAAATTCACAAACGGATGAATTTTTATTTTGATAGGAGGAGCAGTATCGTGGAGGTCTAGAAACAAACATGTTTTTTTGATTCAAGTATGAAATCAGAGTATATAGCATTATTTGCGAGAGCAAAAGGGGCAGAGTGGCTTCAAAGCTTACAAAAACACTACCCAAAGATACAATGTTAAAAACATTAAGGGGAATGGGCCTAAGACCGATATCTTTAAAGGCACAGTAGTTGAACCTCAACTTAGTAGAGTTAGAGATCTCAAATCCTAAGTTCAATGAGATAAAATTATTCCATAACCCTTGAAACTACACAAAGGTATGTTTCCTATTGACCATCCTTATAGTGTTAAATTTCGTGTACATATCTTGTAACGTGAGAGAGTGAGTTTAACTCTTAATGATTCTGTAGACATTCATTTGTTGGGGTGATAAAGTAGTTACAAAAGCACCCATGACAGATTCACTTATATGAACCGCTTCAATAGAGATTCGATCATTTCTCTGAGATACTCATGAAATCAAGATTTTAGCAGATGACTGTAAAGCACAAGCCTTATGTCACTAATGATTTAGGTCATAATAAGTATATATTTAATTCTGATTTGTTAGACATGTTTTAAGTTTAATGCTATAAACTACTTAAAGTTCTTATAAACTTTGAGTTGCATGTACTACGGTACTTCTGATGATGCTTAGTATGATCACTCTGATACACAATTTTTTTTTATTTTGAAACAAGTGGGAGATTGTTATATATATTAGTGTAGTAATATATATTTTATTGTCTCAAAATTATGTTTATAATTATCATTATATATATTGATAATAATTCAATGACAAACTTGTAAATATTATCTCCCTAAGAAGTGTCTTTTCAGATTTGGATTTATCTATTGTAAATGTATGGTATCTCTTCACAGTAAATCTAAAAAGACGCAAGTGAAATCGAGGCACACAATTTACTACGTTGTTTTAAAAACAATAGGCGCCCCCACTTCGTCGAATAAACGAAGATGCAATAGAGTTCTAGCGAATCTGCCTTCAGGATATAATAGAGCTCGATCTTGCCCAGAATCGTGTGCTCTTTCTTTAGAAATTCTTTTCTAGATTGCACTTTCTAGAGAAAGAACCTGTCACACAGATTTTATGATACATAAAAATATTCTTAAAAAATAAGAACGTAAGAGAAAAATAAGAAATAGATATTATTATTTCTGGTGTTTTTTATGTCTTGTGTTTTTTTCGAATGTCTGTTACGGTGAAAAAAGAGTTTGTCTTTTCGATAACATTAAAAAAAAAAGTCGATTTCACTTGTGTCTTTTCAGATTTACTATGAAGAGATATCAGACTTGTGTGTTTTCACATTTACGGTGAAGAGATAAATCTAAATATGAAAAGACACATTTTTAAGGAGATAATATTTATAAGTTTGTCATTGAATTATTATCCATATATATATAATGATAATTATAAATTTAATTTTAAAATAATAAAATATATATTACTATACTAATATATATAACATAAGTTGCTACAAATCAATAGAAATATGAGTTGTCAGAGTTTTGAGCTTTTCTGGAAAAAGTCAGGAAACACTTAAAGGGGGCTTAATCCATTCGCACGCACCAATGATTGGATGCAAATATCAATGATTAGACACAAAATTAACCCATAAGTTACCAATTATGTACTTCACTGATTAGACGATCGAACTCATAATTCATTTTGGGTCAGCCTACCCTGATTAGGATTAGGAAATGCCCTTAACCCAATCCCGACTAGAGTTGGCATGCGATAAGAACCCAAAAATGGCCCAAAATGTCACGGATCCATTTTCATTTGACCCATTTTCATTAATTTGTGTGTGGGTATCAAAAGTTGGCATGCGATAAGAATGTGTTGCAAGGATCAAAATTTCGGTTTTCGTTTCGGTATTGTTTGAAACCGAAATCCAAAATTTTGGTGCCCTTTAAAAAAAAAAAAAAATTTAAATTATCAAAGTAGCAAAATATGCTACCTTGATAGTGAAACCAAAATTTTGGAGACTTTGTTTCGGGGGCCACCGAAAGCGAAACGTTTCGAAGATTTCGGCCAAAATTTTGAACCAGGTGTACTGGGAGAAAAAATGGTGCACGCGTAGCAGTCCTCTACAGAATATCCTCAAACCAAAACCCGACCCTATTTGTTGCATATAACTATATAAGGTGTGAGGTTTTCGCTGAAATATGTAGTAAGAGTCGGGTCGGGTTTGGACTAAGAACCAGAAAACGGGCAAACAAAGCTAGTTTTGGACCCGAACCGAGCCCGTTTGCAGCATCAAGCAACAAAGCACTCGTGAAGAAGCTGGTTGTCAGAGAGTGCGTTGTACGCACACCCCATGCCATTACAGATTTACAGTCTCCACCCCATCACCAGAGTGGAGAAGCTGGTTGTCGCGCGTGACGAGAAAAGAGTCCTTCGTCTTCTTCTGGTTAAACCAGTTTAGAATAAACCAATTTTGGCGTTATTGCTCATTCGAAGCTCCATATTTCGAGAATCTTCTGGCTAACCTGCGCACTCATGGCCGGAGGTGCAGACGATACTATCGAAATAGAAGCCATGCGCAAAGAGGACGGTTCATGGCACCCCTGCCAACTCTCTTTAAGGTAGCCTTTCTGATTCTTTCTATTTTTTTAATTCAAATCTATTTTTTTGGTATGTTTTATTTTTATTTGACTGGTATAGTGAAATTTACCCTTGAAAAATGTAATTAGTTTCTATATAAGACCGAAATTTATGAGCCTAGATGTTTACACTTTACTCATTGTATGTGAAATTACAGGAGATCAGGTGGATCAATAGCTTGAGTTTTTTTTTTTTTCTTCCTGGTATCGAAGTTAAGGCATATTTGCATTAATAGAACCGAAAGTTACAGCAGATAAAAAACGAAAGGTCGATCAATAATTATGAACTTAGAGTGAAATTGTTTTAAATTGATTTTGCTAGGGTTGAATCGATTAATGTGTTTACTCTGTAGCATTTGATTAGTGTCTAAATCTGAAATATTTGTTGTGTTGTCTTTTTTTTTTTTTTTCCTTCTTGGTCTTTATTTATTTAGCGGTGGCTAGGATCTCTTGTAAGCTCCCAGTGATCAATCCATTGTTTTCGTTAGATTTGCAAATTGAATAATTTAACTCCTTATTAGGATGAGGTTATAGTCTCCATTTTCCGTCTCATACCAATTCATGTAAAGTCTCTTTTATTATGGATTTTCGAAGGAAAAGTCCACAATGTATTAATGCAATTCCAGTACATTTACTGCTTAGTGTTTCTTTACAAATTTCGGGCAATTTATGATAAATGTTCAGTAAGGTGACACCATGTCGAGAACACGTACAGTTTTTGAGTAGTTTACATTTGGACCGTACCATTGTTATGGCAACCCCTCCAATTATAGGTTCACTTTCTTTCAGCTTAATTTTTGTAGGGCTTCCAGAACTATCAGTACTTGAACTTTACGAGCACAATAACAAAATTTGTGTTTCCTTTATAAATCTTTTGTAATTTGTGAGGGTAGACACCCTATTTAAGGGTGAGGACTTTTGTGTGGAACATGGGATAGAGAATTTCCAAATGACGGGAAAACCACTTATTTGCAAAAAAAAAAAACTACCAGCGATACCTCTTGCCCCAAACCAAAAAGTATTTCTAAAAGTGATGCAAGAAAAAACGCATGCTAACCCTAAAACAGCGTAAATCCCGCATGATAGGGGGTTGTTCTTAATCTTCAATTAAACAAAAATAATAATAAAAGAAGAATAGAGGTATAAGATCTTCGGAATCACTCCAAAGAGGTTTGTCGGCATCGCACCAATGATAAACTTGAAGAATCACTCCTCAAGGCGAAAATTCATTGCAAGTTTTCTAACGAAAGAATCACTCTTTCAAAGATGCACAAATCAATCTCAAATTTTCATAAACTCATAATTATTTTCTCCAAATAGATTACATTGCTTTTTATAGACTTTAAAAAACCTTAATCTAATTTTTCTAAAACAAGACTCCTAAGCCAAGATGCAACCATACATGCAAATAAGGAAACTAAAATCGCTAAATAAAACGCAACCTAAAATAAAGTAAAATTTTCGTGCGTGAGTTCGATCGATCGAAGTTAAAACTCGATCAATTGAGTTTTGTTCTGCTTTGACGATGACCTCTCTGGGCGAACTCGATCGATTGATCAAGTTTTCTCGTTGCGCTCGCACTCGCAGGTCTTCATGGATCTTTAACAGGTCTTTACTAACCCATTTATGTGTCCACTTTTTCCGGGTTGTTCTTCTTTGTTTGACCCAGCCTCGATCCGAATATGCTGACCCAATTTCCGCATCAAAAAGCTTATAATGTTAGGTTTTATATTTAAATTGTATTAAACTACACCAACATTGGGAATTGCAAGTCCCGCTAAGAGTTACCTGCTTCGCTTGGGAAGCTGCATTAGACAGAACCCTGATGCTAGATTAAATCAAGAATAGTGTAATGAGTATTCCTAATCAGGTTAGCTTGTGCACTTGCTGCAAGGAGACAGTTTGTCTTCTATTACTCCACTGCCCTTATGCATACAGGATCTGTTCATATTACTTTGGCTATGCCACAAACTGTTGGGGAAGCGCTTGGATTTCATAAACTTGTCATTGGTTATAAATTTTATATATTTTTATTAAAGCCTCTTTAAATATAGGTGAGTACATTCAATTCAGATCTTAAGAAATCCTTAATAATTCAAAATACTTCCTAAATTATTTCTAAAATCCTAATCAATCACATGTTTCTTTGAAGAAAGAACATGTGATTGGTTTTATGGAATATTAGCCCTTAATCTCATAAAGTAAGTGGGTGAAGAATGGCCAGAGATATCCAATCGTAGTTGTTGGTGGGTGAAGAATGGCCCATCTGTGCAGTCCATCGCTATTGCATCTTTTTTTTTTTTAAAGTCTGCCGGAGTTGGTGGCCCAATTGATTAGTTCTGTCATGATCTCTAGGATCATGCGTTTTGAATCAAAACTCTCATTGAGAGGTCTTTTATTAAAGAATATAGGAGATCATGAGGCTTGGATGATATTATGGAAAGAAAAAATTCATCTCACGATGATAGCTCTTTCTTGAAGAGTATTTAATTCCAACTGTTCCAATGGACGAGGTGGTGAGATCTAGATTCCAAATGCATCTAGATGTCCAATTTTCCGTGCAGTACTGTAGAATCTTTATCTACCTTTTTTTGAGATATATTTTTCATCAGGTCTATGGATTTGGGCTGATCGAACCTTCAACATGAACACTCACGGTTTGAATCTTGTTGACAAAATCGATGCTTGGATCAAACAGGGAAAGCCGAATCAAATGAATTAAATAAAAATTGTTGTCCCCTGGGTCATCTTGTGGAAAATTTGGCATGAAAGGAATGGCATCATTCATGATAGTATTCTGATGGGATTAAATGGCACGAAGAGGAAGATATCCAGCTGGCTCATTGAAACAACCTTCATGTGGAATCCTAAGGATGAGTTAACTGAATCAGAGATTGACAGTTTTGCAAATTAAATATGCCGGTGATTCCTCTGAAACATGTTAGAATTCTTGCTATTCGATGGTGTTGACCACCCTCAAATACCAATGTTGATGATGGAACTTCGAACCTGTCTACTTGTCAAGCTTGGGGAGGGGGAATTCGTCGCAATGGTAATGGTGAAGTTCTAGTGGTTTTAGCAGATCTTATGGTCCAAGCACAAACGATGAAGCCGAGTTTAGATCTCTGTGATGATTTGGAGATATCTTCTAATTTCAATCAGCCTATTCCCATGCAGATGAATTTTAAACTACTATCACAAGCTTTGCTAGGTGGAACTTGTCCCTGGAATAAGGGTGCAAATTCGGTTAACCGAGCCAAACCAAAATTTCGGTTTTGGTTCTCCTAAAACTGAACCTGAACGGAAAAGTTTCGGTTTCGTTTAACTGTACTTCCCACCCACCGGAACCGAACCGATCCAATTCCGGTCGGTTCGGTTCGGTTTTGGTTTCTTCCATATATATTTTTTATTCTTTTCTTTTTTAAAAGAGTAATTTTCAGGGTTTTTTTTCAATTTTTTCCGTTTTCTGACCAGTTTTCTCATCCTGCTGAGCCGGTTTTCGGCTTTTGGCCACCAAAACTGAACTGAGCCGGACTTGTTCGATGTCAGTTTTAAGTCGGTTCTGGTTCTGGAGCATCGGTTTTAATTTACACCCATACCCTGGAATAATGGAATGTGAAGATATCTTTTGAAGCAATACACAGATTATTCTCTCAAAGACAATGTGCGTGTTAAGTTTCTATAAAGGAGGGTATTCGGTAGCCGATTGCCTGGTTAAACTGGCCATGGAATCCTCAAACGATGAAATGTTTTATTCGATCTCAAGGATGCCAAGTTAATGTAGAAGAAAATATACTGGTGACTTGTTGGGTGGGTCCACATTCATTCCACATATTCCAGTGATGGATACATGCCTTTTATTCTTTCTAGTAGTTTTCTCGTTTCCTTTTAACCTGGGCTTGATCCTTACACTGCTAGGGGTGACGGCGATGCTGAAGCTCTCTCAATGTACGCCAAGCTATGGGTCTTTCTTTATGATGTAATTCTTTCCACCATTTACTAAAAGAATTGCTTAATTTTTTCATTTTATATTTATGCATATAATGTACATAGTGGATTGAGTTGGAGTTTTTTTTTCCCTCCATTCTAGGACCTACTTTAGTCTTTTGTATTTCTATTCATTTGACCTATTCTAAGAAAAGGAATTATGAAATCTCTCGATCATTAGTATCTTCCAGTAATTTTTATCAAATGTGTATGTGATGCAAACATGGAGTTAGTTCAATATCTTGAGAGAGTAAAAGTAGAACACCAACCTGAACCCTAAAATTTTCATTCAAAATCTCTTATAAAATGCTTAATCAGTTCATCTATACTACCACGCTAAAACATAGACTTAATCTTGGCCTTCCATTTATTCAAATCGTAATGATCAGTTCAATGAATTATTAAAAACCAAATTCTTTTAATAATGTCTATAATACCACAAATTTATTCCCAATAGAAAAGATTAATATAAACCTACGTAAACCCAACTACAATACAAGGGCTAAACTTCCCTCTGATCCCCAGAAGATAACATAAATATGAAAATTCCCACCACCGATGGTACACTTTAATTTTATTTTGAGCGTACATTAATTCTTTTTGGAATTGTGTGTGCCTTAAGCTCGTCTAAAAGATAACTCGTTAAGGTCTCTGAAGAGGATTGGTTATGTGATGTCTTTTTTCCATTTGGTAAAAAAGGGAGCTAATCTTTAGTGATGAGATTAGGATCACATGCTTCATATCTCATGCAGGCACAAAACTCAAAAAGCAAGTCATAAATCTCTTACACAAAGAACCTGTGTATTGCTACTTTGCATGTTTGAATCTAGTTTAACACCTTTAAGGTTGCATCTGTATGCAAGAATTGGATTCTGCTCCCCTGTTCTCCAGTCCATGATTTAATGCTGCTAGAAAAAGTGCACACTTTACTTAATATGATTTACTGCTAGAGTACCAATATCAGAAGTATCCACTCTTTCAAGTTCTGATATCTCTATTTGGAAGACATTTTAAGTTGTAGGTTTGTCTGCATTGTTATGGTATCACCATGCTAAGGTGAGTTCCGTGTTCAGGAACAAATTGAGTTGCTGAGTGAAACCTTACAAAAATTTCTAAGCTGATCGTGTCAATTGAAAATAAAAAGACATAAATTACTACTAGTTCTTGCACTAATATAAATTGCGTGGTTGACTGTTAGTAATGGAGTAGTAATTTGACTGTTGTTAGTCCTTTGTAGTAAAGTAACAATTATTGTCTTATATTTCACAGTTCTGGTACTACTGGCTACGATCTTATCGTAGCCTTTGGAAGCTCTAATTTAGAAGATATTATATCCAATAAGGATGATGCTCTTGCACGTCTTCGCATCCGTTCCCTTCCTTTGCAAGATGATGAGTGCATCCATATTAGAGAAGGAGAACATATTCTTGCTATGCACAAAAGAAAAATTGGTAGTCTTTTCTTTGATGCAGAGGTGGAGAAGGTACACTGCATTTCACTTATTTTTGTAATAGATGAGCAAGATCTCAATGGGAACTTGTATGGAACCTTTGAGCTCTTACATATCTTCTTGTGAGGGCAATGGAAATTTAGAGGTAGAAAAGAAAATGCCGTGTTTCATTCAGCTGTAAATTGAAGAACTTGTACAACTTTATTGGTTGGAACATACTGACCAAAAACGCGTTTTTTCAAAAACAAAAAAGATTTTTTTTCCGAAAAATTCCCGTTTTTTCCCCAAAAAATGCGTTTTAAGCCCTTTTTTTTTGAAAAAAATGCGTTTTCCCGTTTCTTTCCCATTTACTTGCTTGGTCACAACATATATATTTTTTATTTTTTAAAATTATTTATATATTTTTTAATTCTTGAAAATTTGCCCTTTTTTCCTGAAATTGCTGAAATTTACCATTGTTTTCCGTAATTACTGGTGCCATTTTATTCCTGTACCAAGACTTGGTCACTATGGGTTGGAACAATACATAATAGAAATACAAAAGAACACTTTTAAGGCAATAGATTTCAATGTAATCTTTAGCTTGAATAAATCTGTGCACAAACAAGTTTTAGGCATGGGATAAATAGAATACTTCGGATTCATGAATCTGGCCGTGGAACCATACACCCAATTGGGCTCGGCTAAAGCATTTTGTCTATCCCTTGATAGAAACGTGTTTATGCATGGATTTGTTCAGGCGTGACGACTATGAGATCGATGCCCATTAGTAAAATATAAGAAAAAGAATCCGCAGGAAAACTATTTTATTTGTGGTATTAGGTTTAGTAAGAATATTTTATGATTAATTTTGTAATGGTTTATTAACAATCTCACACCCGCAATGATACGTTGTTTTATTGTTTTATCTCCATCACAATTTCCTAGTATTGATGGCTTGATTGCTCTCTTTTTATAAAAAAAATATTGTTTATGGTTTATGATAGCCCTCGCAAACATCATAAGTTTAATTTGTAACCTTGGGTTTAATCACATGGCCGTCTTATTATAGTGTTCTGATATTTTGCAAGTGGTATTCACACATGGTTATGTCTATGTCTCATAGGTAATATGACTTATCAAGATAACATAAAATTTTCAATAAATATGTTGATTATATTTGCATTTATTCAAATTGGCTCACTGTGGAACCTCTTATAAAACCTGAGAAAATATTAGAGATCTAGCCATTAGGAATCGTAGTTGAGAGAGAGAGAGTGAGAGTGAGAGAGGGAGAGAAAATGCCTCATTCGTGTTCGAACAAAGAAAAGTCGAAGATGATTAGATATTATTGGTGATCTCTAAAATGAAACCGTAATAATATTCCTCATCTTACCTGCTAAATTTACTGTTGATACAAATTTAGGAACGCATGAAAAATGATAAAATGTTTAATTTCTCTTCTTATGAATTTGACTTTGTACATCAATTTAAATGACAGAGATAAATGAGAAATTTTGAGTTTGGACATGGTTACGAGGGATTAGATAAGACACTTTCAGAAAGGCAGGATAGAGGGTACATTGTACAAATTTATTATAATATTTTGAAAATCTATAATATCCACAATAATTAAATATTCTTCAATATCCTAGAGGATCCATGTCTAAGATTTGATTTGGATGGGTATGAATTTCGTGTTAATTATGGCTCTGTCGCCCTCCCAAACCTTCCTATTTAAAATATGTTAATGAGCAATTGAAAATATTTAAAAGTTATGGTGTATATATATATATATATATATATATATATATATATATATATATATATATATATATATATATATGTTAGAGATTTAATGTACCCCCCCCACACACATATTAAAGTATTTAAAAATATGACTATGCCTGCCCCAAGCTGAAAAAGAGGTTTTGTCAAGCAATCTTCTGGCATCTTCCATTTGAAAAATCTTTTCTTCAGATTCGCTCATGCCGTTCACATACATTGAAACTTAAGATTCCATTTCACATTCACGCTTCGTTTTTTTTGTAACATCACACATACATATTTAAAATAACTAAGCACATTTAGCATTTTCGCAAGGCCGGCCCCAAATAGATGGGATAAGGCTGTTATGATGATGATGAAGCACATATAACATTTGATCTTTGGCATCAAAGTACAAATGTCACTAGCACAAATCAAAGTTTTATTTAGGTGAATTTTGTTACAAACATGATTATGATTAGACTTGATGGAAAATGACTTAAGGACAAAATTGCTTATGAGCGACTCAATGAAGGAAAATACGAATTCACCCACTCACATCCTTCGCAACGCAATGAAGAATTAGGTGGAGAAACAATGACATCAGAGACTCGAGAGGGCGGGACAAGGGCAGTTGAGAGTTCTTTGAGAGTGACAATGACGTTCTCTTGTGCAGGCTTTGGAAGTTTGACCTGTGGTTCTTCTTCTCCGCGGTCCTCGCCCAAGGGTCAATGATTCCCCTTTGTAAAGAACTCGTCTTGGTGGAACCTTCGATGCTTTTTTGCCTGTACTACTCTCCTCTTCGAATCCCTCATCCTCTACAAAAGGGCTCTCCTGAGACTCAAACGGCCTTTGCAAACCTTGAATTACTCCCTGGCGTCCATCCTAAACATAGTGAGGATCAAGTATTGCCCTCTTGACATGATGACCCTCAGCTTTTACCAAAATATAGAGAGGTTTGTTGGCCTTCATCTGTAATGAGTCAGCATTTGGTCGACAAAAGATTCCTGCACGAACATCCTATGTACTTAAAGCTTCAATTTTTGGCTGGTAGCATTGCGGCTTTTGTATAGAATGACTCTTCGGAACCTTGTCCACAGATGTTTGTGTGATTGCCATTTCTAGGGCAACCCCAGTACCTGGAAGTAACCGTTAGGCATCGAACATGGAAACCAAGGTCGGCACCTTCTCCCTGTGTGTGACAACATCGTAAACCAGATTGGACTTTGCAGACACTTTCACGTAGGCATGGACAAATCTTTTTATGTAGCGTTTGTCTGATCATTGTGTGAACTGTTTTCTGTAGATGCTTCGGGTACCTCCTTTTTCTTTTTCTTTTCCTCATTCCCCTTTTTTCCTTTCAACAAGTGCACTTTCTTCACGTGCGAGTGGTCGTAATCTGTTACTTCGCTTACCTGAAGCTTGGGTGGAGCGGAGATTGCTAACTGGTAGTCATGGGTTGCTTTTCCTCCTATCGGAGGACCTTGCCAATTAAAGAATGAATCTGGTCCTTAGTCGGACCAGCCGAGGACTCAGCGAAGTTCTGGATATGAACATGACTTTGATGATACAATAATCCCAGGTTGTTAAAAAACCAACCTCTTGTTCCATTCTGGGTTTCTCCTTCAAGGCTTTGTTTTCATTTCTTAACACTTTAACTTGGGATGATAGGAGGGAAATCTGTTCCATCATGGAAGAAACTTCAATCTTCGAGATTTCAGTATACTTAGGAGGTTATTCATCGGTAAATTTGTTCCGTTGATTTGTGTGTGTGTGTGTGTGGGGGGGGGGGGGATTGGAGAGCCCACACGGCGGCCAGCAAGGACTCAGTTTTCTTGGGTTTGCATACATTTTCTCGTACTCCTGTAGGAGGATTTTGAGGATAGAGGATGGAGTTGTTGAGTATGAGGGGGTATTTCATCAGAGTCTCAGCGATGAAGCCGAAAACCAGGAGACAAAATCTAACAATATTGAAGGGCATCAAAGACATTAAGGATAAAAATGATGACAAAAACATAAAAGGCTAGTTAGACAGAAATCTTCGCAAATGCATGTAACACATATAGCACATATTCAGCATATACAATTTTCGTACATGGAAACATATAAAATCTTCACAAATGCATAAACCACATTCAATACTTGACCTTGAGAGTATATGCCATATCTTTGTGATCATGAACATTCAGATTTCGTACCTAGCAAATATATCATATACATATCCGGAAGTTGAGAACCAAATACAAGTATACAACACTAACGCATTTTGAAAATCTTTTGCAAACATTATCCTGCCGAATTCCAGGAATTGTTTGGGGAGATCTGTAGAATTGCTGCAACATTTCGATATAATGTATGGAAGTTTATATATATATATATATATGTATGTATGTATGTATGTATGTAATATTTTAAGTACATTTACATATCTGAATTGGAACATCAGAACATGCTCATCTAAGTTCTTATCACCCCCTTGAGCTCAGCCTAGGGATTTATCCCATGCTAACCTGACGCATACTAACTTAGGGTGCCCACCTGGGATTAGTCGGGTGCTCTAAGAGATCCGAACACCCAGCTTATATAAAGAAAAGAATGCTTATTTATATTTTAACATCGTTGGATATTAGATCAACGCAAGGTATAGGAGAACTAAAGAAGATCTGAAGAAATATGAAATAGATCTAAAGATATCAACATAACATGAGGAAGGCTCTAAATCATATACATTGTGAAGTGAAGATCGTATAGACATGAGACAGATCTGAAGATTGTATTTCTGACGGAACAACTCCTTTCCAATACAATGGCGCCAAAGATGTTCATGGGATTTTTGCGCTCAACAACACATTATGGTTCTTGCTCGCAACATGGGTTCACATCATATTTACTTTACAATCGGGTATCCAACTCAGAATATCTGGGGTCACAACAACCATGAGTCCCTTATACAATAATCACAGACTAGCATGCTCTGCTCCCAACAAACAGGCATCACCCACCTTAAGACGATTCAAGCTGTCACCTTGAGTCATCATTGAGAAATGCTAGAACATTAGTGGGTCTGGGCTACAATCTGCTGACCTAGACAGCAGTCAACCGGAGGGTTTTCGAAAGGAGTTGCTTATCAAGACACCTTTTGAAATAAATATAATCTTCGGTCATATTGGACTACTCTGATACTAAATACAATAGCCAAAGAATTGGTAAATAACACAGCGGCTTCTTACCCCACAGTACAATACAGAGGATCTAAATAGAATAACGACCTTCTTCTCCAGTGAGAAGGTGAGCTTGCCAGCGAGTCAGGCCATTGAGACTTCCTTCGAATCAAAGATTGCTCTTAGCGTTACTCAATTTAAAATTTTCTCTCACTTTCTTCAAAGCGCCAAAATTCAGCCAATAGTAATTCTCCACGTGGTGAGTTCCCATTCGTTTCAAACACTTCTTCTTGAATCGCGTGTCAAAAGTCACTTCAATCTTTTGATCTGTACTTCTCTGAAGGGTTAGAATCACTTCTTCTTGAATCGCGTGTCAAAAGTCACTTCAATCTTTTGATCTGTACTTCTCTGAAGGGTTAGAATCACTTGTTCTGTCACTCTTAAGAGAAAAGAAAAACCCACACTTTTTACTTCTGAACCAATGACGTCTTGACACCTGTCATATGCTAATAACTTCTGCTTCAAATCAGTAGGGGACCACTGACGCATAACAAACTGCGTTGAGTTTTGAAATACGAACTTCTGATTTTACTCGGACCTTTTGATCTTTGAACCTCAGGCATCTGGCCTCGCAATCTTCGCACATACTATCTTCAGGAGGTTCGAATCTTCACATAACCCATAGAAACACTTCAGTTTTCCTCATGCGTCAATTATTTTGATCAACGACGTTCTTAACTCACATTTCTCTGCATACAAGGTCAAGATTCTTTGATGGCTAATATCTAGGCCACTTGGTAGCAAACATGAGCTTGGTGGTGGTTCTTGTAGTTATGATATTGCTGGTGCTATTGCTTCTACTGAGAACATACATCTCAAGGATAGTACACGAGCAAAGGACATTGACAAAGGCAAAGTGGACAAAAAATGATAAGGTTTTTTTTTTTTTTTTTGATCGGTAAGATAAATTCATTAAAAAACCAGCGAGGAGCTGGGAGCTATACATGGACAAACAGGACCAACCAAAAAACAACAAAAAGGAAAACAACACCAAAAGAAAGAAAAACAAAATCGAAAGGGGAAGAAGAAACAAAGCAGCCGCTCCGGGCCCTCCTCCACATCAAGGGCAGAGGGCACCCACAAATTCATCAGGTCTCTGATCGATTTCAGAGCCCCCCCCCCCCTTTGCGGGTTTTCACCACGTCCATTTTGCTTTGAGCTTGATTATTTGTTCTTTTTTTTTTTTTTTTTTTTTTAAATCGGAGGCTGATCGATATTAGGGATACTGATTCTGTCATAGTTGGCTAAACGCAATTTACTATTTCTCAGCTCGGCTTGTGCTGACTTAACGATTGCTGTGACTGCTTGTAAACTTGAAAGAGGGTTTTCTCCTAGGACGACACACAACTATGGGTTAATAGGGAGTGGTTAGGAATTTATAAAGGTATTCTCAGGTTTAAAAAGCCTATTAAAAGGGGTTTTGTTGTTGTTATAAACTTCCTATTTGGGAAGTTTGCTATGTATGCTTCATGATTCATTCTTTCTTTCTTTTTAATTTTTTTCTTCCTTTGTATGGCGCAAAACTTTTTACGACTGGTATGAAAGGTGAATTCTCCTTTCTGTGAACCTGACCTTTTTTTTTTCCAAATATTTTATTTTTGGGACATTTTTTTATTTTTATTTTTGGTGATAACTTTCTCATTTCCTCTTTTTGTTTTTTTTTTGGTGGTGGTGGAGGGGGGGGGGGGGGTTATTTGAAAGAAAAGGCTATTAGCTCAAATTGTGCGCCAAAAGGTGTGAGTGTTCAGGGACAAGAGATTTTGGCTAATTGGTTTTGAAATGATGGCCTCCTTTTAAACGGTCCTTAAGCAGCCATGTATCCATTTGATCAGTACTTATCTTACTGTGAGAGACTAGGAGTAGAATCGATGTACGTAATCGATGTTGATTGGCTTAGGAAAATGATCTCCCTCCATTGTAGTGAGACGGAGCGCATATCCAGGGAGTACCTCTCTGATGATGTAAGGTCCTTCTCAATTGGGCTTGAATTTCTCTCAAGGATCCGGGTAGAGAGAAGGAAAGATTTTCTTGAGTACAGTATCACTCACTTTCAAGGCTCGAATGCATACACACCTGTTGTAAGCACATGCAATTCTTCTCTGATAAATCTGGGTGTGCCACAAAGCTTGGAACCTCTTCTCATCAATCAAATTTAGTTATTCAAAACGAGCTCTCTTTCGGCCTTCGGCAGATTGGATTCGATGAGAATACGGAGGGAGGGTACTTTGACCTCGATTGGTAGCATAACTTCAGTTCCATATACGACCCCTATAGCGGTACAGATCGATGTTCGGTTAGCCCACAATGCGAACGGTAACATTTCACTCCAGTCCCGGTAGGTAACAATCATCTTTTCAAGGATGCAAACGATTGTTTTGTTAGCTGCTTCGATGGCCCCGTTAGTTTGTGGCCGATATGGTGACGAGCGATGATGTTTGATCTTGTAATGCTCGCATAATACTCTGATTCGCTTGTTTGCAAAGTTGGTGCCATTATCTGTGATGATATTTTTAGGCATGCCAAACCGGCAGACGATGTTGTTCTTGATGAATTTCTCGACGTGTCTGGCAGTGATGCTGGTGTAGGATGTTGCTTCTACCCACTTTGAAAAATACCCGATAACAATGAGGATAAATTGGTACCCGTTAGGGTTGACCTTTCCGACTACGTCGAGGCCCCAGGTGACAAATGGCCATGGAGTGGTCATGCTGTGGAGATTTATAAAAGGAGTGTGTATTAGACTGTGTTCTTGGCATTTGTAACACTTTTGGACATGCTTGCAACAATCAGTTTCTAGGGTGGTTCAGAAGTACCCTTGGCATAGTATCTTTTTAACAAACATGTGTCCATTGACGTGGGCCCCATACATCGCCTCATGGATTTCTTTTATGACGTTTGTTGCTTCATTTTTAGTCGGGCATCGAAGCAAGATATTGTTGTGCGATTGCTTGTAGAGGCACTCACCACAGATGATGTAATTCAATATTAGGCGTTGGATGACCCATTTATCTGCCTTAGACTTTCCTTTGGGGAATGCTTGCCTTTTTAGGAAATTCTTGATGTCTGAGAACCATGGAAGCTCATCATCTGAATTTGTCGATCTTTCGACCTGGAGGCAGAAGGCCAGCTCATTCTTTTGTTCAATCATGATTGGTTTCATTTCGACACCATAAGGAATCTCGATCATTGATGCTAAAGTTGTCAGTGCATCAACGATTTCGTGCTCGTGAGACGTAGGAGAAAGTAACGGCGTCGAAGCATGCCATCGAATCTTGAAGGTGCTCATGGTATGGGATTAATTTTTCGTCCTTTGTTTTCCAATTTTCATTTGTTTGGCATATGATTAACTGCGAGTCGCCGAATACCTTGAGGTGAGTCACATTCAGGTCAAGAGTTGCATGCAGGCCGGATACGAAGGCTTCATATTTGGCTATGTTGTTGGTGCAGGGGAAATTAAACTTGATGGAGATTGGTATATGGGATCCTTTTGGTGAAATCAAAATGACGCCAACCCCTTGACCTTCAGAGTTTGATGCCCCATCAAAGTGCATTACCCAAGACTCCTCTGCCTCTTCAGTGTCGTCCTCTACCATGACCAATATGTCTTCATTAGGAAACTTGGTTCTCATGGGTTCATAATCATGTATTTCAAAGGATCCATTCGTGCGAGAAGGAGAACTGCATGAGATAACAGACATTGACGAAGTCTCTGCGTTGCCCAAACAAGGGCTAGACATGCTTTCTCCAGGTGAGACTAGCGTGTTTCATAACCTGTGAATTTCTTGCTCAAGTAGTAAATGTCTTGCTATTTTCTACCTGTTTCATCGTGTTGCCCTAAGACATCCCATTGAAAATTCGGTTGTGCAGAGTTACATCAAGAGTGGTCTTCCGGAGATTGTTGGCACCAAAATGGGAGAGTTAAGAAGATAGCTCTTGATTTTATCAAATGCTCTCTGACAGTCATTATTCCATCTGAGGATCGAATCTTTTCTCAGTAACATGAAAATCGGGGTGCATGTAGGAGTTAGTTGTGTGATGAACCGACTGATATACTAGATTCTTCCCAAGAAACCTTTGACTTCCCTCTCGGTAGATAGTGGGGGCATTTCTACAATAGCTTGTACTTTCACTGGGTCAACCTTGATACCCCCTCTTGTTGTCGATGAAGCCTAGTAACTTTTCGGACATGGCATCGAGTGCGCATTTATGAGGGTTCACACTCAACCCATACTTTCTCAATCTTTCAAACAATTTCTAGAGGTTCGCTAGATGATCACCCCTTTCTTGTGACTTAACAATTATGTCGTCGACGTACACCTCAATTTCCCTGTGCATCATGTCATAAAATAGTGTTGTCATCTCCCTTGATATGCCGCTTTGACTTTTTTTTAGACTGAAAGGCATGGCCAGATAACAGAAAGTTCCCCAGGGCGTGATGAAAGCTGTCTTTTCTCGGTCCTACTCCGCCATTCTGATCCGATTGTACCCGGAAAAATTGTCCATGAATGAAAGCATCCCATGCCTGACAGTGTTATCGACCAAAATGGTGATGTTTGGTAAGGGAAAGTCGTCCTTCAGACTTGCCTTGTTGAGATTTCTGAAATCGATGCACATGTGAACCTTTTTGTCTTTCTTTGGTACGAATACGATGTTGGCCAACTACTCTGGGTATTTGGAGACCATGAGAAAACTTGCGTTATACCGCTTGATGACCTCATCATTTACCTTTAACATCCATTCGGGCCTGAGACCCCTTAATTTTTTGTTGACGGGCCTCACATTGGGATACAGTGGCAACTCATGCTCGACCAAATCGGTATCTAGACCTAGCATATCCTTGTACAACCATGCGAAAGCGTCTCGGTATGACCGAGGGAATTCAATCATGCTTTGCCTTTCCTTAGGAGATAGTGAAGTTCCGATCTTTGTAATTTTAGGATCTTGCTTTGTTCCCAGATTAACATTCTCGGTCTCTTCAATGATTGGGGTAGGGCTATTCTCAAAATAAGCATATTGCTCGAGAGTTCTCTGGGGAGCTCCTTAGCCGTGACCTCTTCGTCCAGATCCGTGACTCCTACCTCTTCTTATATTTCTACAGGGAAGGGGTCGATTTCACGTTGGACGCGTTCTTTGTGTAAGACATCATAGATTTTGTTTTCTTTCAGTATTTTAAAAGACTATTTTTTGGTTGTTTTGTAGTTTTTCTATTTTTTTAGGTTTTTTCTTTTCTGTGGAGACGGGCCCTTGGCAAAAAGGGTTTTTAAACATAAATGACATCGTTTGCCAAGGGCTATCTTTATTTCTTACAAGTTGTTTTTTTTGGAAAGCTAGTGTCGAACTTCAGGCCACTTGAAGCTTTCAAGGTCATGGGAACCGACGCCCAATTTCTCACCTGTGGTGAAGTACCCTTACCTGGTTCTGCGGGGGAAATGGGTTGTGTTGACTTTCCTGGGTCCATCTCCAGCATGTTTATGACAGGCTCATCTCGAACCTTGTCATCAATTTCCAAACCGGGTTCGGGGTTGGTTGAGACAAATGGCTTGGTTGGGATATGTATGGTTTCTATAGGAAATGATATCTCTTCCTC
The DNA here is from genome assembly GCA_021018995.1 of Chloranthus sessilifolius. Taxonomy (NCBI): domain Eukaryota; kingdom Viridiplantae; phylum Streptophyta; class Magnoliopsida; order Chloranthales; family Chloranthaceae; genus Chloranthus; species Chloranthus sessilifolius. The sequence goes on from CM037585.1 coordinate 159,354,059, forward strand.
AAAAAGTGATAACGAGGTGAGATCTATTTCTTCTTTTGGAGGGACAGGTTCAAATTTTGCCATTTGGATGTTGGTTTTTCCGTGCGGGGTGAATTGTACTGCTCCACTCATTGATTTTTACGACTCCGACACTTATGAAGGTGCTTCTGATGTGCAGTCATGGATGAAGCTCTTCTTCTTCTTCTTCAAGATCTATCCCTCTTGCTCGGGCTATGGCTGTAGTTCGAGCTTTTTCTTTGGCTTCCTGGACTTCATTATCAAAGGTTTGTATCCTATCCCGAATTTAATTTGTTGTCGTCCCTTGGCTCTGATGGGATCCCTTCTGCCTTGTAAGCTGGTGTCCAACCCTTTTCCTTTCTTATAGTCTCATCTCTGGAGCATTGCGGCGACTGCCATCATTCCTTCTCCGATTCTCAAGGCAACTTTCTCGAGGGGTTCTAGTGCAACTGCCGCAATATCGTACTGAAAGCTATGCATGTCTGCATCCTCAGCCGTATGTGGTACATCTAGAACTTTGAGGTTCTCTATGCTATGTGTGACTCTTTCTCCTTCTTCTTGCCCTTCTCCTAGGATGGCTATAACCTTTTGATCGGATACAGATTTGAACTTTTGATGGAGGGTAGAAGGTGCTGCCCCGATTTCATGTAGCCACGGGCATCCGAGCAACATATTCAAGGTAGATTTGATGTCCATGACTTGGAAGGGAATGGAGGTCACCGGACCGATGGTGAGCTCAATATCTACTTCGCCTATGACCTCTCTTTGGGTGTTGTCAAATTCTCTGGCCCATGTCTTTACTGGCCTGAAAGCGGACGAATCGACCCCTATCCCGGTAGCGGCCCTTAACGGGCATACATTCAATGTTGACTCATTGTCTATCAACACTAAGGGAATCACAAGGTTCTATGTTTTAGCTGTGATGTTAAGGGACTTGGAATGGTTGGGCCCTTCGAGTGGCAGGTCGACGTATGAAAATGAGAGAGAATTGGGAGTCAGTACCTGCCTGATCATTTGCCCTACCTCATCTGGAGAAACTTTGTTTGACACATGAGCATCTTTTAGGGCTATCATTAAAGCTTTGAGATGTCATGCGAATGTCATGAGTAGGTCCCAGATTGTGATGTGAGTCGACGCTCTCTTGAACTGTGTTTCGAGTGCGAACTCTCGACTCATTTTTTCTAATGGATGAATCGCTGCAGATTATTTCCTCCCTTCGGGCCGGCTTGGTACCAACATTTCTGGTTGCTTTGAAATTCTTCCTGATCTGGTGATAAAATCGATTGCCCCCTTACTTCTGCTACCAGCGTTAGCATTGGTTTGGCTATAATCGAGCGGTACCTGGTGTGGATTGTATGATGGCCCATGGATATGGAATGGAGTGGGTATAGGTGAAAGGAAGGGGGGAGGTGAAGCTAAGCTGGGCAAGATGTGATTGACGGGTGCTGGTGGTGAAGTACAACCTTAGATCTGATGGTGCTACTTGGGGCTTAGGGTGTGGGAAGTAGTCAACCAAGTTGAGTGGTTCGATCATCCCTACGATTTCCTTTGTTTGATTTGGTTGTTTCGGTAAAGTTTATCTTTTACCCTTGGTGATGAATTCTGACGGGTCAAATCCTTCGACGTCCCCTTCAACCATATTGACAGTGGGTCCAGGGCCTGTTGCACCTGGAGGGTGTGGTGGTAGCGGTGCTTGCATGATGTTGGTGTGATGGTTTATTGGATAACGTGTTGGGGGTATAATCTTCCTTTGCTTCAATGAGATCTTATATCGCATGTTTTGATGGAAAACATCCATCAGTTGGGTGCCCCGACCCTTGGTGGAAATTGCAATGCACATTGGGGTCAAAATTCCTTAGGAGTAGATTTGGTGGTGGTCGCTGTTGGAGCGGGATGACTAATCCTTTCTCGATCAGCAATGGCAACAATACATTTAAGGGTTTCCTAACGGAGTGAACACTCAATTAAAACAAGCTCTTCTCTGCTTGGGAGTAAGCTGTGTGTCACGGGATAACTTTTTCGACGCCCGTGCGGCGCCTTGCTGCCGCTACAGCGAGGCCAGCCGTCTGACCATCACTCTGATACCACCCGCCTAAAGGACGGGAACTCCCGTTCATGGTTGCCTTCACCCGAGGCAAACCATCTCACCGCATCGTGTGTACTCGCGACACGCATGTTAGCACCTCTGTGCCTTGCTTGGCCTGCCCAGCTTCACCCTGTGTCTGACACTAGTTCCTCGCCTGCGACAGTAGCATGCAATTCCATATGATGTCCCATTCCATACATGTCTTGCTGACATACTGAACCAAGTCCACCATCGTGTGTGGCCCACACGACCAACACACATCCGCTTTGAGCCCTCAGCTAATGTGCACCACCGTGTCCCACGTAGCCCTCGAGTGCCCAGGAGAAGTTGCCAACCCATGTACACCGCGACGCGTAGCTCGGGTCATATGGCAACCTCGCCTAGGGTGACGTTCTAGGCCCACCCATCAAGACTTAGAAGACCTATGCGCCCCTCTAGCAACGCATGGCCCCATGTGTGGGGAAATAGCTCCCGAGCTCCCTTCCCCCAAGTATGGTCTAAACACCACCTTGGGCCATCTAGTAGAAGAACCTCAATCCTATTAGTTTGACATACCACCATGGCACACGACCTTCTACCCATGGCACACACCTTCAAAGGTATGGATTTGGCATAAATGGTGGCACATAAACCTCTGTCCGTAGCACACAGTGCCCTCCACAACTGCAACACGCCCCTTGAGGTCCCGCATCCTCATACTGTGCATTCATGTCGCGTTCATGTTGCGACCATGTCGCGAGGCCCTCTTGGCCTCATGTTGCGTGCCCTCTTGGCACCACATTACATGCCGTCCAAGCTAGATGTCGTGTGCCCTCTTGGCACCACGTCGCGTGCCTCATGGCACTAAATGCTGCGTGCCGTCATGGCACCGCCTCACATGCCTCGTGGCACTAGGATATCGTGTTTCCTCTTGACACCATATCGTATGTCGTCTTGGCATCGCATCACGTGCCTAATGGCACCAAGATGTCGCATGCCCGCTTGACACCACATCGCGTGCCCCTACTCGGAGCACCACATTCCATGCCTCACGTGCACCTAGTCGCCACACTAGACCGACACTTAGCTCGAGTCACTGTCGCAGCATATATAAGGGGAACATGCATGCGTCGCAAGGTGACGTGCCTCCGCGCACATGCGCTACACAGCTAGCTCCAAGGTCTGCCTGCCTTCATGCTAGCCAAATGCCCAGCTCCAGGGTCGCCATGCGTTCATGCTGGCGTCGAGATTAATGAGACCGTCACATCCTCCCCGACTTTATAAGGTCAACGTCCTCGTTGACGCAATATCTCAAGGGAATGATCATGCCACATCGACCGATCTGGTTGTGTCAACGTCCATGCTGACACCAAGACTTGTATCAGTTCCTCGACTTCCGTCTTCACCCCATGCAAAGTCTCCATAAGTACCTAGCCCCGAGGTTTGACACCTCCTCGCTAGTTCAAGTGGTCTCATCCGCGCCTACGAACGAGCAACACAATTATCCTTCGTGCGGCTCTGCACCAGCGCTAATTGTCACTATGTCATGCACAAGCATTTGTGACCACGACTCGCTCTAGTACCTCGACACTACGTGTCTTCACTTAAGAGTTCGCTTATCAATTCGGCCCTCGAAACACCTTAGTACATCGGTCATGTCTTCACAACTCTGTTTCTCAAGCTCGCCTTTGGCTCAACCTAGTTTCAAGGCCCTCTCACCTTCCTGCTAGCTGATCAAATGTGCATCTCTATGCACCAGGGTCGTGACTCCGTCACATCCTCCCCCACTTAAATGCGTCGGCATCCTCGTCAACACGCGAACTCCTACATCAGTTCCTCGACACGATTTCAGTCTTCACCCAAACACAACTCGCGTTTGAATCACAACTACTATACTTCGCTGCTTTCATTGACATTTTTTGTTAGTACCTCAACCATTTTCCTTGTCTTCACCCCACGTAGTGTTCTAAATAACTTAGCCTGGTCTGTATTTCACTTAGGTATTCCATAATACCAGTTCCTCATACAACCAGAAGCAAATCGATCGTTAGCATCATTCCTGTTACCACTTGAATTGACCACCAAAACCAAGCAAACCTGCGCCTTAGATGTTCACATCGTTGGCCCCAAGCTCGCGCAACTCATTGTGCATGACAGTACTCTAGGTTCTCAATAGTCCGTCTTCACCCAGGAGTCTAGCTTTCATCTGCATTGTCGCACTGTAGCACCTCAACACCTCTGTGTCTTCGCCCAAGAGTTCGACCTGCGTCTGATTTGTAGAACTCCAGTACCTCGACGTATGTTTTCAACCACGAGTTTGCCACCTAAGCTGCCTCAGCCTGTAGCAATTTTGCAGCTCGAGTACCTCGACACCATGTGTCTTCACCCAAGAGGTTGCCAGTGAGCGACCACGCCCAACCCAACGAAGCACTATGCTTCGCAATATCGAAATCCGCAACACTACTTGTATCTTTCGACCGTAGCAACCAACGGAACCCAGCTTTCTCGGACCTTTGGACTTGATCACCATCACAAGCCCTTAACTGTTCTGCAGTGCTCTAGTACCTCAACACTACTATGTTTTCACCCAAGAGTCTGCTACGAGCACCTTGCTCAATCCACGAAACTCTATGCTTCTCACACTATAGTACCTCGACCTCTGTCTTCACCCAATAACGTGACTCGAGTCACCTCTTGCATCCCAACTTACGATCCAATTCACTGCCTTGGTGTATGCTTCAAGTGTCTTAACGAGCGCATCAATGCCTTCACTTTCTAGCGACTGTCATGCCTTGGTACCTTTGACATCGACCTCTTCACCCCGAAACATCACACATTTGCCTTGAACTATTCCGCTTCAATATTCTGGCCATGTTGCCTCAGCCGTGCTCAAAAATTGACTTCGGCCCTTCTGATAGACCAAACATTTCGACGATCACCTGGGACTCGCTTCCTCAGAAGGTACCCATCTGGCTCTGGTATTTGCTTCCTCTGAAGCCACGCTGGATCTGTCGTCCAACCATCCGTCTCTCAAGGACCCATGCCTTGTCGTCACACAACAACGCAATGAGCTTCTGACCACTTCTCCGGTTCAGCGTAGCTCAATTCAGTTCTCGCAGTAACCCGCTTAACTGTACTCTCGATCCTGGCCCATCGCAACCCATTGATCTGTCAGACTATCCCATACAAGCGGTCTAGACCATCATGTCATATACCGGCAACCGATTATGAAAATCTCAACTTCCTCATGAAGTGAGAATGGAGCATCCTACTTGCTCATTGCCATTCATGGCAACGGTGCTCTCAACACGAATGTGACCCAACGTCTCATGTTGGAGGTCACTAGCGTTCATCCGCCTTGGACCGACCGCTACTTCAACGTGTGGCACTCATGGCCAACAAGTTGTGAAGTGAGAATGGAGCATCCTACTTGCTCCTTGCCATCCATGGCAATGGTGCTCTCAGCACCAATGTGACCCAACGTCTCATATTGGAGGTCACTAGCGTTCATCCTCCTCGGACCGACTCGCTAACTCAACGTGTGGCCCTCATGGCCAACAAGCGTCGAGTACATTTTCGCAACAGCCTAACCTAGCAGTACCATCCATCTGCGTGCGACTCAATCGCATCTCAACCGCAGACGTGCAACTCAATTGTACACAAGTAACTCTGGCTGTCACGAGCTCAGAGTGCACCTCATCGCTCTGGTTCGCCAATGTAGTCCCATTCGGAACGATCTGGCTCTGATACCAACTGTCATGCGGTAACTTTTTCGACGCCCGTGCGGCGCCTTGCTGCCGCTACAGAGAGGCCAGCCGTCCAACCATCACTCTGATACCACCCGCCTAGAGGACGGGAACTCCCGTTCATGGTTGCCTTCACCCGAGGCAAACCATCTCACTGCATCGTGTCTACTAGCGACACGCATGCCAGCACCTCTGTGCCTCGCTTGGCCTGTCCAGCTTCACCCTGTGTCCGACACTAGTTCCTCGCCCGCGACAGTAGCATGCAGCTCCACATGATGTCCCATTCCATACATGTCTTGTTGACATACTGAACCAAGCCCACCATCGTGTGTGACCCACGCGACCAACACACATCCGCTTCGAGCCCTTAGCTAACATGCATCACCGTGTCTCACATAGCCCTCGAGTGCCCAGGAGAAGTTGTCAACCCATGTACACCGCGACGCGTAGCTTGGGTCATATGGCAACCTCGCCTAGGGTGACACAGCATAGCCGCAACGACGTTCTATGCCCACCCATCAAGACCTAGAAGACCTATGCGCCCCTCCAGCAATGCATGGCCCCATGCATAGGGAAATAGCTCTCGAGCTCCCTTCCCCCAAGTATGGTCTAAACACCACCTTGGGCCATCCAACAGAAGAACCTCAAACCTATTGGTTTGACATACCACCATGGGGCACGACCCTCTACTTGTGGCACACACCTTCAAAGGTATAGATTTGTCATAAATCGTGGCACACGAATCTCTGTCTGTGGCACACAGTGCCCTCCACAATTGCAACACGCCCCTTGACGTCCCGCATCCTCATACCGTGCGTTCGTGTCGCGACCATGTCGCGAGGCCCTCATGGCCTCATGTCGCGTGCCCTCTTGACACCACATCGCGTGCTCCTACACGGAGCACGCGATGCCGTGGCACCACATGGCGTACCCTCGTGGCACCAGGATGTTGCATTCCCTCTTGGCACCACATCACATGCAGTCCAAGCTAGATGTCGTGTGCACTCTTGGCACCACATCACTTGCCTCATGGCACCAGATGTCGCTTGCCTCATGACACCACATCGCGTGCCATCATGGCACCTCCTCACGTGCCTAGTGGCACTAGGATGTCGCGTGTCCTCTTGACAACACATCGCGTGCCTTCTTGGCACCGCATCACGTGCTTAATGGCACCAAGATGTCGTGTGCCCACTTGGCACCACATCGGGTGCTCCTACACGGAGCACCGCATTCCATGCCCCACGTGCGTCTAGTCGCCACACTAGACTGACACTTAGCTCGAGTCACCGTCGCAGCATATATAAGGGAAACACGCACGCGCTGCAAGGCGACGTGCCTCCGCGCACATGCGCTACACAGCTAGCTCCAAGGTTCGCCCGCCTTCCTACTAGCCAAATGCCCAGCTCCAAGGTCGCCATGCCTTCATGCTGGCGCCGAGATTAATGAGGCCGTCACATGTGTCCTTGTGCCATTACCCTGTCTCCGTACTGTACCTGCTTGTGTTGACGTTTGCTGTATCGCCTCAAATTAGAAGGGTGTTGAAGATGTGTTGGGTTGTGAGGTCGTGATTGCTTGTACTTCACACTTGCCCTTTTCTCATTTTTCTGCTCCACGAACCTGCGATTTCGGTTGGCCGTTGTCTTATTTAGACGCCCCTCCCTTACCGCATTGGTGTTCACACCGATTGGCATTTCTTACAAGGTTGACAAAACTTGCTTGCTGCTGATACACCAGAAAATCTGATATGACGGGGAGTACTGCGTTTGCTGTCATCTCTATCCGTTCTTCATCTGGTATTTTGTTCCTTATTTGGTATTTTGTTCCTTATTTGGGCTGTCAGAGCCCTCTATCTTCCGAGATACTCATTAAAGGTCTCATCGGATTTCTGCTTTAGCTGGGCCAGATTTGATTTGCGCGATTCTTATGTCGATATTGTAGACGTACTGTTCTTAGAACAAATGAGTAAGATCTTTCTATATTTTTAACAGAGATGGTTCCACGGAAGTGAATCATCCCAACGCTGGGCCAGTGAGACTTTTTTGGGAGACCTTGATAAGAAGGCGCTCATCTCCACCATACTGACACATATCCCCATAGTAGGATTTCAGATGGGCAATTGGGTTGCCAGAGCTTTGTACTTGTCGAACGCAGGTACCTTGAATTTGTGGGTAATGGTATTTCAACAAAAAGGCACAAATCTGATAAATCGGTGGCATGAATCTCTGCTCCTCCGAGCTACATTAATTGCTTTTGCATTTTATCCATTTGTCCTCTTAGCTATTCATACTCTCTACCCCCACTCATTCTAAACTGTTTGATGATTATGGAATGTGGGATGCTGGGGATTGAGATTGGCAGACGCCCCCATACACCCTTCACTGGCCTTGACTTCATCTTCTTCATGCTGATGGCTCAATTCGAAGAGTGGTGGTGGTGGTGTGGTATGATTAACCGATGGATTCTGAGCAGGGTGGATTGGCGTTTGGTGAGGCCATTGATATTGATGGGAAATTTGATGTTTGGGTTAGGGAGTGAGGGGATGTGTGAATGGTGGGTGGCTGAAAGCAAGGTTCAAAATTTTGGCCGAAATGTTTCGATTTCGGTCCCCCATCGAAACCTACACGAAAACTCATATTATCGGTCATTTTCGTTTTGTGGAAAGATTTCGCCGAAATTTCGGTTTCGGTCCCCACCGTAACGAAAACCGAAATTTTGATCCTTGGTTGGAAGTTTGAGATGGATTTCCTTGTTGGATTTGGTATGATGGATTTGAGTTGAAATGATTTATGTTTGGTTGGTGAGTTGGGCAAAGTGGGTTTGAAATTTGTGGAGGGATGGGGTAAGCTTGTTGGGTGTGGTTGTACATAGGGTATTGTGGGAATGATGAGTGGCTTGGAAATGCGGCCCTTGGGTTCGGGCCCGAGTAGGTTTGGGGTTGGAAGTATGACCTTTGAGGGCCATTTGAGTAACTCCATGGTTGGTGGTGAAAACCTTGGAAAGTGTGGACTATGGTTGGTTGGTTGGGATTTGTGCTTTGGGTGAGAGATGTTTGGAGGGTTTATTGAGGATTCAGTGGCATTTGAGATTGATTTGGGAAGCCTTCGGGGGCTTTCCATACCATATAAACTCTCATCATATCTTCCATTAGAGACATGGGGTCCGACATAGGGGAGGACGTGGATGGTGATCCGCTTGTCGTGAAAGATGTGTGGGGTGGTGGGAGTGCTTAGGTTGAGGTGGTGGAAAAATTGGGAAAACCAAATGACCCGTTGATTTGAATGGTGGTTGGGTTGATGGGATTGAGATATGAAACTCATGTTTGAGAGAATGTGGTGGGGACGTTTCTATATTGGTGATGGGTGGCTCGGACGTCGAAGCCATTGATTGGAAACGGGTGGGGTATGGGGTTTTGGGTAAAACTTTCCTCCCTTTTCCCACTCGAGGTGGCGGTGGGTATGGTGATGCCGTTGTAATGTGCTGCTTAACGGACCACAACAATTTCTTTTTTTTTGGATTTTGATTTTTTTTGTTCTTTTTGGGTTTTGATTTTTTTTGGATTTTTTTGAATTTTGGACGTTAGCCTCCGCTCTTGGGAAGGTTCAATATCCACAATACCCTCTACTGCTGGACTCGAGTGCCCCCTTCAAAGTCGAAGAGAGATCTCTTTCAATCTTTAAGGGCACAAAGTTGTTCCACGGTATTATGAACTCTTGAAAGAGCTAAAGGAGGGTGACCTCCTTTGACCAACAAAAGTATTGAGTACCAAATGTGTAGGAGGTATTGATAGATCTTGAACTAAAGGGCAAGGAGTTCGGTGGCCATTTTGGGCTTCCGATCTCGGGGGAAGTGTCGAATCGACAATGAAGGGTTTAATCTATGCGTGCATATAATGCACGCATGGCCATTTAGCAAATGTGAGCTATGCATAATAAGCACGCAAAACTTATTTTGTTGATTTTTAGGCTATGTGTGCATAGAATGTACTCGAGGCTTACAGAACTCCGAATCTCCACGAATGGCTTCCCATAAGGCTGCCTGTGACGAGGTCAATACTCTGGGTACTAGCAGGAAGGCATGTGGGTCTTGGAGCTTGGTTTCGTTGGCTAGCTTGAAGGCATCAGGCCTTTGAGCTAGGTGTGTGACGTGCGAGCGCGAACGCGTGCATGCCTTACGTCGCGTGCGTGTATCTTATATGTAGCGTAGATGTCTACTCAAGCTAGGTGGTGTGCTAGTGTGGCAACTAGACGCGTGGGCGTGGATAGCTGACTTGGTTGCATGGGTCTTGTGCCATGGGTAGTACGTCAAACTAATATGTTTGAGGTATTCTTACTATTTGGCTTGAGGTGGTGTAAAAACCATATATATGGGAGAGGAATTGCGGAGCTACTTACTTACACATGGGGCCTTGTGGCACTGTAGGGTGCACAGTGGTCTCCTAGGTCTGTAAGGGTAGGCCTAGGACGTTACTTCGGCATTATCGTGCGTCACCCGAGCGAGGTTGCTATGTGCCCGAGCTATGCGTCGCGATGTACATAGGTTGGCTATGAGGGAGGCACTCGTGGGCTACGTGGGATTCTATGGAGCACATTGGCATGAGGGTCGGATGCTTGATGTGTGCCGGTTGCAAGAGCCACACACGATGGTAGACTTGGTTCAGTATGAAAGCGAGACATGTTGGAATGAGATGACATGATAAGTTACATGCTACCATGGGTCAAAATATCGGGTTACCGATACGTATCGTCCGAGCTCCAAAACGATACGTATCGAACGATACGTATCGGTACCGGTTGGTATCGGACGATACATTGAATGTATCGTTCGATACATTCAACTATATTGAATGTATCGAACGATACATTCAATGTATCGTTCGATACCAATACCGATACGTATCGTCCGATACGTATCGGGTATCGGCCGAAATTTTGATCCATGCATGCTACTGTTGCACGCGAGGTACTAGTGCATGATATAGGGTGAAGCTTGAACAGGCCAAGTGAGGCACGAAGGTGCGTGCATGTGTGTCGCGAGGAGACACGATGCGTTGGTATGGTGGGCCTTGGTAAGAACGTAACCATGTAGGAGAGTTCCCGTCCTCTAGGTGGGTGGTATCAAAGTTGATGAGAGTTAGGCTGGCCTCGTTGTTGTGGCAGTGCGGCTTCGCATGGGTGTGGTAGACGTGTGTAGGACTGTGTCCCTGTGACAATTGGTATCAAAGCCAAGTCGATTCGGAATGGGTGATGTTGAAGACCTTGGGACTGGAGAGCTAGGTTGATCCGGAAAGGGTAGCGTTGGTGAGCTAGTGGGAAGGGTGAGGACCTTAGAACTAGATTGACCCGAAGGAGAGCTTGGGAATCAGAGGGGTGGAAGTGTTACCGAGGTACTGTGGTGTTTCAAAGGCACAATTTGGTGGGTGAACTCTTGGGTGAAGACGAAAGTTGAGGTACTAGAGTACAGTGTGCTTGGTGAATGGCATGGTGATGGATAGCGCTAGTATGAGACAATGTGAAGAATCAATGTGTTTCTTGTTCATATGAGAAGCTGACATGGCTTCATGCCGAGCGAAATGCGGATGGGGCCAAGCTTGAACTAGCGAGGAGGTACCAAACGTTAGGGCTAGGTATTTGGTGAGACTTTGTATGGGGTGAAGACGAAGGTCGAGGGACTGATGTAGGGTATTGGGTGTCAGCATGGGTGTTGACATTATCAGTTTTGGAGGAGGTGGCGTGGTCATTCCCTTGTGATTATGGCATCAACGAGGACCTTGACATTATGGAGTGGTGGAGGATGTGATGAGGTCATTACTCTGGGTATTAGCAGGAAGGCGCGTGGGTCTTGGAGCTTGGGTTGGTTGGCTAGCAGGAAGGCGTCAGGCCTTTGAGCTAGGTGTGACATGCGAGCGCGAAGGCGTGCATGCCTTGTGTCACGTGCGTGTCTCTTATATGTGGCGTAGATAGCTACTCGAGCTAGGTGGTGTGCTAGTGTGGCGACTAGATGCACGTGGGCGAGGATAATTGACTTGCATGTGTTTGTGTTGTTTGGGTCGTGTGTCATGGACAATATTCGTGTGCCATGGACAGTATGTCGAACCAATACATTTGAGGTATTTATGCTATTTGGCTTGAGGTGATGTTTAAACCATATATATGGGAGAGGAGTTGCGGAGCTACTTCCATACACATGGGGCCTTGTGGCACTGTAGGGTGCACAGTGGTCTCCTAGGTCTATAAGGGTAGACCTAGGACGTTGCTTCGGTAATGCCGTGCGCCACCTGAGTGAGGATGTTATGTGCCCGAGCTATGCATCGCAGTGTACATAGGTTGGCAATGAGGGAGGCACTTGTGGGTTACGTGGAATTTTGTGGAGCACATTGGCATGAGGGTCAGATGCTTGATGTGTGCTGGTTGTAAGAGCCACACACGATGGTGGGCTTGGTTCAGTATGACAGCGAGACGTGTTGGAATGGGACGACATGAGGAGCTATATGCTACTGTTGCACGCGTAGTACTAGTGCATAATATAGGGTGAAGCTTGAGCAGGCCAAGTGAGGCATGGAAGTGCGAGCATGCGTGTTGCGAGGAGATACGATGCTTTGGTATGGTGGGCCTTGGTGAGAAGGTAACCATGTAGGGGAGTTCACGTCCTCTAGGCAGGTGGTATCAGAGTTGATGTGACCTAGTTGTTGTGGCAACGAGGGGCCGCACGGGTGTGGAAGGCGTGTGTCGGACTGTGCCCCCTTGACATGCCGCTCTATTTGGAACTGGGGTTTGGTTGTTTGGATGCCTAATTTCCCTTCCCTCCCCTCCCCTCCCCCCCCCCCCCCCCCCCACCCCACCCCATTTAAATTCCTTGTGAAAGACCGAATTATTATACCCTTTTAAATTCCTTTACTATTCACTTTAGGGATGCTTGATTAAGTCCAATGTTAGAGCTTTTGCCACGTCCAAATTTCGGGCTATTAAAGTCCCGTGCTGCCACCATGGGCCGGCGTTCGATGATGAAATATGTCACAACATAAAAGACAATGTCAGTCAAATGACTAGGCAAAAATAAAAGATGGGAATCGTAAATGTTAGTATCCAAATGAATGTGTCAGTCAAAATGACTAGGCGGATAAAAAGTAAAGGCACAAAATAGATTACGAGAATTAAAAATGCGAGAAAGTACAGAAGTGTCAGTCAAGTGACTAGGCAAAAAGAATGCGGAATAGTAAATGTTAGTATCCAAACGAAAGTGCCAGTCAAATGACTAGGCAAAACATAATCTAACCAAAATGAAAGATATGAAAAATAGGTCAAATTTCAAGTAGAAGCTCAAATAATTATCCCCAGTGGAGTTGCCATCTGTGCAACCATGGGCCTTGAGAACCCGTCGCGATAATGGATTAAAATATGAAATCAACCCAGAGCTTTTGGTGTTTCGGGAAACCAAAATCAAATATAATAAACACTGAAGTTTTGGATTTAACTTTGATCACCGGTCTATACCAAAGGCTCTAGGCAAGGACTTCGGTTACCGATTAGGAAGGTGTTAGGCACCTAACCAGCCCACTTGTAAGTGGTCTCTACTATACGCAAAGAACATAAAAAAGAGGAGAAATGGGCGGTACTTCCCCTTACCACGTGGACTCGTATTAAGCTTTCTCTACTATCAAAATTTTGGTGACGTAACGACTTAAATTATAGGATAAGGGAAAAGTCTAAAGAAAAAAATAGAGAATAGAGGAAGAAGAAGAGAGTCAGATATGAACTCTTGAGCTCTTGTAGCACCACCGTCGGATCTTCGCGTATGATTATTCCGGTGAGCTTTCAATTGCAAGTAAGGGTGATGGAAACCTAGGCTTTGACTAAGGTTGGGAGATGGAGAGATTGGAGGTATAGAGCTATGAGATGGATTGACTAGGGTTTCACTTTGATAAAATTAGAGTGTTTTAATGAGGGGGTGGGGGTCTCAATTTATAGAGAAAGGCGTGATTAAGGGGCTCTGAATTGGGTTTTAGTCTTAATGGAAGGTTAGGTTTTATGTAATGGGTTCATCTAAGGATTTAGGGATTTCGAGAGCTTGGAGAAGACGAAGATGGGTTTTAATGGTGGATGATGGGGGATCACTTAAGGGTAAAAGGGTGGTTCTAATGGTATTTGGGGGTATAAAGGTAGTTTAGATCATACACCTAAAGTCTGGGACAGTCAACAAGTCCAAGTACAACAAGGGGATCCAAGAATTCTTGGATTTGCAGGTTTTAAGTCATACGTGCATATTATGGACACATGCTTTAAAACCAAAAATGAAACTGGGAAGTGAGGAGTTCAAGCCGAGAGCTATTTTCTTAATTTTGGTTATGCGTGCATAATATGCACGCATGTGTTAATTTTTGAAAAAAAAAACCAAAAGCTTGATTTGGGGGCCCAGGAAAGTTCAGGATGGGTTTTGAGGGTTCTATGGGGTTCTCTAAGCTCTGGAGGATGCTTTTGGAAGCGTGGAAGCGCTTTCTTATCGATGAACGGGTCGATCATATGTTGGGTCAGATTTGGGTGTCTAGACATCATTCGAGATAAATATTTCATTTAATCCATAATTAAATTCTAAAAGAAGGCATAATTTCTCCATACCTTGAACTAATGTAAAAGCGAATTTTCGAATCCCAAATAGGCTCCTCACCACAAAGATTAATCTTGAAGGATGATAAAATCGTTTGTGAAATCGATTAAGAAAGTTTTGCATATCTTTAAAGAAAAAAAAACTTTTGAAACCACAAAAAATCTTGAAGTTTTGGTCTATAATCTCCTCTTAAAGTCTCTACGGTTTCTTATGGGAAGAACTCTTTATTTTTTTAAAAAAGACTAATAAGATTATGATTTAGAGTATTCTCCGTATTAAGTCTTTTGACTCTAACTTATTAGGAAATCATCCGGTGTTATGATAGCACACCATAGTAGGATGTTCTAAATTTTAAATCAAAGGCCAAAATAAAGGTTTAAAACCTGCATACCAAAGTTTGAACCTCTAACCTCTAGTCTCTAAACCAAACCTCTAACCATTAGGCTACCACATAACTTGTGTCAATTAATTGCAGAAATAAATATAAGAGTTTAAAAGTAAAATTGATATTTTCAATTAAAACTTTTGTAAATTCCAAGCATACGGGGTATATCACTATTAAGCATATACACGTAAATAAGGTGTATCAAAGGCATAAAATTTCAGATCACTACATTAACGATTCGTCACAATTATACAACCACAAAGACCTTGGTTCAAAAAAAAGAAAAAGAAAAAGACAACCTTAAAAAGATATTCACTTGTGAGAAGTAGTACGCGCCAAAATCTTTGCATTTTGAGAGAGGCAAAGAGATAACATTTTTCTAAGGTGTTCCGGATGAACACATGGCACATCATAAATATATTAGTCCATAGTGAAAGTGACGCAGGACAAAACCCGAAACTACGTGAATGCGATGATTTAATTACTTGTCGAAATTAAACTAAATTAATTTTAAACAATGAACCTAAAAGTAACGCGAGTACCTTAGAATTTCGTAGTTTTCCATGTGAAAGATCGCATTGGGGTTCGAATTGGGTCTAGTCCGGGCGCTAGATTCGTTAGCCTTGCAGTGCAGATCGGTCATAGAAGTAGAACTCTAGGTTTTCCAGATTAGGGCGCCGCTCGTGATTCAATGACGAAGTCGCGAGTGTTCTCAAGATTCTGATTCGTGTGGGCTTAATGGTGGGATGAGATTTAGGGTTCGAACTTCGAGGTATTGTAGGTTGAAGGGTGAAATTAGAGTTTGTGAAGTCACACGAGGTAGAAAAGAAAATAAGATGAAAGAGATAGATAGGGGATAGATTTTGGGCTTCTCACCCTTGGCTTCACACCAAACCCTTCTCGGGAAGAAGAATCACTCTTCGGAGAAGCTCATCTCAAGTTCCAAAAGCAAAAGATCATTTATTCAATAATCAATAATTAATTACATTGTTTATGGAGAGACCTTATATATGAGGTCTTAAAATAAAACCCTAAAACAAAAATAAACATAAAAGAAAGACAAGTTTGCCCATGAAACTTAAATTCGGATTATGAGAAAACTCATTCTTGCGCAAAATCGATCAATCGAAAGTGACACTCAATCGATCGATCGAAAGGGGTACTCGATCGATCGAATTATATATATATCGACGGTGATACTCAACCGATCGAAGCATTGAATCGATCGATTGAAATGTGTACTCGATCGATTGAAATAAAATCGATCGATCGAATAATATATATATACACACGCCAAAATTAAATTCCTCTTTAGTCGTCGTCGATCGATCGAAATATAGCTTCGATCGATCAAAGCAGGGAGTCGATCGATCGAATCATTGAATCGATCGATCGACTGCGCAGTGTGCAGATTCTTCTCCTTTCTTCTCCTGGTTCTGATTTCCGTTCCGCTTCTTCTTAGCTGAAAAATCTGTTGTGGCCCGAATCTACGGCTCTCGATCTTGGCGTCCCGCGTCAGAAAGTCTTGATATATAACAATGGCAACTAAAAGCCAGTTTTTGTATTCGTGTACGAGGCTATGGAGCTTGCTACAAAAGTTAACTGCTATAACGTAAGAAGTTTGGAAGACAATTGATAATATAAAAGTTTGGAAGATTGTAAACAAGCAACATGAGGCCAATTTCATCATGACATAAATTCAACAAATTATTATATTTCATTTTTTAGGGTTCAACTGGTTTTCTTTATCATTACTCAACTAATTTAACTTAAAAACTCCATCTATGAACTCTACAAATTAATTCTTAAATTCTCCGACTACAGTAACATTTCTCTAACTACCCAAACTCTTATAGAGGTTATATGTTATCTGAAGGTTGGAGCCTAGTCTGTCAAAATCTAATAGAGCATAGGCCAGGTGAGTAATAGAATATGGTTTCCTTTCACAATTTTTAGTTGAATTTGATGTAGTCTTTTCCATGGTTGTCAAATCAGAACGATTCACGATTTGAATCGTACGATTTAAATCAAATTGTAACTATTATCGATTTGAATCGGAATATGCCTGAAATCTGTCAAATCGTTTTTGAATCGTAAAAATCGTTTGAATCGTAGATTCAAATCGAATCATATGATTTGAGTATGTCATGTGAAACCTTGTGCAGTGTTGCGGCATGTCACTTAAAACCACTTTGTTTGTCTTTTCTTTACTAAAAAGGCCCTAAACCCTTATGAACCCTATTTTATCTTATTTTATGCTAAATACACATCTTTTTAGATTGTAAAAAGCTTCTTTAGAGTTTTTAGGGCAAACACTATATTTTAATATCTCCATGGTCATTGACTTGAACGAGATTTTGTTTTAATTCAATGGGAGAAAAAAGATACTATTATTCTAAGGTTTGGTGTCTCTTAACAAATTCCAAAATGGTGACTTCTAATATTTTCTAAAGTAAATTTTTATTTTAAGTCATAGGAATGATTGTTCTCTATGGATTTATTTTTTGGTTTTTGACACATTCAAGAGTTATGCTCATACTCTCGTAGTGTCATACACTCATCCATACACTTCCTATATAGATATATGGTATACACTCGTATAAAATTACCGGAGAACTTATATGAATGAACATCGATAGGTCAAATGATTAATTAATACACTTTTTGGCCTTTTGGGATTCAAATGTGTTGGAAGTGATTGAAATTTTTATACGTTTTGTATTTTTCTAATTTTCTTATCTTTTTAAATATTTTTCATAATTTTTTTACTTTCTTTTCAATAACTCGATTAAATCTTACGATTTACGATTCGATTCACGATTTGATTCATTTTCTAGGGAAAGCGATTTACGATCTGATTCACGAGTTGACAACCTTGGTCCTTTTCAACCTATGAGTACTGGTTTTGTTAATGACACAAATTGAACAATTTAGAAAATCTGTTGGAGAATTTGGATCTACAATACAAAGTTGTTGGTTCTGGCTTCTGATTCAGGCATATTTTAAAATGTCAAATCAAGATGTCTGCAATATATAAGTTGAATTTCAAAGCTTTATTTGCTATATTCTAATTTTATTCTTCATATTCATGGTGGGTAAGTTATGGGACGATGCATCAGCATTGAGGAAGATAATTGTACACATCCTCAACCAAACGGTCTCCACATATAGTTGTAAAAGGAGCTAAAGTACTTTCTCTCTCATTCATATGAAAACAAAAAC
This sequence comes from Chloranthus sessilifolius, assembly GCA_021018995.1. NCBI lineage: Eukaryota > Viridiplantae > Streptophyta > Magnoliopsida > Chloranthales > Chloranthaceae > Chloranthus > Chloranthus sessilifolius. The sequence continues at coordinate 159,372,078 of CM037585.1, forward strand.
AGTCCAGATTAACATAAAAGAAGTGTAGTCACCAATTTGGGAACTGAATTATTTGGTGAGGGCAAAAATTCATGACTTAGGAAAAATTTGGGAAAATTCAGAAAAAATTGAAACAAAAAAATTCAGGGAAAAAATGATATTTAGAAGGTATTCACTGAGGGCAAAAAATTAGTAATCCACGAAAAAATCTGTGAGATTTGAGAAAAACATCGGAAATTACGCTAGTAGTTATGAAACTTAGTCCTCATCCCTTACAGTATGGGTTAGTCAAGAGACTACAAATTATATCAACTTATACTATTACATCAGAGGAATTCTGAATGCCTTGGCAGTCACAGAGAATTGTAACATATAGCTCCAGGAACTTCATAGGAGTAAAATTGGATTATGAGCTAAATAAATCCTATCACTATCAACTCCACCACCTATTCTGATATACTTTAATATATCGGTGTCTCAGTTATGACACAAAAAATTCTCATGCTCCCGCTCCCCAAGTAACCAAAAGCCTGTTTTTCAGGAGAATAAAATCTCCTCGAGATCTCAAGAGGGAGTAAACCAGCATTGGGCCCTCAAGGGGACTTCTGAAAATAGGTAGATATTATTTTTGGAATACTTATTATATATATATATATATATATATATATATATATATATATATATATATATATATATATATATATATATATATTGGTTAGATTAGCTTACGACTGCTATCTTAGGTACGATTTCTGTCTATTATTTTGGACTGCTTTATCTATGTAGCAGAGGGAACGTACTATAAATGCTATTTTATCATGCAAAAATTTTGTTCTATTCAATCTTCCTCATGCAAGTAGCTATTCCCTGCTAATGTAGTTCACATCTTATTCTCTACCATTGTTAGGCAAGGAGAATAAAGCACTCTAGCAAAGCACGCTGCAGATGTACTTTTGAAATCAGGTGGCTTCATTCTGAGCTGAAGGGAGAAATCATGATTGTTTCATCTAGCTCAATTAGGAAATTGTCTATGAACAAAATCGATACCCACCCAACAGTTGCTGCATTCTTGAGTTTTGTGAGCCCCAACTGCTTGGAATTACCTTCTTATGTGTCTCTTCTCGAGGATGCCAATTGTGAAACTGACATCAGATTGCTCGAAAAGCAAATAGAAGAGATCGGAAAATTAGCTGACGTATCGGAGAAGGGATACTCCGAAGAGATTCTGTTGGGGCTTCGAGAAGGTACTCTTCAACCCACAATCTTATAACTGACGGATATAGTAGTCCTAGGTCCCAACTCATCCATGCTATAAAAAAAATGTGCACGCGAAACTACATTATCAATCTTTTTAATCTATCGAAGACCACTAATATAATACTCTGTTGTTGAAATAAGAAATTTTCTAAAAGGAGAAAAATATTAAGAGGAAAAGCAACGCTTTAAAAATCATACAAGGGCAGAGGATACCTTACATCAACATAACTTGTTTAGTTCCCTTGCCAATATATCTCTTCTCCCTTAATTGATTGTGATTCACTAACATAATTATGACCGCTGCACGTGGTCTTAGCTAATTTTGTAGTGAGGATCATAGTGACCAAGTCTTGGTTCAGGAATAAAACAGCTCCTGAAATATATGGAAAAAACGTAAAGTTTGGCAATTTCGGGAAGAAATTGGGAAAATTCCAAAACATTTAAAAATTTAAAATTATAAAAAAAATATAAAATATATGTTGTGACCAAACACAGGCTTTTTTCAAAAAAACCAGGGTTGAAAACATCTTTTTTTTTGGAAAAAGGCGTTTTTTTTCACATTTTTTTTCCCAAAAAAAGAGGAGTTTTAAACGCGTTTTGAAAAAAATAATAAAAAAGGCGTTTTTGGTCACTGTGGTGAGGATTGTAAACATCAAGTTATTTAGAAATGTGTTTTAGAGTTCTGTATGTGTTGCTGCTTTCTGTCTGCAGTTGATCCAACAAGGTGGAAATGGAGGGAAAAGATTGTTTCTATGCATGGTCAGGCTCCCAGTGGCCCAAGTGACTTCAAAAGGTCAACTAGGAGCCAGAGGAAACTACAGGTCGAGATGGAACTCAAGAATCCCTCCCCTACTCCCGTCACTCTAGAGGAGAATCTCAAGAATAGGCCTCGACTTGGCCCACTAGCTGCCCGTGCAGCTCTGGCTTCATTAATGCATGAATTGCCAGTTAATCCAGAAATCTCCTACCATTTAGGAAAAGAAAGTTATGTTGACCTGTCTCAAAATACTCCCAATAAGCATATAAATATGATTTCTGATGTAACACACTCGTTTGTGAAGTCAGATGTCTATTTCCAGGAGAAGGAATCATCGATGGCCGAGCTTTCTGTAACGAGTTCAATACTATTTCCTGTCGTTTCAAATTCTATCCAAACTGGAACAAGTGTTATACATAAATATAAATCACCCGTTTCTAGAAGGGGTGCTTCAAAAAGATCTCGGTTGGGGGAGGAATCCCCTGGAAAGCCTGAGGAAGAGAAGCAACCAATCGTGACCAAATTCTTCAAAGAGAGGAGTTCAAATATCTGTACTACACGCACAACAAGGTCGTCTTGTTCAGCTATTACAGCAGAAACAGGTAATTCAGATAACAAAGTCGAGCCAGCAGTATCAACTGAAGAGAGGAAGTTTGATACCTCTGCCAGCCAAAAAAGGTTGAGTCGTTCCACAGTTTGGAAGGAAATGGGGGATTCAAAAACCCAATTCGAGCAAAATCTGGAAAATAGCCTATTATCTGGAAAAACACAGGTTCAAATCATTGTAGATCTTGGTGACCCTTGTTCTAGAGTAACGAAGAAGAAACCACTCTCCTCATCCGTTGACGATGAGAGAGATGCATCTAAAAAAAGAAAGAAAATACAAAGGGAGTCTAAGTCTACTACGACTGTTAAAAAAGATCAAGGTGATCAAGGAGAATTACGGTTACTGATTCTTCTCTTTTTATTAGGCGTTTGATAGAATACAATGAATGATTTTGTTAATTTTCACCTTTCTAAAAATTTTACAACACGGAATGATCCGGCAGGTGAAATCTTTTGCAATGGTAAAGCTGAGAAGCAGATATCTGCTTCTAAGAAGCCCGAGTTGCGGTTCTCGCCCCGGCTTAGGTTCCTCCCACGGACACGTTCTCAAAAGAAGCATTAAGTTGCTCTGCTGAGGACAACAAATGGTAAGTACTTCCAACTTTAATTCAATACTTGTGTGGATAAAGAGCATGGAGTTTTGTGTTCCTTCAGGTAAGGAACAGAAGCAGGTTTCGTGAATGTAAAGAGCCGAGGATGTTGCAAATATTCGTTACACCTTAAACATGCATCAGTTTTCATGTTAGTAAATGCAAAGTCTTGTTTTTTGTAGGATCACAGACAAGTTACCTTCTCACCCTCCAGCAATGTAAATGGGGCTTTGTGGCTAATATATAGATCATTATAGAGTAGAAAACATGTGCTACAGTTCAAGAGATGAATGCATGGTACGTGGGAGTTGGTACTCTCGTAGACAAATGTTGTAGTTCGAGAGATCACTGCATGTAAAATATGTGTGATATGTTAATGATTCTAAGTCACGTTAGTCCCTTTTGATTGAAATGTTGGCATCCCCAAATAGATGATGCAAAGGCAATGATGCTGCTTGAAATGTTAGCATATCAGAAGATTGAATGCATCAGTTGGGTTACTTGTTTAGAATATTTACGATTGCAACCAGAAGGCTGACAATAGTGCAACTTTGAGGTCTCAGGTACAAACCAGCTTTAATCATAAATTATATTAAAAAAATCATGCATTATGTGAATGCATTATATCAGAATTTACTATGGTGCTCATCTTTTGCATCCTGTGATTTCTTTGTTGCAATTTGATCCACTTAACTTTGTTTTCCACTTTCCACTACCACATGTATGTTATCTAAGCCTGTTGTGAAACACAAATAGATTGGAGCCCTTTTTCTCTAACTGTCCTTACAACAAGCTAAATTTTGAGCATTTTGGTTTTTTTTTTTGAGTTGACTACTGCTTGCAACAAGTTAACATTGTTCGGATATTGCAACTGACATTTTGAACGTACCTTTATTGGAAAGTGTAATGTAAATGAGCAAACTTTTCATTTATAAAAAAAAAGAATGCTCACTTCTTACATATTAGATATTAATATATAGAATGATTAAATAGAAGTGTCAATATGCGTGCAGAGATATTACATATTTTGATTTCTTATTAGGACCACTATTTTGTACTGTTTAAGTCCATAACAATTTTCTCGTTGAATCCATAAATGTCTTTATTTTTTATTTATATCGAAATCATTATCATTAGAAAGTTGTCATATAAATGGTCAAACTTTTCATGATGCCATAGTTTAAGCTCTTGGCCATCATATCGACAGGTTATGGGGTAAAGAATAAAGATAAGTGTATTAATTCTGGCATATAGTAACGAAAAGCATGGTGTGTAAGACATGAACTTGACAGGCGCATTTACCATAGTAGTTAGACTCCACCTAACGTGGCCATTTTCACCACACAATCAAACATCATGTCAGAAGGCTACCTTCATGGAATCCATTTGAGACACAAACTTGTGTGGTAGCACTGTTTTAGCATCAGTGCTGCAAGGAGAGAAAGAAACCTGTGCACTGTTTTTTCTTTTCTTTTTGTTAGGTAAGCTGGGAAGATTGAACCTGCCACCTCTCCTTTTGATAATTGGAAATAGGGTGGGCCTTCAATGGCCTCTTTATTATCTGTATATAAAGTTTGAAAACAGTTTAGCACCAAACTTGGGTCTGGCCTAAATGTGCTCAGAAAGGCTTTGACCCTGCCTATTTATTGGGTTAGTTTTCTCCCTAGTTTGGTTGGTTGGGCTTGGGTGAATTTTTACAATCCATCATGACCTTGGAAATTGACCCCCCTATAGCAAAGGTTCATGAGTTAATAAGTTGGCATTAGGTGTACTTCATACTTGCCCAAGTAGCATACATGAAAGAGCACATCTGATCTTAAATAAGCATTACGCTATATCACTAAAATAAAATGTCCATCAGAAACTTGAAACAACACCTGATCATCAACATCATTGGCGTGGTCATACTCATTACCTTGTCCCGCTTATTTGGGGTCAGCTTTGTAATTCTTATTTCTCTACTCATTTTTTGTTTAAAGCTAAAATCTGTCCATCTATATTCCTTCATGTCTTACTATCTGCTCCGCAATTTCTTATTGGTCTTCCCCTTCCTACTTATGCTTGTATTGCACTTATTGGTCTGCCCCTTCTACTTATGCTTTTATTGTTGCAATCCTTTGTATGGGTTGTTTTAAGACTCCCATGGATGTATATAAATCATCTGAAGTTCCTTAATCTTTTCTTATATTGGGTCATCCCAAATTTTCTAATATGAATTGATTCCTAATTCTATCTATGCTTGCTACTTCACAAATTCACCTTAGCATAAGCATCTCAGTCATATGTACCCCCAAATACTTTTTTCAATTTACATTTTACTCAATATAGTAATGCATGTCATATGGACCCCAAACACTCCTTTTTAATTTACACTTTACACCATATAGTTGATGCCACTCTTACAGCGGCCTTAGGAAAATGTCGATTCAAAGTAGCACTTGCTGGTTTTAAGATAATATTGGTCTCATATCACCACAGGAAGTTACCCTTTACACATAGTTTACAAGAAAGACTTGGTACTTTGGGGCCCTGCCATGTGATAAAATCATTTAAATTGTTTGATTTGAAGGCCATGATTTCAAAACAATATCTCTTTCATATGATACGATGTAGTCAGCTGTTGAATTAGATAAATGGCCTTTTACTACTATGTCATGTTTGGTGCCAATCTTTTGCATCTAACATCTTACGATCATGACTTTAAAATTAGACAAACTTAGATGGTGTTTTCACATGGACCAAGTATTTCTTTTAGACTCTGCGAAGGGCCAACTTCTCGTGTGCAAGTAATGGCTGCTTTTTTTTATTTTCATTTTATATATATTTAAAATTTTTTATCTTTTCCATTTTCATTGGATTTTTATTTTCGTTCTTTTTATATGTTTCTTTCTCGTTTTCCGATTCTTTTCCTTTTCTATTATTTTTTCTTTATCTTTTTATATTTTGTGATTCATTTTTTCCCTGTTTTATTTGGATAATGAACGGTCTGGATGGTTAATTAAATGCCATTATGCCCGATTTTAGAAAAATTCTCATATTGCTTTCTTTTATATCATTTTTTCTTCGATTTTCACTTTTCATTTTCCTTGTTTTGTGCACTTTTGTTTTATTTTCTCTATCTATTTTATTTTTCTTTATCGTTGTCCTTTTTATTTTTGTTGCTAATATTCCTTTGTAATTGTGAAAACTCCATTTAAACCGTCTGATTTAAAAGCCGTGATTTAAAGATCGGTGGTGCAAACGACTGGCCCAAACAAGATCATCATATGGTCCAATGCAGTCAAAGTCTAGGCGTATATTTTTACTTAAAACCCTTAGATATGATTTACTTAAAACCCTTAGATTAAACCGTTGAATGGTTTAAACTTGGGGCATTTAAGTCAAGAGCGTAATAACTTAGTGCATATATTTTTTGGTTGGACAAATTGGATGGCTTAATTTATTTTTAAGCAACTGTTGCATAGCTTTTTAGCAACACAACTTGGATGACTTGTTAATAGATTTTCAAGTAACTACTATCCATTATAACCATTATGCAACAAATTAAAATTTTTTAGCGACACAACTTGAATGACTTGTTAATAGATTTTCAAGTAACTACTATCCATTATAACCATTATGCAATAAATTAAAATAAAATATTTGAATAAAATTATGTACCTGAGCCTTTATAATGGTAATATAATTATTTAATTAAAATTTAAACCTTTTTCAAACTCTTATTAGAAAAAAAATAATCCAACCCAATTTTTTTAGAAAAAACAGCCCCAAAAAATAGTCCAACCAAATTTTATTAAAAAAAAAAACGGTCGGAAAAAAGCTCGAAAAAACACCTAAGCTTGGCCCGATAGGCAGGGCTTGGGCTGAAGAGTAATCGTAGCTTGAGTTAGAGCCGGGCTAAAAAAATTGGGAACCCAGCCCGAGTAGGTTAGGGCTGGATTGAACTCCAATATGGCCTTAATCCGGCCCATTGAGAGCCCTATTAAGATATGTGAAAACAAAATTTGAGGGAAATTATTTTTACTTTTATATAATAGTGGATATTTATAAGGTAACTATGATCCAACGAGTTAACCGTTGTGCATTTTGGCATTTTTTTCAATTTCTAGAGGTTTTGCCGTTTTTAGGGCATTAGCTTCATCTCGATTTTTAAAACATGAACAGTTTTACATGTACGCTTAAAAATGGAGCCATTGCTTATAGATGTAAAGTTGGTCATTGCATACAATTTAAAAGAAAGACTTAGATATTTTGCGGTTCAATAAAAATTGTTTTTATCAAAGTCATTTGATTTGAAGGCCATAATCTAACCTTTGAGTCAAATGATGCCCTGTGAGTCATATGATAGAGAACAAATCATATAATAAAGAACACAGAACGCTCTTCATGCCCATCTTTTGCAAAGATGTACAAAATATTCAAATCTTTCTTTAAATTGTGTGCTTGGCGCCTTGGACTAATTTTGTGCGTAACTAATGGTTCCCCTAAAAAACAACATATAAAGCTTTCAATAGTTTTTTGTTAAATAAATGAGTTTTTTGCATATACCCTCTCGAGATATGCGATATTGTATCAAACTCCCTAAGTTATGGGTATTTATTCTGCAGCCATTACTTTTGTGTTTTTGTTTCATATACCCCTGGGGTTAAGTAGCCGTAAGGTGCCCTTACCCAACCTATTCGTTAGAATATTACCCGATGGTTAGTATTTATGTAAAATCAAAAATGCCCTAGGAAGCCTTTTGATTGCAAAGGGTTTGAGGAAAGAAACCCTTCGTTCCCAAGGCGCTAAAATCCCGCCTGAAAAATCCATCGTTCCCAATCTCCATCTCCAGCACCCTATACCCTAAACCCTTTGAAGCTCTTAGCCCTTTGAAGCTCTCCAGCGCTGCACCCTTTGAAGCTCATCTCCACCGCCTTTCGAAGCTCTCCAGCCATTGAAACTCCATTTTCAGCCTTTGAAGAGGGCCTGCTTTAGGTTTCTCAAACTTGGTGCAATTGGGTATGAAGGGAATTTGCTTATAGGATCTCTCTCTCTCTCTCTCTCTCTCTCTCTCTCTCTCTCTCTCTTTCTTTGAATTAACAGAATCTAGCATTTGTGAATAGAAGTGAACCTAATTATCTAACTATTCTTCAAAGGCCTCCCTTCATTAACCAAGCAATCATCATAAGCTAATCTCTTGAAAGCTCGGGTTCACTATCAGCAAACCACCCACAGTGGACATATACATTTGAAGGGGCACAACCATATACATTTGAAGGGGCACAACCAGACATGCATGTGTTCACTATCTGAACTATGTACTGTCGGGATCCCTGAAGATGAAGCCCTGCTCTGAGAAATGTTTGTCTTTGTTTGTGCAGATTTCTAAGCCAAAAAATAGATACCCACATGAGAAAATTAATCAAAAATAAGAAATCAGATGATTTTTATGAGATAAAATGATAAAACAAAGGAGATTGAGAAATGGGTTTGTTTTTTATGGATTTTATAGATAAATTTTACCATGTCTCAACAACTTCCTACATGATGTTGATTGATTATCTTCACAAATTTGATGTAGGCTCTTATTTGAGGCTCCTATAGATGAAAAAACTGACATGAGTTTATTGACTTTTGTGATGAGAAAATAGACAGTTCAAAACCAAAAAAAATGAATAAATAGAACTAAATTCGAAGTGAAACACTGATGTAGTTTTTATTTGTTTTTATTTTTTTGTCAATACCTGAATATAATCCAGTAGTGGAGGCTAAGAAGGTGAGAACCAACAAATAGATGAAGATCACATGAATAGAATTCACGATTCCTTGTGTATCCGAGATGAGAAATCTCACAGTTTTATATGTGGCTTCTCAATTGGCTTTTGCTTCTGTCTAACTAAAATCAATTTGTAATGATGACAGTAGAGATAGAGAGAGAGTGAGAGAGAGAAAAGAAAGAAACAGAGAGAAATGGCTTTATATAATTGGTGAGAAATGGCTATATATATATGGTAATCTATAAAGAGAATTGGGTGTTTAAGAATTTCGTTGAGCCAACTTTCAAAATGGCTAAAATATTCTTGTTCTTATTTAGTTATTCTCACAATTCAAGAGTATTTTATTGAGGATTTTAAAAGAATCTGATGCGGAATTGTAAATTTAAAATAATATATTTTATTTTATTTATAAGTTAAATCAGTCTATTTTTAGGGTATGTATCGATTGTTTTTTAACTACAACAATGCTTTTGTATCCCTTCTTTGAACTTATTGTTAGAATAGATGATTGTGTGTATCATAATTTTTAGGCTTGCCTTATGGTAAATAGTGCTTTCACTTCACACGTTATCAAAATTATTAATCATTACTAATTTTTATAACACTTAATATATCCCTACTTTATGGAATCTGGAAGGTGGTGTCCGATTGTCCTTTTAGTAATTTAAAACATGTATAAGGTTAAAGAGAAAACTCATTTAACAAAGCACAATTGCGTGTAGGAAAGGGCTACATTTTTTTTTTAACTTTTATTCCTTCTCTTATAGGTATTTGTATTTCCAGCTGAAGATTTGATCTCCGCAGCACGGAAGGGAAACTTTATGTTGGAACCCCTGGCTGCACAGATGAATATTTGGCTGCAAATATTGATACCCATTTTACATAGTTACAATCGCAGAAGGAGATTGCGTCTGACGCATGTAGGTACAGACCTCATGCAAACTTAAGTGAAGATTTTGATGGGGGCGAATACAAATTTCCTCTTTCTTATGATACCTTTTTTCTCGCCCACGCATTTACTGAAAGCGCTCATTGCTTGAGGCGAATCAGATGATGGAGATATTCAACACAAAGGATCTTGAGGTCATGTAACACCAATCAGACGGTCAATTGTTTATTACACATATCACATATCCCCAAAATATGATCCTAAAATGACATTTGAGAGTGATGTGTACCATATGATTCAAGGGCCATTTTTGGAGATTTGTTGCACATGGAATAAAAAATTGACCGTCTGATAGGTGTGACATGATCTGAAGATCCTTTGTGTGGAAGATCTGGGTGAAATATAATCTCCATCATCTGATCTAACCCAATCAATGGGTTTTAAGGGTTTCCGACATGGGCGCTTTCAGTATACGTATGCGCGCGATCAGAGGTAACCCTTTTTTCTTTTTGTTATTGGGCTTTCTTGGTGCGCAAGTTTAAAACTCTGTGCAAAGTTGCAATGTTACACATTTTTCTTCTTTTCTATTTCTTAGACCTCCTCTAGACCGGTCTAATTTTTTAAATCTTACATAAATGTAAAACCTCCTCTCTTTCCTTGTCTTTATGAACACTCTCCAACAAGCCATGACTTTTCTTAAACCAGAGCAGGTGTGCATGACTCTATTTTTGTTTTCCATTTTGTAATATATTGCAGCTTTTGAACTTTTTAACTGGACTTGGTTTCAAGGTGATTGTTCTAGGCTAATATTTATCACTTTCCTCCTTTCATTCGTGAGATTAAGATTTTATTTTACTGTTGTTTATTCATTTGTTTTTTTATTTCTTGTTTAAAATGGCTTATTAGTTGTTTTACTCATTTATTCTTTTCTTAATTCTATTATATAATAAACCCCTGAAATGGAAGTGTGAACTAAATGAAGTGATTTTCAATGGCTTTGTCTCTCAATCATCCTTTGTTTCTTGTTATATTAGTAGAATTCTCTTGCATTTTTTATTATAGATTAATTTATTAATGTCAAGAAAGCACAAAAGAAGAAAAAGAAGATGATGATGATAATGATGGAGTGAGAGGAGGAATATGTTCTGATACTTTAGGTTTCATTTCTGTGACTTTATGTTTTATATTTTCTTCTTTCCACTTCATTTTATAGATCAGATTTATCAGTTGGTTGATTCTTTATCAGATTTATCAATTTGTTGATGAATCAGATTTATTAGTTGGTTGATTCTTTGGGTTATTGGAGCCAGGTGAGTGGAACACATAATTAGAAGAAGACTACGGCTATTACTTAATCTGGCTATTTTCAATTTTTGGTTTTAGTAAAGTTTAGAAAAGAAGGTAGCACATGACTCTAAGTGAACTTCCCGAGTCATGAATCTACACAACTCCATAGGCTATTGAGTTGCATGAGCCACGAGTCAGAGGGAGCAAGGTTGTGATCAGTTTGAGCTTTAACTAAATTTCGTTTAAGAAATGGCATCTCTATTATATCGGTGCCTAGCTACTCATCTTTCACACAATATCCTAATCGATGAGACTATGCACGTACGTACCATTAATCGGTCAGTTTGTTATTGCACTTGGCACATATCCTAAAAAAATATGTGCCAAACATCAATTGGTGAGAAATCCCTCGAGGAGAGGAGGTCGCGTGGTATACTGATAGTGTAACACAATTCGTCCATGGCATATGTTGACGGTATGTGATTTGGAAACTCTTCTGAATTGATTTCTCTTTTTCCAATTTTTAAATCCCATCACATTTTATTATTCCTCTAAGCAATGAAACTGAAAAGATACAAATCCCTGTAGATTACAAAATGTTATTCATTTACTTTTTTTAATTTTAGAGCAAAAGATACAAATTCCTTGTGTACTTAAAAACAAACTCATTTCTTAAACAATTCGGACTTTATTTTTTCATCCTTTTAGAGATGATAGATACATGACCAGACTAATTTTGCCATTTCTTCCTTTGGCCACTTCGTGAAGGGTAGTAGTTGTATTCACACCCACCCAATTAATGAGGTTCATATGCTAAAATTAAGTGATTGGTTTCAATAAGATGATAGAGATTGATTTTCATCCAAATCTTTCACATGATAGATCGTGAGACCATGGGCATACCACGAGACAGTTAGTTTTTTATTACACGTGGCACATGTCCTAAAAATGACTCAAAAAATCCGTGCACATATCATCCTCAATTGTGATTTTAGGGTTACTTTTTGGTACATATTCCACATGGAAACAAAAATTTATCGTCTGATGTAATCCCTTGGTCTAAAATCCATTGTATGGAAGATGGGGATGAAAATTGATCTCCATCGTATGATTTAAAGCAGTCAACGGGTTTTCAGCATAGGAGCCCTCGGTTATCTGGTTGGCACGAATAGAGGTACCCCTTCTCTATGGACATAGTTAAAATTAGTTTATTTTTTACAATTGTGTGTGTTAATGCTATAAGGGTATGTGAGGTGTCCATGAGATGTCAACTAGATATAGGGGAATGAGACAGGTTTTTAGGGGTATTATGTGTTGGAAAAATTGTGAAATGTTAACCCGAAATAATGCAGGGAACCGGTCCGAGGTACAAGAAATATCGTTGTCTTTAAACCAATATTTGGCCCCACCACTTTGACAAAGTGGTCACCAACAAGTTACTGGCAAGTTGGTTCTAGGATACAACGAATCGGCTGTGTATTCTTGTGAAGGATTTGTCGAATCCAATCACGCTATCTGAACACCAAATATTGTAAGAATGCTCTAATCAAAACCTTTAAAGATAAAATCAGAGAGAAGGGAGACTCTAATGTAATTATTAAAAATAATAATTTTTAATTTCTTAAATAGAAATTAAGTGGTGTGTTAATGCACCATTTTTCTATGAAAATGTGCTACACGCATCTCTTCGAAAAAAACACACAACTTTAGAAAGACCCTTCATTTTAAAAAGACACACCACTTTGAAAAGACACTTCAATTGAAAAGACACACCTCTTGGAAAAAGACAAGTTTAATAAACTTTTAAATATCCAACATTATGGTGGGGCTAGCCCATCATATTATCGAAAATGACATGCTATTTTTAGTTCATAAGAAAATCGAAAGATCGAGCTTTGTTGTTTTGGGCAGCAAATAGGTTTTCAATTTGGAGATTATACTTTGAATAGATTTACTTTTAATAATATAAACACAACGAGAAATAATAAACACTCATCTTATTGTTTCTAACTTGTGTTCTTCTAATTAGATTCCTACATCTCCAGGTTTATAAGAGCATCTCCATATGTATTAGCAAGAAGTTCAGCTTCACAATCAAGGTCACCAATTGGGGACATAATGGAACGATCGTACAGCTGCCTCAGATCCTTCTTGACCTAATAATTTGAATAGATGTACTTAAGATATCTCATCTATTATCTACTTTGTGTATATTTTCTTACCTTTATTAGGTCTCATAAAATTTGAACCGTTGATCAATATCCTACCGTCACTTGATCACCGAGGGAAGAACTGTTAGGCTGGTGATCGCCCTAATTTATTGTGAATTTCCCACAAGCATCTATCACTTGATCTTTGGCTTTAATGCCCTTGGATCCCTTGTAGATGCTTTACCACACCTTACATCTATGTACACAAATGGGGTGTTAAGCCCATACATATAGACTACTCGGATATACCCGTCAATGCTTCAGGAGAAAAGGCCCTTTCTTTAATCCCGTAATGGTCGGTCATTAATCACCTTCATGAAATCGACTAATAGTCGATATGATTTTAATCTGCTTTTTATGAGGTCTCACGGCAATCTATAGCAAATCGAAAATCCTATATAAATAAATAAATAAAAAAGTAACTTTAAAAAGATTGGTGGTTTAAAGAGATGATACGGTGTATATCCTTTAGACTTATTTAATATGTAAAGTTTGAAAAGGTTCTTAGTAAATTACACCACTATCCCTCTTTCTTAGCAAATTACATTACTACCCTCTTGCTTAGCAAATTACAACCCCTCTTTCTTAGCAAATTACATCACTGCCCCTCTTTCTTAGCAAATTACATCACTGCCCCTCTTTCTTAGCAAATTACACTACTACCCTCTTTCTTAACAAATTTCATCACTATCCATATTCCTTAACAAATTACATCACTACCCCTCGATGGGCGATGGGCTTTGGGTAACAAATACTGTTACAATAATATATATATATATATATATATATATATATATATATATATATATATATATATATATATATATATATTTTACTTATTCGAATATCAAATCCAAAAGAGAGGAATAATACTATTTTGGAAAATATCATCTCAATAATAGAACAATCTACATTATTAATTCAAGATTCAAAATAGAAAACAAAATTGAAACCTCCAAAACACTAAACGAAACTGAGCCATTCCATTGTGCAAACATTGGGTTCAAGCTCGCTCCCGCTCACTTTTGCCAATATTTTAGCAGCCCTCCTATATAGTACAAGTATGATTGAAGGTATTTATGGCCATATGTGAATGACAGAGTACATCAATCACTATTGACAATTGCATTTAAATTGTATTGATCTCTCTGAACCTACTAATCTGAAAGTGCTACGGATCTTTTTTCTTACTTAATTGCTTCATATAAACTCCAAATGCATAGTAATTTCTACAGTAATTCCTCTACATTTGCAATTTGCTCTATATTGCTATATATCTATAGGTCATGAATATAAACTCTATAATCATCATATAGGGGACAAATTTAATTCACCTACTTCATCAATTATTATAATCTCAAACTTAAGTGTTGGACGTGCGAAACACGTACATTTAACTAGTATATATATATATATATATATATATATATATATATATATATATATATATATATATATATATATATATATATATATACTATTGTGTCTCCTTGAAAACAAAGTACAAGAGGAGAGAGGACCACCTATACTCTACCCAACTTTACCCCAGAATAGCAAGGCCCTTTGCCACCAATGTAGACCCCATCCCACTTTTATTATGATATTACAGTCACTAAACACTTTGGGACAATGTTATGGAGGATAGATTTTATGCGTACAAAGTGCAGGCGGCTTATGTGGTGTGATGCAATTGGCTGAATATGCAGTGGGGCTCAATTAATGTAGGTCGGTGCAGTCAGTCACGTTGTGCCACGTCAGCTACCTACACTTTGTCCTCAACAAATCTATCCTCTGTTTATAATTTTCCAGTACATGTAAGCCAGACTATATTTGCATGGCAACTAGCTCAACTAACTTTTACAAACCTTTTTTGTTAAAGGCAATGCGCTTTTTCAAGCATGAAGAGAGAAGAGACCCTCTTTATTCCTTCTTTTTCTTGAGCTTGTTTATTAAATTTTAGTTGAAATTTTAAGTCAAATGGTGATTCAACAAATACCCTTTTCTCCAAAATAAGAAAGATATCCAAATCATACACCAAATTTGATTCTAAATATCCATATTGTATATAAATTGCTATGTATTCAGAGATTCCCAGAAGAAGGATCACTATAAATTGCTATTAATTATTTTTATATGCCTATTTGACATAGAAAAATGTTTCACATGACATATATATCAGTGTATGGTAGGAAGTGCATTTTTTTGGGTCTTGGCATAGAAATTTTTGGGCAAGTTTTTAGGTATTGATTCACATAAAATGGCTAAAATAGAATTAAAAATATATATCATATATATCATTGCATTCTACTCTTTCAACGTTGCTAATTGGCGTATTTTCTATTGTTCAATAGGTTAGAAAAATATCAGCTAATTTTGATGAGTACGTGAGGATTAAAGTACATTGGAGTGGTAAATTCATCAGTCGAAAAGGCCAAAATAGATATATCGGTGGGAAGTGCGAGGAGGTGGCATGGGATCGTGAGCGTGCATCGTACTTAGTCATGCTGACCGATGTGAAACAAATATGCAGTTTTCGTAAGGAGTATATTCCGATTATTCAGTACATTCACAAGGGTACAACCCCCGTGACAAGTTGGTGACTGTTTTGACAGATAAAGACCTAATGTACATGTTTGAGAGACATGATATGAAGGAAACCATCAACATCTTTGTCGACTTTGAAGAACTTCCAGATCCACTTAACACATCAATTAGACATGGATATATCTGATGCGAACTATGAAGACGAAGAATGTGAGGATAGTTATGTCAAAGAAGAGACTTCAGACGATAATGGTACATCTATGGATGGAGGAACTAAAATAAATTCGGAGCGAGTCGACAAGTGGTCTGATTATGAGGATCCCAAGGGTTATGCCTCGTTCTCTAGTTCCGAAAGTGAGGATGAGATAGACGATAATGACAAAGATGTCGGCCTCGAGAGGGATATTGTTAACTAGGAGAAGGCAAAATCGATTTTACGAATCAGTATGACGTATGATTCAGTTTATGCATTTCGAGACGTGTTGACCCATTTTGCGATGGTGCACGGGTTTCAGTTGGAGTACATAAAGAATGAAAAGAGTAGAGCTACAGCTAGATGTGTGGATACAAATTGTCGTTGGAGGATACACGCATCTATATATGAAGATAATACGACGTTTCGAGTCAAGACATATCAAGAAGAACATACATGTGAGAGATGCAATCGTAATGGGAACCGAATGGCAAGTGCGAGATGGATATCCCAACGAATTGAGGAACAAGTTCGTGATAATCGGGAGGTGAAGATGAGGAAGATTGCAAGATATTTGTTCAGGGATTATGGAGTATATATCCCATAGCATCGCATATGGCGTGACAAGGAAATGGCCTTAGGACGAGTATATGAGTCTTTTGAAGATTTATTTAAAGTGCTCCCATCCTTCTGCAATGCAATACTCCAAACCAATTCGGGGAGTATTGCGAAACATAAATTAAAAGAAGATGGGGCCTTTGAGAGGGTCTTTATTTGTCTGAATGCTTGTCGCATTAAATTTTTAAGTGCATACCGACCCTTCATAGGATTGGATGGATGCGATTTAAAGGGGAAGTACAAGTGTTGTCTTCGAGCCGCGATATGTTTAGACGAGAATCGCGAATTATTTCCTTTAACGTATGTTGTAGTTGAGATAGAAAATGAAGAGTGTTGGGGATGATTTTTTGAGCAGGTACAATTGGCGATTGGATTTCCCAATAATCTTGTTTTTATATCAGATAGGCAGAGGGGCCTAATAAATGCTGTAGTGAAGATATACCCATATGCTGAACATAGGTGAGATAATTAAAATTCAATATTATTCATTTTTATCGTGGTTTATTCATTGTTGACATTCATTAGGACATGTTAAAGAAAGTGTTATATTTTTCAGATTTTACGTACGTCATTTCTATAAAAACTTCAAATCATTATTTAGGAGTAAGGCATATGAGAAGTTGTTTTGGGGTGCCGCTACGAGGGCCTATGTGAGACATGAATATAGTGCCCACATTGATGCCATTGAGAAAAAATCAGCAGATGTGGGACTATAGATCAAAGAGGTAAAGGGATATTGGAGTCGAAAAATGTTCCACAAAGGGGCCAAGTGCGATGTGATTACGAACAATCTTTTAGAATCTTTCAACAATACAGTTTTGGAATCTAGGTTCATACCTATCACAGACATTGTTGATAGTATTCGTTCACTTATTATGACAAGGATCCAGGCAAGGCGTATGGAGGCGGAAAAATGGTCGAGTATTGTTGTGTCATTTGCTATGGCCAAGTTAGTGAAGTTACGGGAAGAGGCGAAAGAGTGTTGGATTCTGTCACAACCCAGATTTTTGAGATCTGTGCACGGCACACTCTTTCTCTTTCTTGCACATAGGTATATGTGTTTCACAAGGAGACCAAAACACCCTAATACTTTAAGTGCGTATATGGGAAACACACTAGTATATTCCAATTCTGATAAATATAAAAGTGAAGAAGAGAGAGAGGAGTCCTTACGTAAAACTATTCTAACCTAAATAGAGAGGAGGAGATTATAGAGAAAAAGAAGAAAGGAGCCTGGGAGAACTAGGGTTGCAGAGACTTAGGTCGGCAAGGAAGATCAGAGGCAATGACGGGAGGACGAACCAGGGAGGCCGGATAGCCTAGTTGGTATACAAATCTTAAATCGAACCTGTGCGTGATTTATCGTCAGAGGTACGTTAAAAACATGATAGATACCTAGGAATGTTTTAAATAGTAGGAAGGATGTTGGCTGTAGGTTACTTTATATATAAGATTAAGGTTAAATGAAGGATGGAAACATGATCTCGATCTGATCGAGGGACAAAGTCATTGTTCCTCGCTCGAGCGGTCTAAAGAGGCTCGCTCGAGCGAGGATGAACAGAGAAAGAAAGATTCGGGCTCGCTCGGCGGTCCCTTAAACTAAAGGGAGGCTCGCTCGAGCGAGGTCCACAACAAAATTCAGCTCGATTTAACCGCGCGAGCGATCTCTATTTGACTGCCCGAGCGAGGTCAAGAGACCGCCCGAGCGAGGTCAAGTGACCGCCGGCGAGGGCTATGGACCGCGCGAGCGACGTCTGGTGACTACTTAGATATTGGTTTTCTAATGTAAGAAACTCGGGTGTCCTACACCCCAAAGACCTTAGATCATTCTAAAGTAAAATTCTTTAAATGTAGGTTGATGCATTATGACCCTCTGAGGACAAGCGTGCTTGAGATTCGTAGAGGTAGGGAAGATTCTCGAAACATGTGCATTATTCTGTGAATCCATATGCGTAGTATAGTCGTTTTAAATAATTGTATATCCCATAAACTCTCATGATAAGTGTGTGTGTGTGTTACAATGAGAAAAATCCCGAGGTCCCTGTGGGACGAAGATACTGTGGTTCAATCAAAGAAAGGTGAAATAGAAGTATGGGGCATCCCAGGGATGCGTAAGAAAACAAATTGAGAAACGAAAATAATGTGATAAGGCCTAATGTAATATATCTAGCACAATCACGGTGAATAACTATATGTAAAGCACATTGATATTTTTATTATTTAAGGTTGATCAGAATACCCCACCGACGTGGCGGGATGACCACGACTGACTCGGCAGGATATCCGTGACCGGTACGGCGGCCAATCCGTATAGTTATAACACATCCCAGGGATGTAGATTGAGAATAGACCCCGCCGCCTATGAGAAAGGGGCTGCAAGATTCTGTGGAATACACATAATAATTGTCTAGTTAGACGACGATGGCGGGTATTCCATCGGGGCTCGATGCTATATTGCTCGAGGATTACTTAAGTTAAGATTTAAGTGATTAGGCCAAGTTCACAAACAAATTCATAAAGAGGTTAAACAGGAACTATGCTAAGAGGTGGTTGAAAATCATTGAATTATTTTTATCCTTCAAATTGTTGTATATAGAATGTTTTCTTGGGAATCTATGTTGTTGCGTTACTAACATATGTGTGGAAATAATCTATATGTTCTTTTGTTTTCCCTACGGAGCTAGGATGTAGCTCACCCCCCTTAGACTATACGTCGCAGGTCAAGGACTAGCGGCAGCAAGGACTTCGGGTGAAGTTAATCCAAGGGCATCGGTGTCCGTACCCACAGAAGAGGCAGAACCTCCTCCTGAGGAATTCTTCTAGGAAACCCGCTGCATACCTTGATAGTGAGTTGAGAGAGTACTGTGTATGGCTTGGTATATCGAGCCTCTTTATTTTGAATGTTTTAAATACTGTTTCTTGGTAAACCATCTAGGAGGAATAAGTATCATTAAACTTTCGAGTATATTCTTATGTCCATGAATTGGCATGGGACAAGGACAGCCTTGCAAGGCCAAATATATGGTTTTTGAGAGGTTGATTTAGAGTAACTACGTGTGCTTAAATCACAATTATGGCTTGTATATGTAAATGTTTTGTAAAGAACCCAGGGCACGGCCTTGAAGGTCGTGCTGATGGCACGAATTTCGGGATGCCGAAATACGGGCTGTAACAGATTCACTATGTAGGTGCGCACGAATTTGAGGTGACTCAAAGTACCGTTCTTGGTAACTTCAGACATATCATACACTTAGATCGTTGGACGTGTACTTGCCGAGTATGACAATTATCAGGATTACCTTGCGTACATGCGATGACATGGATTATACATGAAAGATTGAATCCTGAATAGTATTGTTCGCATTATTATAGAGTGAATGTCTACAAGCCTCTTTATTAGGATATTTTCCATTCCTTGCCAGATAAATTTTTTTGGCCTCGATCAGATATTATTTGTAAGTCACCACATGCGCGTCGGCTACCTAGCCGACCAAAGAAAAATAGAGTGAGAGGGGAAGACGAGCAACCATCTACTCAGACCAGAATATAGTCTTCGAAGGAGTGCTCTAATTGCAATAAGGGTGGGCACAATCGGAGGAAATGCAAGGATCCTTCAGTTAGACACCACCAAGAAAAAAATGAGGGATCCTCAAGCATCTCTGGACGTGACCTCGATTTAAGCGGCCATGGATGTGGACGTGGCTCGGCTGCAAGCAACTCTGGACGTGGCTCGGCTTCAAGTGGCACTGGTCGTGGACCTATTTGGGGTTGAAATATGAAACATTTAGTGGGTTTCTGTTGATGAGTTTTTAAAACTTTTTATGTTAATATGGTTCACTACTTGTTGGGTTGTTCACAATCACAAGCTGATTGTGCATTTTTAACACTTTTTATGTTGTTGTTTTATCGTTAGTTTTTATGTTTATGTGGTCGACATTATATGCTACTATAGTCGACATTATATGCAGTTGTGGTCCTCATTATCTGATATTATGATTTTCATTATATTATATTGTTGTTCTCATTGTTTATGTTGATGTGGTTCTCATTAGTTGTGGTCCTCATTATCTGATGTTTGTTTAACACTTTGGTATAAGTATTTTCGGTGACCCTATTCATATGCTATTTTTTACAATTTTTTATTATTTTTTAATCAATGATTTTGATTGGTTGAGCTACAACATATGTTGGAATTATGGATTTCTTCCACAAACATGGGAAGAGCATTTGTATGTATAATCCGTGTGATGGTGATTTATTTTGTATTTTTTATAACCAATTTATATATTTTTGTTTATGACTATCTTACCAAAATTTGAAATTATTTGTTATTAGGTACCCTATATCAACTATGAGTATTAGCATCAAGATTATCCAATCCATCATCTTGGATAAGATTCTCTATTAGTGTAGTTAAGGGCATTTTGACCTTTCATCAGTGAAAGTTCCTATTTGAGCTTTTACTAAATTCGAGCGTATGGTTCATATTTTTGGTGTATGGTTTATATATCTCGTGTAAACGGGAGTGTGCATGAAACAAGTTTCATTTATGTAATTCGTTATTTTTTCTTGTCTATTTTTTTGTATTTAATATCCGAAATGTGTGCAATGTCATTCATACTTTGCACCATGAATGGTGCATGGGATGTGTCTAGATTAAGAGGCTTAAATTCCATGCATTAATTCTAGTGCCTTGTCAATTTGATAGTAGGACCATGATTATGATTTGTCGGTTTGATGGTAGGACCATGATCTCAAGATCTATTGTGTCGAATAATAGGACGAAAAATAATCTCCACTATCTATTTTAAAGCAGTCAAATGCTTACGCACATGAAACCCAAGTTGAAAATGAAGAATCTTAGGTTGATAATAAAGGCACCATAATTAAAATCTTTAAAATTTTCCAAATAGATGGTCTATCAAACCTTTTCTAATGCATGTCTCAAAAAATTTTGCATCCTTGCATACTCACAAAAGTCGCCGAATTTTTTAAAAATTTGCGAATAATAAGGTTTTACAAATTATTCGTGATTTAAAAAAAAAATATTGTGTTTTTAGTATTTCGCGAATAATTTCCCAATATTTCAAAAAATTGTGATTTTTAATATATATATATTTTAAATAATACTTTGAAATCTTTTTTTTCTCCAAATTTTCCTCAGAATAATTCCTTGAACATCGCGAATTTTTTCAAATTTTAATCACGCCGAATTATTTCCGAACATCGCGACCACGTCATGAGGCCCTCATGGCCTCATATCCAACATAGCACTGTGTCGCGACCATGTCGCGTCCGTGTCTCGTGTCAACTTGACACCATATCGGGTTTGCCACTGCACTCGGATGCCGCGCGCCCTTGGTACCACATCGCTTGCCATACAAGCTAGATGTCGCGTTTCCTCTTGACACCACATCACGTGCCTTCATGGCACCGCCTCACATGCTTCCTAGCACCTAGACGTCGCGTGCCCTCTTGGCACCACGTCGCGTGCCTTCATGGCACCGCCTCGCGTGCTCATACGCGGAGCACCGCATTCTAAGCCCTTCACGCGTCTAGCCACCATACTAGATCGCAGCTTAGTTCGGGTCACCGTTGCATCATGCATCAGGGACTCATGCACGCATCGCAGGGCCACGTGCCTCTACGCCCACGCGTGCTACACGGCTAGCTTACAAGGTCCGCATGCCTTCTTGCTAGCTAAGTGCCCAGTTCCAAGGTCGTCATGCCTTCATGCTGGCGCACAGATTAATGAGGCCGTCACATCCTCCCCGACTCAATAAGGTCAACGTCCTCGTTGACGCAAACTCTCAAGGAAATGAACCATGCCACATTCACCAATCTGGTTTTGTCAACGTCTTTATTGACAGTAAGACTCGCATCAGTTCCTCGACTCAATGTCTTCACCCCATGCGAAGCTTACCCAGAGTCACTTTTCTCGTAGTGTACTCCTGTGCTACACTTAGCGTCCCACGCTAAATCAACCTATTTTATGCTCGTGTGTGGCCCTCGTCACCAACACACATAGTATTTGGACCCTCTGGCCCACGTACTCTATTGAGTCTCACATCGCATCCTCATGCAGACGTGTTTCACCAATATCTAGCCCCGAGGTTTCTCACCTCCTCGCTGGATCAATTTGGTCATATCCACGCGGTTCCACACCACGCTATCCGTCACTATGCCATGCACTGAGCATTAGTGATTACAGCTCACTCTAGTACCTCGACACCACGTGTCTTCACCCAAGAGTTCGCTTAGAAAATTTTGAATTTGAAACACTTTAGTACTTCAGCCTATGTAATAGGGGTGTGATTTTCGGTCACATTCTCCTCCCCCACTCGATGCGTTGACGCCCTCGTCAACATTTGAACTCCTACGTCAGTTCCTCAACACACAATCTGGTCTTCACCAAAGCACTCTTGGATCTGAATCACAGGTAGTGCACTTCACTGCGTTGATTCACAATTCTGTGCTAGTACGTCAACCATTTTCGGTGTCTTTACCCCATGTAGTGTTCTAGCCAACTTGGTCCGATCAGTATTTCACTCAGGTATCTTTATATACTAGTTCCTCATACAACCGGAAGCAAGACAATCGTTAGCAACCAAGCTTTCGCAACTCATTGCCCCTCGCAGCTCTCTAGGTTTTCAACAGTCCATCTTCACCCAGGAGTCTACCTTTCATCCGCACTACCGTCTAGCACCTCAACACCTCTGTGTCTTCGCCCAAGAGTTCGACTTGCGCGTGATTTGTAGAACTCCAGTACCTCAATGTATGTTTCCAACCACGAGACTGCCACTCAGGCAAATTTTGCAGCTCTAGTGCCTCGATGTAGGCTTAATAATGCTGAAATCTGTAACATCGCTTATATCTTTCGATCGTAGCAACCGATGGAACCCAGCTTTGTCGGACCTTTAGACTTGATCACCACACAAGCCCTCAACGATCCTACAGCGCTCTAGTACCTCAACACCTCTGTGTTTTCACCCAAGAGCCTGCCATGAGCACCTTGCTCAATAGTGTGACTCGAGTCACCTCATGCAACTCGACTTATGGTCCCTCTCGTAAACCAAAGATTTCAACGATCACCTGGGACTCACTTTCTCTGAAGATACCCATCTGGTTCTTGTATTTGCTTCCTCTGAAGCTACGCTAGATCTTCGTCCAACCATCCGTCTCTCGCGGACGTTATGCCTTATCGTCACACAACAAAGCAACGAGCTTCTGACCCCTACTCTGGTTCAGCCTAGCTCAAATCAGTTCTCGCGATAGCTCGCTTAACTGTATCATCGATCCTGAGCCATCACAACATATTGATCCTTACATTGTCGCTTACCAGCGGTCTAGACCCTCATGTCATATATCAGCAACCGATTCGAAAATCTCAGCTTCTCAAGTGAGACTGGAGCATCCTACTTGCTCCTTGCCATCCCTGACAATGGTGCTCTTACCCCGACTTAGTGACTATGCATATTGAGAGAAAATTCAAACAATGGGACGAGTTTTTGTCTTGGATGAAATGCCTCTTAGTCACTAAATCCCATGAAAACTTGACTACAAATTTTTGGGGCCTAAAACTCCGTAAAAGTCTGCTTTCTCATGGCTAAAAGGCATTAGAGTCATGATCAAGAATGTGAAACTGCCTATATTGGCTAAAAGGCCTAAAAGTTTATTTTATGGGTCTCCGGCCCTAACCCGGCCTGATGACAGTCCTAAGTCATTATCTGAAGCTTCTCATTTAGTTAATTAAGAAATCATTAGTGTTATATGGTGTTAAAGTAATCATTCTCATCTGGCCAATTGGCAGGGATAAATCCAATGGTGGTCAATGCATTGAAGTCAAAGTCAACTGAAACTTGAAGATCTGGAAATCATCCCATTTAACACCATACACATCCTTTAAATGAGTCCAGTCAAATGAAGAATGGGTAGAGAGAAGCAAAACACCCTTCAATTAATACACATACTGTAGACACCTTTGGCAAAAGGGAACTTGTAGGTTGGGGATAAATTTTAGATTCTCTTTTAGATTTTTTCAAGATTTTTTAGACACCAGTACTGCATAGCAGCCTTTCTTTTTGGATTTATCTCATGTGTAACCCCGTCTAAGCCGTATGATTTGAAGGTCATGATGTAAAGATCTTTGCTTCCAAAGATAGACAGGAAACAAGATCTCTATCACTGGTTTAACACAGTCAACCAATGAATCTGTTGTTTATTTTTTACTGTGTTAAATCAGATGATTGAGATGACATTTTATGCCGAACTTAAGTAAGAAAGATTTTTATATCATTGCCTTCAAATTAAATGACTTAGATGGTGTCTTACGTGGCACAAATCTCGAAAATGCAAATGTAAAAAAAAAATTCTTCTAAGCATGTGCCACTGTACTAATCTCAGGTGCAAGTTGTAGTTCTACAAAAAAAATGCAGATTTTTTCCCACAGTGTTAACCTATCTAGGAAAAAAAATAGTATTTGCCACAAATCTTCCATTGGTTGAGTATTCGTCCAAACGTTGACATGCTTTGATAGGGGAATCACTCATCTAATGGGTCTTCACCTGGCACAAATTTCAGAAAAGTGACCTTAACATCACGTGCATGTTTAAAATTGATTTTAAAGTCACTTTAATGGGTGTGTACCACATAAAATAAAAAAATCAGCTGGTACAACCATGATCTAAAGATCAATTTCATGAAAGATTGAGATGATAAACAATTTCCATCGTCTGATTCAATGCAGTTAATGTGTTTCAGCATGGGTGTATTCAAAGATTTTGTGGGTAAATTTAAAGGAACTCCTTTTAGAATGGTGGTAAACTATAATGGCATAACTTGTAAATAAAAATGAATGAAGGGTCATTTAGAATGATGGTAAATTTTAATGGTATGGCTTGTAAATATAAATGAATAAAAGGCCTTTTAGAATAGTAGGATATTTAGAATATTGCTTTTATTGAAGGTAAAATAATCTTTTCGTCTATAAACTCTCGACTAATTAACTTCAGGAGGGTATATAAAACAGAAACACAGAAGCAAGGGATAATATAACTCAAAGGGTTTGATGCAATATTGGTATATCTTAGGGGATATATGTAGGCACATATCAAAGCCTGCCTAAGGTAGGGCCGGTTGTTTTGGCCCTATATTTTAGGGTGGCCCCGCCCTAGACCGGCCCATTGATTGTCAACAGGATCGAACCGTCGGTTTGTACGGTTCCGGTCCAGACGTTATCCGCTGGTCCGATCTGATCTCTTTTTATTCAAACAAATGTGTCTAGTCTTCAGAAGTGGGAGACCTATAAATACGTGAAACGTGTCGCCCCCGCACCTTCGATTTATTCTCTCTCCCTCTTCGCTGAATCAAAATAAATTTTTTTTTTTTTTTTTTTTGAAGGATTTCAGAGGAGAAAGAAAGGTGCTTTATCTTCCATACACTAGAACTCGATCGATCGCCAATCTCTCCTTGTTTTTCTGACAATCTGCAAAGAAATCGCACTAATCTCTTTAGATTTGGAGAATTTTTCATACTTTGTTTTTGTTATCGAATCAGAATCTGAATTTCGCTTCATGTCTTGCAGGTTTGTTTTGTTGATATTTCAATATGTTGGAGCAGTTGCTGATATTTACGAGAGGGGGTCTGATCTTATGGACATGCAAGGAGCTCGGTAACGCGCTCAAAGGATCTCCGATCGACACCTTGATCCGATCATGCTTGCTGGAGGAACGATCTGGTGATGCCTCCTACAATTACGACGCTCCTGGTGCTACCTACACTCTCAAATGGACCTTCCACAACGAACTCTGCTTGATCTTCGTCGCCGTGTATCAACGCATACTCCATCTCCTCTACGTCGACGATCTACTCTCCATGGTGAAGTACGAGTTCTCTCAGATATACGATCCTAAACGGACGGTTTACGATGATTTCGATGAAACTTTTCGGCAACTACAGAAAGAAGCCGAAGCTAGGGCTGAAGAAATGAAGAAATCGAAACAGGCGGTGAGGCCTAATAGCTCATCGAACAAGAAGCAATCACAGATCTCGATGCAGAGGAGCAGTATTGGATCTGGTAAGGATGGTGGTGATGATGAATCAGGGAAAGGGCGTGGTGTTGAGAACGGTAGTTCCGCCAAGCACGAGATTGGAATTAAAGAATCTCGTGTAATGGGAGCTACGAAGGGTAAAGAGAATGGGGATTCTGATGGTGTTGGGGCGTTTGATGTAAATAAGCTTCAGAAGTTGAGAACGACGAAAGGAGGGAAGAAAACGGATATAGTTACTAACAAGGCTCCAAAAATGGAGTCGAAGAAAAAGGTAACAAAGAAAAATAGGGTTTGGGATGATTCACCTGTGGAGTCAAAACTGGATTTTACAGATCCTGTGGATGAGAAAGGGGACGAGAAGGTTGTAGTTGTGGCAGCAGATCAGGGGGAAAGTATGATGGACAGAGAAGAGATTGTTAGCAGTGAAAGCGAGAGTGATGAGGAAGATGGAGTAGTGAAGATTGCGAAACCGGATGCAAAGAAGAGGGGATGGTTTTCCTCAATGTTCCAGAGGTATATACGTTTTCTGCATTGTTAGGAAAATTTTTCCTTCTCATTTTGATGTCTTGATTTTGTGGTTTAGTTTGCTTGTTAGAATTTTATCTAGTCTAGATTTGTTTGCTTCAATGGACATTGTTTGTTGATCTAATTTAGTTTTGCATGGAAAAATTAAATTGATCACGGAATATGACTATTGCACTGATACATAAGCTAGGCATGAGTGATTGGATGTGGTGTGGGTGCATGTAGGATTGAGAAATGTTACCAGAAAATGAAATCCCTACTTCATATCACCTTCAGGAGTTAATGATCCAGTTATGTGGGCTGTTTGCAATCCAACTGAATATTCTATCTCTAATTAATTATATAATGAAAACTAAAACCTCAAAAAAGGTTACCAGAAAATGCAACCCCTACTCTGTATCACTTTTCGGAGTTTGTGACCTTGTTTGTGGGCTGTTTGTAATTTGACTAAATATTCTCTCCTTCACTCTCTCTCATTAATTAAAACAAAAGAAGGAATAAAAGACACCTCTTTTCCCATTTATTTTTGGTGAGTAAAATTAGAAACACAAATCCCTTGCATTTTTACTTGCCCTATTTTTTTGTTAATTGAAACCTGAAGAAAAACCCATATGTCTAAGAAAAACTGTCTCTCTCCCTCTCTCTCCAACAATCAAAATTATAAACACGCTTTAAACTTCATGCATATTTCTTATTAATTTAATAAAACAAAAAGACTAATGAATTCATGTGTACGCCAAATATTTCCCTTTCTCCCCTCCTTCAGTAGAGTACCTGTAGCAACCAGAATGACATGACTGAACCTTGGGGTAGGTTCAGTCATGTCATTATT
Source organism: Chloranthus sessilifolius (assembly GCA_021018995.1). Taxonomy (NCBI): domain Eukaryota; kingdom Viridiplantae; phylum Streptophyta; class Magnoliopsida; order Chloranthales; family Chloranthaceae; genus Chloranthus; species Chloranthus sessilifolius. Next base: position 159,400,173 of record CM037585.1, read on the forward strand.
TACCAAACCAAACCACATTCTAGGTGACCTTTGGCATGACTGTGTGAGCATTCCACCAATTTTTTCTGTTATTGTCAGATCTTAAAGGGCCGACATGCTTAGAGTCTTTTGAATGATGAATTAGTCATTATTTTATTTTGTTGTGCCTTGGAACCAAAATAAAACAATAAGCAGGAGGCATTCTCTGCTCGAACCAAAATTTTTTATCGAATGAATGACTCAATAAAGAGCAGACGACACATCTAAGTGTGTTTAATCGTTTATTGATTGTAATTTTTGTGAAACATGAAACTAGTGTGGAAGTGAATGAAGGAGTGATTCTCATGCATGGTTCGTTTAAGTTCATATTAACAACTTAACTATTTAGGAAACTGAGCGTATAGTGTACAACTTTTACACTGTGATTCAATGAATCAAACTCATCTGGATTCTTGAATCTGGTAAGGCCTGAAGATGAAATTTTTTACCTCTCCAATTATCATCTCATATGACTCCCCTATGCCCAAAAGACCTCGGTTTCCAAAATAATTTCCATCGAGCTGATATCATGGAAGCCTTTGGTTGGGGGGCAACTGTCAATCTTGCAATTATTATTCGATTTCAAAAACTACTTAATGTGACATGTTTATACATCAACAAGGTATCTTATTGATATATATTCTGTGAACCTTTTTTCTGACTAGTATTGATGAACAATAATAGTATGTTATCCCTAGAAACTCCAAAACTCCAGCATTCTTCTTTGTGGTTTCCTTTTTCTTACTCCAGGGAAGGCAAGTCAGTTTGACTATTTTAATGGGATAAATGGCCAAATTTACAGTATCTTTTAGGAGTTTTAAAATAAATATGTTGGAGTTTATTTATATTAAATAAAAAGTTCTGCTGAAATTCATTAATGATGTTTTTCTTTGCATGAAGCATCCCTTTGCTGCAAAGGGTGCCATTGTGAGTATATATATATGGTTAAGGGGTCCCCTGCACTATTGATGCAGCGTTTGAACGCTGCACTAGTGCCTAAATCATGTGCCACATGCCACATGATCCCCAAAAAGACACCCATTTTGGGATGATGTGTCTCGTGGCACATAATCTACTTTTTTTTTATTAAAAAAAAAACAGCGTTTTTGACCTTCAAAAGTATGGTATAATACTTTTGACCTTAAAAAAAACAGCTTTCTCTCTCTCTCTCTCTCTCTATATATATATATATATATATAGGGAAAAGGGTTGGAATGCATGGATGAATCTGTGCATTCCAATCCCGGATCATATGCCACGTGGCAGGTGATCCCAAAAACAACCGTTTTCGGATCATTTGGCATGTGATCTAGAAAATAAAAAGTTTTTTTAGTGGTCAAAGTTTGGATAGCGCCCCACATATTTTGGGGCATTGAAAATTTCCCCCTTTGACCACATTTTGGACCGTGGATATGCATCAGATCATACCCAAAATTTTTGAGTGACCTCTAATCATATATGGACCAGTTTCCATCTCACCCGATTCCCTTGATAGCTTCCACATGAATCCCACCTGATTGGAATGCATGGATCCACCATGAATTCCAACCCATATCCCCGGGCCTCATATATATATATATATATATATATATATAAGGTGTCCGTCCTCCAAGGTTCCACATGGCACCCGAAATATTGTTTCAATGCCACGTGGAGCTTGGGTGCATTGCTTAGATCATATTAAAAAATAAATTGAAAACTCATCTCCACCGTGCGTTTTTTGAACCGTGAAATGTGGACCATTAGAATCCGTCAAACTTTGACTTGTGTTTTAACAAGTTTTTTTTTCCGAAATCTCTTTTTTTAAATTGATCTAAACCATAGCGCTATCTTGTGGATTCTAATCCCCACACTTACTCCCACGCTTTATGCGGGTCTCCTCCTAGTGTTATGCGGCGAATCAGCTTCTCTCTGTGTGCAGTTTGCATAGACACTACATCTGGGCTGTCTATGCCATATGGCATCATAAAAAAAAGGAAAAAGAAATTCACACATTTTCGTCCGCATTGCTAACACATGAAAAAAAAATTGAAAGGCAAAAAATTTAAAACAGAGAATAAAATGATTGAACCAAGTGTAAAGAGCTAAATTTGTAGATGAAGAAGAAACTTAATAGTTTCATGAAAAAAACGAAACTTAAAAGTTGACACAGTGAAATGTTATTTCTATTAAGAAAATATAGGATAGTCTTCCATAGCCATTCTTTATTGTGGTATTTCATAAGCTTTCTGGTGATTATCTGCAAGAATAAATTTAAAAATAAGGTTGTAAAATATATTTAGATAGTGTTACGTGAAATTGTAGTTGTTAAAATAACTCTATTATATACATGATGTTTGTTTGACTCACATTTGCACGCATAATCAAAATTTTTTATAGGATGGATGTACGCTTTCAAATCTACTCCTGTTTTGTATTCTATCAAACATAAAATATCAACTCTAACAGCTACAAGCGTTGGAGCCTATGGCCAATTATTTGTGGAACTTCAAAGTTTTGGCTTGAGTCTAGACCGCAGGTCGAGCACAATAACGTAAATGCAACCTTTACATAGTCCTGTCAGAAAGAAGCCAGATAGGCATCTGTCTAGAGGTTGCTTTGGGCGATGCTCGGGCTAAGGAATCTTCTGATTATGATAAAGGGTTGGGAATGCCAAATGAGAAATTACAAAAATATAGGCCCAAGCTTGGCCAATTGACACTCCTAATCCTACCCCTTGGTATCTTTAGCAAGCCTTTGGAAGATTATCGACAACCTTGTAGATTATCAAGCTTATATATATCTTTATAGCTATCAAATACTCTTGGAAGTTAGCTTTCACATATGTCAAAGGTATCTAGAACTCCATGAAAGCCATCTTATAACTGAATGTAATGGGCTGGCCCATTTTCTCTATATTTATAACTGAATGTAATGGGCTGGCCCATTTTCTCTATATTTATAACTGAATGTTTGCGCTCTGCTAGCCCATTTTGTTCGGGGGTATGAGGTCAAGAGTGTATCCTATGACCCAGGTATTGGGCGTGAATCAATCAGACCAAGCAAAAAATGGGAAACCCTGCATATAAAAAAAAAAAATGATTGATTGCTTTTATAGAAAATGCCAAAAATTAAAAAATTAAAAATTATTGGAAAGAAATTCTTCTGAATGAAGAGTTCTTTTCCTTTTATAGAAGAAAAACACTCATCTGTAAGAGAAGACCCATCCAATTATGCTTTCTGTTCTTCAAAAAATAAAATGCAATTAATTTTAGTCATTGTGAGAAGAGATAATTAAGTTGCCTTTACTGAATCTTCTTCTAAAAACACAGTGAATCAGTTATACAAAAATTGCAAAAAAGAGAAAAAAAATATATAAGGAATTATATGTTATAAGAACTTACCTTGTAGAGAAATTCAGTCTCCATCTATTGACTGAAAAATAATTTGGAAGGGATAAATAAAAATTTAAGATAATTGAGTTGTAAAAACTTACCTATTAAAGAAATTGAATATGAAATTTTTGATTACAGTCATTGGTGTCAAGAGCGATCGCATATACGATCCTGAAGGTAGAAGTGGCATATGTGACTTGGAAGGTATGTGATCGCATACCCCCTTCGACGGTCATAAATATGACCGTTGGAGTAATTTTTGTTTTTCGTTTTTTAAGCCTCCCCAAAGTTTATAAATTGGGGGTTCCTTTTCCTAATTCATACCACATCCATCCAAGGTATGATTTATATCTCTTTGTTTTTTTTTTAGTTTTTAGTGTTCGCTTCCTCTCTTTCTCTCTCTCTTTTTTTTTTCTCTCTCTTCTCAAAGCTTTGTTGATAATTCATTTTGCTTTATTTGTAGTTAACTAAGCAAGGAGCTTCAATCTTCATTTTTCAAGCAAAGAGGGAAGAAATCACTTCAAGAATAAAGGATTCAAGAGTTAGAAATTAGTTTATAATTCCTATTAAATTTTGTTTGATTATTTTTCCTCCTTATTACACCATATTTCTTTCATTTTTTTTCCTTTTTTTAGTGTGGTCTCCACCTACTTCTTTAAATTATGTTGTCATTATGTTTACGTCCTCGAACGACACTCTTAGGCCGGTAAATTCGATCGATTCGGATTAAAAATATGGACGTCATAAGAGTGTAACCGAAAAAAAAAAAGTTCTAATGTACCCTATGCCCTTATGTAAGCATGGGGGGAATAGGGAGACACAAGCAACATCTTGCTTGGCAACCCAGATTGAATGCGAAGGCATGTCCAAATGTCTCGCTGGAGATTGGAAAAGAGATCATGGAATGGATGGATAAGATTTCGAGGTCCAAACATAACGATGAAGTGATTTTACAACAATACAATGTTGATGGAGATGAGGAAGAACATGATATATCTACTCTCTCCACCGCTCGTAGTGGTACAAGATTACCACCCTCTAAAAGAGCACGTGGTGGAAAGGGGAAGGAAATAAATAAATTCTTCTCTTGTAGATCACATCCCGAAGATGTGGTAGATGTTAAGGGTAAGGACCCGACTCAAACGACTATAGAAAATAGGTTTAAAGCTAAGGACCGACTCGATACCATTCAATATGTGGCTAAGTGGATGTATCAAGCCGGTATTGCATTCAATACCATAAAGTTAAAGAGCTTCAGCGTAATGCTTGAAGCTCTTGGACAATTTGGACCCGACTTAAAACCTCTCTTGTATTATGAGATAAGATATACATGTCTTAAAAGGAGGTAGTCTTCACAAAAGCTTTTTTCGAGGAATATCGAGAGGATTTGGAAGACATATGGCTGCTCACTAATGACTGACGGTTGGACCAATAGGACCGGTAGGTCAATCATCAACTTTTTGGCAAATTGTCCTACCGGAACTATGTTCATTAAATTCGTAGATGTTTCGGCTCATTCTCACACGGCTGAATATCTATTTTCCTTCATAGATGAGGTGATAGAAAAGGATATTGGTGCACAATATGTTGTCAAAGTTGTCACGGACAATGTAACAAACTTGGTGGCCGCGGGTAGACTAATAATGGAACGGCGAACACACATATATTGGACCCCATGTGCGACCCATTGCTTAGACTTAATCTTAGAAGACATAAGAAAAGTGCACATTAAAACTGTAGCTAAGGCTAGGAAGGTAGTAGCTTATATGTATAAGCATACACTTCTACTCCACCACATGCGTAATGCAATTGGGAGTAATTTTTAACGCCTCGCCATCACCCATTTTGCTACGGCCTTCTTAACATTACAAAGAATATATGTTAAACGAGATGAGCTTAGAAGCTTCGTAATTTCCACCTATTGGAGGAATGGAGCTTGGTTAAAGAAAGCCAAAGGAAAGTGAATGGCACAAACCATCTTAACCAACTCTTTTTGGAATAATATTGCCCAATCACTTAGAGACTCGTATCCAATCGTAGAAGTACTACGACTAGTTGATGGTGACGAGAAGCCGACTATGGGCTATATCTATAGTTTTATAGAGAAAGCTATAAAAAAAATTAAATTTAATAATATGTATAAATCTCGTCTCTATCAACCCATTATTGACATAATTGAGAAGAGATGAAGTGTCCAAATGACTAGCCCGTTGTATTCCTCTGCATTCCTCCTAAATCCCGTTGTCTATTTCTGTTATTCGAATCGGGAAGCGGCGGAAACAACACATATTAGTGGTTTCCTTGATGGTTTAGAAAAGATGTTTCTGGACAAAGGCGAGTAAGATCGTATTAGCAACTTTTTCGACCGATACAAGAATGCTCAAGGGATGTTCTAAAGAGAAATTGTGGTTCGACAAAGAAGATCCAAAATACCTAGTAACAATTTTATGATTTATTTTTTATTACATTTCGTTAATGCAAATTTGTAATTAAATTATTCGTCTTTATATATATATATATATATATATATATATATATATATATCAATTATCTAATTAATGCTATTGTTTGTAGCGGATTGGTGGTTGTCTTATGGAGTGGATTCGAATGTGGATTATTGAAGATGACCGTTAAGGTTCTTGGCTTTACATGCGTCGCTTCGGCATGTGAACGGAATTGGAGCACGTTTGAGATGGTAGCTAGTTTATTTTTATTTCATTTTTAGTGTTTGTGCAATACAAACAAAAGTTACGGGATCGCTTCCTCAAAAATCGGGAACAGCCGGGACACGATGATCTCATCTCTCTTGAAAACTTGTCATCCGATTCTCCTTGGACGGCGGATGACTCCGATGAACGAGTTTTTGCGGATGAAGATCTTACGTGGAAGCAAGTGGAAGAAGCCGCTTTTGGAGATGAGCTTCTTATCGGGTGGAGGAGAAGATCGACAACAGAGGAAGATAGCTCATGCTCACGCTTGCGTCAACAAGAAGAAGGATATGAGATACATGAAGAAGCACTCATAGACGATATAGATACCGTCTTAGTGAGTTTGGATGATGAAGAAATCGAGGAGGAAGAACAATATGTTGAAGGAGACGATTCGGATGATGACGGCAATGCAAGTGACGATGATGGTGGAGGTGGAGGTGAAGGTGGAGATGTACCATTGTGGGTTAGAGAGAACTGTGTAAAAAATTTTGGCCGGTACACAATATAATTAGGAAGTAGGAACAAATGTTAAGATACTTAAATAATATTTTTCTTCTTTAGTCTTTTCCTTCTTTTTTGTATGTTCTATGTTCATTTTTATACTATTTTGTTTAACATCAATGAAATTTATATTTTCCCTTCTAACTTACGCTTGCGTCAACAAGAAGAAGAAGAAGACGAGATACATGAAGAAGCCCCCATAGACGATATAGATACCGTCGTAGTGAGATCGGATGATGAAGAAACCGAGGAGGAAGAACAATATATTGAAGGAGACGATTCGGATGATGACGGCAATGCAAGTGACGATGATGGTGGAGGTGGAGGTGGAGATGTACCATTGTTGGTTAGAGAGAACTATGTAAAATTTTTGGTCGGGACACAATATAATTAGGAAGTAACAACAAATGTTAAGATACTTAAATAATATTTTTCTTCTTTAGTCTTTTCCTTTTTTTTTGTATGTTCTATGTTCATTTTTGTACTATTTTGTTTAATATCAATGAAATTTATATTTTCCCTTCTGACTTATGGATTATCTACTTATCTTATATACTTTTATTCCATATTCTAGACACTACAAAATTAATAGAACACAAAATTAACACACAGCATATATTATACACTTTTGAGATTTTTGGAGATTTTTGAGTTTTTTTGAAAAAAAATAAAATTTATGCCATCGCACAATTGCATATGCGATCCGCATAGGCTATGACACTATGCCATCGCATATACAATTTGACAACATTGATTACAATTGGTTGCTATCAAATTGAGGTGTCCAGTGGATTCACTTCGAGGAATAACAAAAGTTGCCCTTGTTGAATGATGAAATCTAAGAACAGGGTTGAACGGTTGAGGGGAGGAGTTTAGAGGGAAGAAGAATAAAGAAGAGTGTTGAGTGATTACTAAAGACTGGGCGAGAGACTATGGGAGAGGAATAAGCAGGGGTTTTCTACATATTGAACTTTTTCCTTTAATGGCCTTGCATCTTTATCATAAATATATTAATATCCTTCTCATTTAAAAGGATTAACTATGAGATTTTCCAAATTTAAGACGGGTTATAGCCAACTTTCGTAACTTCATAGGAGATAATAGTAAAGAAGGTTACTTTCAGTAGTTTTCTTTAAAGCTAGAAAGCGTGTGGAGAACGTGCTCGAAAAGAGTTTCCTTTAACCTCCCCATCTAACTATAAAAGACAATAAAATGTAAGGTTTTAAATGCTATTTATTTATCTAAATAATTTTTTAAAAGGGGCAATTTAATCATATTTTGAAAAATGGGACCAGGTGATACTCGGTCTTCTCCTCTTATATATATATAAGGGGTAGCTGCCTTGGAGGTGTAGCGATCCCAAGACAAACACTCGTTTTTCGAGCATTACCCACGTGGCATGTGATTTTTTAATATTTACGACTTTTTCGCCCTTCAAATACGTGGTCAAAGTTTGGCCTCCACCCCCCTTAATCTAGTGCATTGAATTTTTTCCAACTTTGACCACATTTTGGACGGTGGATATGATGCATTTTTTTTTTTGGAGATGGACCTGATCGACCTTGTGCACTTTGCCTTGGCATCCGATCTTTGGATTAGGTGCCATGTGGCACCCAAATGACTCTAAGGTAGCTTTGAACACTACACTAATGTAGCGTTCCACTATCCTATATATATATATATATATATATATATATATATATATATATATATATATATATATATATATATATATATATGGATCAGGTGTAGTGATCCCAAGCAAACACCTGTTTTGGGATCATTAGCCACGTGGCATGTGATCTAAAAATATATATTTTTACTATTGTTTTACCCCTTAAAAATGTGGTCAAAATTTGACCTCTGCCCCACTTATCCTAGTGTATTGATTTTTTCCAACTTTGACCACGCTTTGGACAGTGGATAAGATGTATTTTTTATTTTTTCTTTATGGGGGTGGACCTGATTGACCATGCACACGTTGCCTTCGTGTCGGATCTTCGGATTTGGTCCCACTTGGCATCCAATGAGCACTAAGCCAGCGTTGAATGCTACATGGCTAATGTAGCGTCCCGCTATCCTATATTTATTTATGTATATAAAATATAAAGGCTCGGGGTATGGCCTCGAGCTTAGAGTTTAACTCTAAGATAGCCATTTGGGTGTCACATGGCTGTTAAAATGAACCGCGAAATGCTAAATTAAGTTACCGTTCATATTCACACTATTGTTTAGGCCGTATACTAATATTATTATTACATTTCCTAAAAAATCCTTAGGGTACGGGGGACGGGTGGCCAGTACCATGTGGCATGGGAAAATGGGCTTTATCTAGGGTTTTTTTTTTTTGTGTGTGGGGGTGGAGGTTGCTTGCTTTGGTACATTATAATTAAGAAACAAAGAAGGTGAGGATATGTATTAGGCTAGAAGGCCTGAGTATGTGGAACATAATCTTATGTAATAATCGACGTATAGAAACCATAGTACTAAAACTCACCGAGTAACTAAGCCGAGTTCCTCAACACTCCGGGATTTGGAGTTGAGTCGAGTCGAGACTTCACTAGGATGGTCAACCAAGGTTCATAAACTATCCTCATATATGAAGTATTTTCATAGGATAAGGCTTTGGAAACCTTATCTCTTTTTAAAAGTATTAAACTACCCATTTTACCAAAATTCCATCAAATTTTTTTATTTGTATAAAATATATATTTTTAGAAATAGTTACTAAATTATCGAGTCAAGTTTTCGGGTTGTCAAACCATGATAGGAACGACTTACCCAAGAAATTCTCCACTGGAACCAAATCCAAATTGCTTTGTCTATAGCAGTCCTTGTTTGGTGTGGAAAGGATTCCATCAAGCGTCTACTTCAAGGGAATGCAGGAAAGAATTGCTTGGCAGAGAAATGTCTGATATTATTCTGCTGTTCTCCGGGAGTGGCAAATTGTTAACTCTTGAAAAGTATTACTCGTAAGAGGTGGCAAACAGATGAGCATTTGCAAACGTGCCTTAAGACAATAATTGATGAGTTGAACATTTTAAGGAATTGATCATCAAATTTGATCTGATTCAACTGTATTCAAGTAAACCATCATCCCCATCATGTACATTTTCTCATCCATAATTTTTCCCTCTGCAATCCTGATTAAAACCAACCTTTTCTTCATATGACGCATGCAAACATGACATCCAAATTCCTGCTGATGCACAACAAATCATCCAAACTAGTATAAAGAAATACATTTTTATATGTTTTTCATTGTCTCAGGATTCTTCTTTAATGAAATTGTAACCTGGAGGTGAGACAGCAATATATTAGTAAAACACATTAGTGCTTTCAAACGTTAAATCATTAGTAATAAAGTGGAACCAAAACTAGCTATCAATGTAGTGGTGGATCGCGGGATTCATAGGCCCTAATAAGGTAACAAAATTCCTGGCTGGCTTGTGATTAATGGTGATATACCTTTGCTTTTGGGTACTTCCTGAAGGAAAAATTCCTACCTGATTTCTGGATGAGAACTTTACAGATTAATGTATTTCTTAAGAAGGATAATTGAGTAGCACCCCTAAAAGCTCTAAGATTTGTTTATGACAGTTATATGCCCTTTCTTTGAGATTAATGATCTGGTGGTAGATAATCGTATCTTTTTTTTTTTTTTTTTTTTTTTTCCAGAGGAAGATATCCGTATTTCTTTAGAAGGATAATTGTATCTCTCAAATAGAATAAATAAATAAATTCTGAGGAAGATAAAAATGAAATGTGTAACTAAGCGGTGGTCACCTAATTTGACATCCATAAAAAATTCGTATAATTTGACCATAATTTCTCTAATATCCTATTTCTTATTTTAATTCATATGAATTCTGATTTGTCTAACTTTCTTTTTGTTATATTTATGTCGATGTGCTTGTTTTATATTTTTTAATATATTCTGACAATTGTACATAGTCCTTGATGTTGAAACTAATGAGTTTCTCTAACTGCATGCTACTTGCATTATTCCACTCTCAGTATTGGAGGGAATGCAATTTTAGAGAAGTCAGACCTAGAACCAGCCTTGAAAGCTCTTAAGGACAGGCTCATGACAAAAAATGTGGTATGTTGATTTCTCCAGCTAATAAGTTTCTTATTGGTGTGCATATTGTGAGCCTTCTCATAGAGTTTCATGATGTCGCCATCCCCAGGCTGAAGAAATAGCTGAGAAGCTTTGTGAATCTGTTGCAGCTAGTCTTGAAGGCAAAAGGTTGGGTTCGTTCACAAGGGTTTCTTCGACAGTGCAGGTTTGTGGTCTTGTTTCTTTGTCAGAAATTGTACTGGTCATATATGGCCATCAGCTGCCGTCCATTTCTTTCTTTTTTCTTTGTTAAACCTCTGAGCATGTAATAATGACCACAGATGGCAATGGAAGAGGCTCTGCTTCGTATTTTAACTCCAAGACGATCTATTGACATCTTAAGAGATGTGCATACTGCGAAGGAGCAAGGAAGACCATATGTTGTTGTATTTATCGGTGTTAATGGAGTAGGAAAGTCTACCAATCTTGCAAAGGTGACGATACTTTTTTTTCCTTCTGGATATTTAGTGAAATTAATGACAATAACTACAATCTTCCAATTGGGTGTAGCTATGCTTATATTTGTAACTTAATTTAATTCCAAGTACCATATACAGGTAGCGTACTGGCTTTTGCAGCATAACATCAGTGTTATGATGGCTGCTTGCGATACATTTCGTTCAGGCGCTGTCGAGCAACTTCGGACTCATGCGCGCAGACTTCAGGTATAATACATACATTAGAGACTATGTTTGACCAAATGGGGTTGGAGATTTGTTGTTCTATGCAATCTCCAGTCTGTTCATGTCAAAAGCTCACCACCCTTGATGTAACAATCTTTGAAGTAACTGAAATGCGCTTTGAGCAGGCATAAACCTCTTCCTTTCTTTTATCTTTCATTTCTGTGGTGTGACTTTGGGACTTAGAAGGGCCATTCATTAGGCCTCGTTTGGGAGTTTGCAGGGAAAATGGGCAACTGTATTTGTTTTCATTTGTAGGGAAAAGCACAATTGCAAGACCTAGAAAATTTTCTAAATGTTGTTTGACAAAACATTTAGGTAAAATAAATTTTGTAGTTTGAACATAGTTTGAACTTTGAATAGTGACTGAAAAATTATTTTTCAGGAAATATTTCACTGAAAGCTAATTTTACACCGATGAGGAAATTTTCACTTTTCATGTGGACCCACAGCGGTTGCCAAACAAAGGAAAATGGTAGAATTAGAAAACAAAATTTCAGCTCATTTTCAGGATAAATGAGCCATTTTCCTTGTTACCAAACAAGCCCTTAGTTTCCAAATTTCATGGGACCCCCTTTTTTTTGTCCGAATAGCAGAGGGGGTCAACTTTTGGCTCCATGCACGGAAGATGTGTTTTAGTTATAAATATTACCAGACACTGGAATTTTGATATTTAGCAAATGACACTTATGCAAGATTACCACCCTGAAAACTGCCTTCCAGATTCCCATCTTTGAGAGAGGTTACGAGAAAGATCCAGCAATTGTAGCGAAAGAAGCCATTCAGGAAGCTAGTCGCAATAAATCTGATGTTGTTCTTGTAGATACTGCTGGACGGATGCAGGTATAAACAGCTTGCAGAGGTTTATTTGTTATTTATTATTTTTATTTGTTTGTTCTATTTTTCCTTGGGAAGAGCTTCTTTCAGTCAGGAGTTGTATTTGTCCTCTGACATGGAAATTCGTTTTACTTGATGAATTTTGTTACCAAATTTTACATTTCAGGACAATGAACCATTGATGAGAGCACTTTCCAAGCTCATCTATCTCAATAATCCAGATCTTGTTCTTTTTGTTGGAGAGGCACTTGTTGGGAATGATGCCGTGGATCAATTATCAAAGTTTAATCAGGTGTGAATGTCACCATTTATTTTGAATTTGGCTGCAAAAGCCCCAACTCCTTGCAGACAATGAGCTGAGTCTTGTCAGCTGTGCAGTGAGTGGACTTTAAGACATGCACCGATTTTAAATAGCATGTAAATCCGTGCACGCCTCAAGATCCATGTGGCTGCACAGCTGACAAGATGTTAGCTCATTGTCTAGGATGAGTATGCAATGAGCTGTCTGCGCGCAATGTAGACATTTAATTATTTATACTGATAATTTGATGCTCTTTCATTAATATCCTTGAAGCTCAAGATTGTGTCACAGACTTATATTATTCTGTCATAGAATGTTGTTTTTCCATAAGAAGAAAAATGAGATTTGCAATGACGAGTAATTTGATGAACTTTTTAGAAAAAAAATAAATAAATCAAAATGGCCATAATTTCATGGGCTAATTGAGAAAAATGTGCATCTCGTGCAGAAATTAGCAGACCTCTCTACGACGCCTAGTTCGAGATTGATTGATGGAATCCTTCTCACAAAGTTTGATACTATTGATGATAAGGTATTCAAAAATTTTTGGCACACGAGTTTTGATATACTTCTTCTGAGTGATTCCCTAAACTGGCGTGGTTTCCTAATGCAGGTGGGAGCGGCACTTTCCATGGTATACATCTCTGGAGCACCGGTTATGTTTGTGGGCTGTGGACAGTCTTACACAGACCTCAAGAAGCTTAATGTCAAATCGATTGTTAAGATCCTTCTGAAATGAAAATGTGTTGGTGATCTTTCGCTAAGGACCCCTTATGTGCTACACCCCCCCCCCCCCCCCCCCCCCCCTCCCCTCCGCCCCACCCCAATGACCTCATTCTCTTGTTTTTGATAATTGGAAGTGAATCAATCCTGCTGATTAGGTATATCTATATTCAATTTATTGATTCTTTTTTCATCTGGGTGGGCATAGTTATTATTAAATATAAGGTTCTAGACCTCCTGGTCCTGAAGTGATTGGTTGGAAACAGTTAGATTTCCTGTTTGATACCTCTACCTAAAAGCCTAGAGTATATATATATATATATATATATATATATATATATATATATATATATATATATATATATGTATACTAGTGGGCCCTGCCCGTGCAATGCACGTGCAGACAACTTATTCATAATTCTAATTCTTATGACAACGAACTTGACAGAAGATAAATGAAATGATCTTAAGGAGCGGTGTAAATGGTGTAAGATTATTTGATCAAAGATCATTTAGTATCATGTGATGAAGTAATAAGAAGAGATCCCAAATGATTCAAACCATTCTGTATTTTTTTTTAACCGAAAGTATTGGATAAAAATAAAGTACGAGTGGAACTAGTTCATTGGGGTCATGAAGAGAGAATTAATCGGCATGAGATAACGAACTAATTTCTTTATGCAAAAGCAAAAAGTTCATCTAATATTAACATTGGACAAAATTAAGGATTAACAAACATCCAATACCAGTCAGTCTAGTTTTTAATCGGGATTTATATGATTTATTGAGTGAGAGTCAATCACACTTTCTATTTATTGAAATATCAATAAAAGATAATAGGGGAACCAAACAATCCAGAAGACGCTAGATAACAATAAATTTTGATGTTGATAGGAATATGAACTCCCTTGAATAAATTCATCATTATATAAAATCGTGGGTTTGAAATAAGATATAATTTTAATTTTAGCTAAGTACAATAAAATTAAAGAGAAGGAAACATGGAAGCACTTACAACAACATCAGGGCCATCATCCTATTTTCACGACTCATAGCACTCCAGTATCAAGACCCACAACCATATTTCCCTAAAATTGAACTTTTAACTCAGAATCGCAACACACCCACCTCTTTTTCTCCCTAAATTCAAGAAAAAAAAACCTCAAAAAACAAAGGTGTTATTCACATTTACCAGCAGCCAACAAACCTCTGGTAAACTTGTTGTTGCTAACGATTTAGTTGGCTGCAGCTAAAACAATTTTAATGCTAACAACAATTATAGCCGCTAAAAAGAGAAAATAATCTAAGCAATAGGGAGTTCACAACGCACGGGTGTTGAGAAGAAATAATGAATTGTAAAAATTATAGCAAACAAAATAAACATAATCTTGATTAAAAATAATCTGGGCCATCTGAGTTTTCATCGTTCCAAGCTATCCAAGGGGCAAATTATCTTTGGCATTAGTGCAGTCCAAAAAAATATAAGATCAAGTGATCCAAGGATAACTGTGATGGATATTTAAAAATCATAGAAACTAAGTAACTAAATTCCTAAAACAGGAAAAGAATAAATCAATAGATACTCCAAAAAAAAAAAAAAAGCTATATCAAACCCCATTTTAAACAAAATCGATAAATAAATAAAAAAATAAACAAACAAACAAAATAAATAAACATCTCAACCTCCAAAACCCAAAATTCCAAATAGCTAAATCAATTTTCCCCAAAAGATTTGAAACCCTAATATCTCTATAAAAGAGAACTCCAAAATCACGAAAGAACCCTAAACCAAATCCTAAAAAGAAAACATTTAAACAAAAAACACCTTCAGAAGAAGTTGAAACTTAAAAAATATCTAATTTTTGAAACAATTCAAGTAAACGATATGATATAAAATAAGTGATTATATATAATTTATCCTTGTTTGTCTTCTATTCTGATAGATTCCAAAAAATCAGTCAATGCAATTTGATTTCAACCTATCACAAAAGCTTACTTAAAAGTTTCACAAAGAGGCTGATCAGTTTATCACTAAAGTGAAGAACAAATCTTTGTTGATTGTTATTTTTTTATTTAAGCCCAACTCTGATATGGGATGGGCTCATTCTAAGTCCGGCCCGCCCATTGATATCCCTAAATTAGTAGTATAATTTTATGAGTTTCACCTATCCACATCCATATGTTGGGAAAAGGTGCAAGTAAAATGAGTGAAAGAGAGGTTTTGTTGATTTGTAATTGTGATTCATTCAGAAACCTTAGTTGTTCAATCAAAAGCATCAATGTGCAAGTGCAATCTATACATCATTTACTCTATGAATTAAGTGCTTGTGAGAGGTTGTTTTCAAGGGATTCGACCAAAAGAATTGAACAACATCAAACAAAAAAAAGGCTACTAAGATAAATCAAAACCACAATTTCTACATAATTGAGGCAAGCCCATCACTAAAAAACGCAAATTGGAAGAAGAAGAATAACAATAATCATAAATAAGAATCAAAACAAGCAAAGAGAAAGTGAAGTCAGTCTCAAAAACTCAAAACCTGTCTCAAACACCCTCTTTTTCCAATCTCAACTGAACCCATGACTGCAAATTTGATAAAAATAAATAAACCCCACAAAGCTATAACCCATTTCAACCAAAACTCATATCAAGCTCAAAACCTATCCCCAAATACCCTCTTCCCAATCTAAATGCCTTCTTCAAATTTGATGAGACCTGAAAAACCTTCAACCTATCATCACAAAGATCACAATCAAACAGATTTTATAGATTAAAATATATCTTAACAAATCAGCTAATAATTTAAAACCGAAGATAGATAGATAGAATCGAAGGGTGATAGAATCGAAAGAAGATAATTTAGGTGTTTTGTTTTATTAGATAGAACCGAAAGGGTAGAGATAGGACCGAAAGGGTAGAATTGTGTATGTTAGTTATGTGTTTTTTAAAAACCAAACAATCAACAAGAACACATCTTTGATGCAACATGGGTTAAAATAACACTATAATAAAATTTTAATTGAAACAAAAATTATATATAAGTGCTATTTTTTCAATAAATGCTCATAATAAACACCACCCAAATATAAAAATCGAATCAAATTATAACATACAAATTGCAATATGTATGTGTAATATACAAACATGAAAGACCCATAGTCATAAAAGGGTCTCTGACACATGGCTGCTAAACATCATCTCAGAGCATATTAAGACACAACGACTGAAAAAAAGTAGTAAATAAATAAAATAAAGATGATCCAAAAAGTAGAAAGAAATAAGAAAAAAATACTTACTGGCCAATCCATCCAACACTGCGTGAAATGCTCACCGCCCTGAAATTTTATGGGTAAATTTTAGGAAAACCGACATGACAGCCTAAGGGTTTTTGATATTGTCATGGAAAAGAAAAAAATCAATAGTAAAAAGAATTAATAGATAGATACTCCTAAAAAATAAAAATAGATAAATCAAACCCCATTTTAAATGAATTCTCTCCAAAAGATTTGAAACTCTAATATCTCTATAAAAGAAAAACCCAAACTCATGAAAAAACCCTAACCCAAATTTTAAAATGAAAAAATTTAAACAAAAAAAAACTTCAGAAGAAGTAGAGAGTAAAAAAATCGATCAGAAAAAACCCAGAAAGAAGTTTTTTACGATGCCTCAAAAAAGAAAAATTCCCAAAAAAATCAAAATCAATAAAAAAATAACCATAAAAAACCCTAAAAAATTCAGAACACCTATCAAAATTGATTTAAAAAAAAAAACATAAGAAACCACCAAAAACCCATCAAAATTGATCAGTAAAAAAACCAACAAGAAATTTTTTACCATAGTTAGGTTGCAAAGGATCTCTTTTTTTCTTGATTTTCTTTTTTCCCTTTTCTGCTTCCTACTAAAAAAAAAGAAGTCTTTTTTTCATGTGAAAAATGGAAAAGCTCCAAAGATTTATATAGAAACTGGGCTTATTCAAACCTGTTTCAACTGGACCCCTGCTTCTTCTTTTTCTTCTCTCTCTTCTCTTGCTCCTTTTCTCTTAGAGACTGAACAAGAGGGAAACTCTACACAATAGAAAACAAAAAACAAAAACTAAAGATCATATTAATTCAAAAATAAAATCTGAAGAAGAAAGCTCGAGAAAGGGGAAAAATATAGTAAACCGTGGGTTTGAACTCCTTCAATTTTTGCAACTTCTTTAGTTCCAACTGGAGCTTCTCTTGTGCTTTATCACGGTTTTTCGAGTTCTTCCTCTTTCTGTTTCAATAACTCATCTCGCTCCTTTAAAATCTTCCATTGATTAGATAGAACCAAAGGGTCTCTTTGTCTTCTTTGTCCATAGAGACGGTTGGTCATTTGGTATTTTTAGACAGAACTAAAGGGTCTCTTTGTCTTCCTTATTCATACAGTTGATCTTTTGGTATTTTCCCATTTTGTCTTGTAGTGATAGAACCCAAAAACCTAAAGGGAGAAGACGGTTGGTCTTTTGGTATTTTTAGATAGAACTAAAGGGTCTCTTTGTCTTCCTTATCCATACGGTTGGTCTTTTGGTATTTTCCCATTTTGTCTTGTAGTGATAAAGCCCAAAAACCTAAAGGGAGAAGAAACGGTTAATCTTTTGGTATTTTTAGATAGAACTAAAACTAAAGGGCCTCTTTGTCTTCCTTATCCATACGATTGGTCTTTTAGTATTTTCCCATTTTGTCTTGTAGTGATAGAACCCAAAAACCTAAAAGGAGAATTTGTCTTTTAGCTTTGCATTTTTTATAGGTTATATATATATATATATATATATATATATATATATATATAGAGAGAGAGAGAGAGAGAGAGAGAGAGAGAGAGAGATTTCTGATGACTTGACACTTATCTCAATAATTGATAAATGAAGCATATGTTGGCTATTTGCTTGTTCGGCAATGGCAGGGTGAGATGGACAAGTGCAGTGCAACAGCTCATGCACATAATACATATTCATTAGAATTTAAGTTTGAAATTATTAGAGGTTTATGATATTTTTATATGCCTTCTTCTGTGAAAAGAATGAATCACGATCCAATCATAACATGCTAAACATGAGGAACAATCGATCATATGAATCACGATCAATTATAAATGCTTCTCACACATTGACCAAATATTTGATTGGGGGGCAAAAAATCATAATAATTCCTTTTTTTATAAAACTGTTTTTTTTAAACCATTTTTATAAAACTTTCTCAAGTAATATGGCATTCTAAATTTTTTTACTAATAATCTTTGTTTTCTACAAAGCCCTTTATTCTAATATAAGAGGGTGACTCCAATGAACACCTTTAGATGGATTATGTTATGACCGTTCACTTTTAGGCCACGATGGCTTACATTTTTTTTGGTTAAATTATGAATCTAAGTTCTTCAACTAGCAGCTCATCATTGAAACTTGTTCCAACTGAAAAAAAAATTAATGTTTCAAACAATCTGATTGGTGCACTTCAATTTCAATAGTTAAATAAATATGAGCAACCGTTCATTTTCGAATGCATAGATTGCACTTTAATTTGATGCATGAACTACTATCTTAAGCAATGAACAAAATTTCAGTTTTCGTTTCGGTTTCGGAGGGGACCGAAACTGAAATTTTGGATCGAAATTTCGATCATTTTGGCGGAAATTTTGATCCTTGATTTTGAGGACTTGTATTCTTCAAAGCCACATGGCCTAATAAGTCGATTGTCATGACCAAGGTACCAAAAATCTGCCAATATCGATACGTATCAGTATCTCAACTCAGGTATCAAATGCTGTATTGGTTGATACGTCTAGGTTTTGGTCGAGACGTAGATATTTATATAAAAAAAAAAAAAAGGCCGAGACGTAGATATTTGAAAAAAAAAAAAGAAAAAAAAAAAAAGGTCGATACGTATCGGTCGTAGGCAAACCGATACCAATTTTGATACCTTGGTCGTGACATAATTTTTTAAAAGCAATGTTGTGCCATTATTCCTTTATATAAGTCTACCATAATTGGATTCTATTTGCATTATTTTTTATTATATTATTTTTCATTCTATTTGCATTCATTCTAATTCTATTATTTTTCATTCTATTTGTATTAGTTTCTATTATATAATTTTTCTTTCTAAGTAAATTTAAGGTTTTGTAAAAAGAATATTTTTCAATCTATTTACATTATTTTTCATTATATTATTTTTTATTCTATTTGTATTAATTTTTATTATATATATTTTAAATCTAAATAAACTTAGGGTTTCTATACATTAATGAAAAATGATTTAGTAGATTCCATTCCATTTCTATATCGAATTTATTTATGAAAGAGTAATATACATTTTTTATTTTTGATGGATTGACTTTGGTTTAAAATGGATTGGCTCTGGTTAAAAAATGATTGTCAATGAATCTTTGAGCATTTCGAAGTAAGTTCTGAGAGGGTATAAGTTCGTCCATGTTAATAGTGATTATGTTTTGAACGTTATGTTATTATATTCAGGTGGACGATACGCAATCACAGTACACGAACTTTACTCTCCTTATGACCACAAATCAGCTCTTTAGCACTCATGAGAAAATGGTAGAGTGGGCTCGCGATGTCACAAATAAAGCGAGAACTGTGCTTTCTATCATCAACGACTGTCTGGCAGCGATATCGAGGTGATTGTGTAGAGGGATGACTATCTCAATTTGCGGAACGATCTAAGAACTTCAACTCTTTCAATGATGATGAGAAAGGTGTGACCGAAGATTATCTGATCATTGACCTAGATTGATCACACTTCTTAGTTTTTTTAGTTTGGGGTAGGGTATATACTTGGTATATAAATGTAAATGGTGAAAATATTATGATCATGTCAGCATCTTTTTGTGTAGCTGATATGAATACATATACTATGAAATGATACAGAATTGAATACAAAAGAATTTTTTTTGGTAAAGTGTATTTATGCTCATATGCTTCATATGCTTCCTTTAAGAAATCGACATATTTAACTTTATATGTCATCTGCATCAGATGAAACATGAAATCCTATAAAATCATGTAATATGGATACTTACTGAATAATTTTCATGTTTAGAAATAAAAGAGCTTTTGAAGAGTTTAATCAATAGATTAGGAATTCTACTAAGGACCTCCTCAACGCAGACACAAAGTAATCCTTAATGCAAACACAAAGTAATCAATCATTTGTTGTTTACAAATATAATGAATACCCTACTAAGTAAGAAATCTACTTATCGTGCAGAAAATTTCAAATTAATTAATTAAACCCTATAAAAAAATGTGAGTTGTGATTGAATATAACAAAAAAAAAAATAAGCACAAAAAAAAAAAAAAATTATGAGTCTGACGATGGGCATGCTATAAGGTTTGTTGAGGGAGGACCTACTTCTTAGAACCGAGAGATTTTCTTAGGTTATAAGATTGTTTTATAGACATTATAAATTGTCATTTTCGTAAGAATAATTATAGTCACCAAGTGGGTGCCCCTGATGATATGAGAAGTTGGCCTTAACACATAGTATAAAAGAAAGATTTGACCATAAGAGACTTGTATCATGTATCTACTTTGTTTGATTTTAAGTTCATAATTTAAAGAATCTTATGCAAAAAATTAGTACAATTCGATAGTTGATATAATTCAATGTAATGTGATTGGATTATCAAACACTATAGAAAAAAGTGAGATTGGATTTAACAAAAAAAGAAAAGTGTTGAGAGATTTAAAAAAAAAAAAACTATTTTGTGGGACTGACGATAGGCACCCACCGTCAGAGTTTTTTTTAATTATGTTTTCTGATGATGGGTACCCACCGTCACATACATAAAACTGACGGTAGGTACCCACCGTCAGAAAACATATGTTTTTAAAAAAAAACTTTGACAGTAAGTGCCCACCATCAGTTTTATGTATATGACGGTGGGTGTCTACCGTTAGACCCGTTAAATAATTTTTTTTAGTTTTTTAAAATCCCCTAACACCTTTTTTTTTTATTAAGTACAACCTCAAGGAAGAAATGGCCTGACGGTGGGTACCCACGGTCGGGTATATGAATGTGATAGCAGGAACTGATTGTGAGGTCATCAGAGAATGAACTCCAGTGAGGCTCCTTATTGGATCTCATCCTCCGATAGTCTGACAGTGGATTCATGCTGTCACTTTTGCTTCTCTGGCAGTAAGTTCCCACCGCCAAAAGGGATTTTTTTTTTTTTAAACTCTGACAGTGGGTGCCCACCATCAGTTATATATGTGGCAGTGGGTGCCCACCGTCAGACCCACAAAATAAATTTTTTTTTTAATATCTCCAACACTTTTTTCTATAAGTATTTTGATTAATTATGGATGCATAATCCAATCTATATTAGGTCATTTCTTTTTTCAATTCTATACTTTTTGGAATGGTAGCATGTCCTCCCTATAAATATACCTTAGAAAATTACTAAACCAACAATATTCCTATTGATTTGATGATCTTTTAGGTAGTATGGTGGGGGATATTAAAGAATAAGTAGTTCACCCAGTCTCATATTTTCTTATTTGTAATGTGTGGTCGAACAATTGACTGTCATTGCCCTACAAACCCTAACAAGAACTCAAAGGGTTTCTTTATAAGTGTGGGTGTAAAGAGATCGCCTGTTCTTCACGTTCTTGTAGTGCGAGAAGAAGATTGGAGAAGACGATGTGGCTGTACAGCCACGAGTCTAAAAAGGATTCATACAGTCACTGAAACTCTACGTGAAGAGACGATTGGGAAAGACGATGTGGGTGTACGAAATTCAAATATGGCACAAGCGGAAAGAGGAAAGGGGAAGAAGACGATGCAGGTGGAAGGAATGATTTCGGTGAGTATATTTGAACCTTAGAAAAAAACATTGAATATGTGAGTGGAAGAAAAGATTCGGTTTGCCTCAGTCATGCACCCACTTATTTGGGTGGATCGAAAGAATCTGTGGGTGAAAATAAAGGTGCTCTAATGGCCACATCTAGATACATGAATAAAATGACTTCGAAAATAGAAGAAAAAAAAAAGAAGATAAATTTTAAAAAAATATATGAGAAAATTTCAAGAATTAAAGAAATATAAATTTATTATTAATTATGAAAAATAAAAATTATTTATTGTGACCAAATACAGGTTTTAAGCTAGGAAAATCAGAAAAAATTGTGATCCTATTTGATATTCTATTTAAAATAAATTATCGTACAAACTCTCGAATTTGCTAAATTTGCTAAATTTGCCGTCCGTGTGCATAGTCGTTCTTCTGCTAATTTTTAAACTCCTTAATTTTGAGGCCCGTCTATAAAACTTAAAACTGCTTTTTTTAAAAGGCTCCTGCCTTAGTGATTTGGACGTAAGATGGCATCATTGAGATCAGTACAGATCCCAACTCAGCTCACCATAGAAAAGGAAAATAGGTATCTTAGAATGCAGATGAAAGTTCTAAACAACCATTGATCAGCTATCTATGCTATCTGATAATCTCCAACAAACTAACAAATTTGATGTCTACTTTTATTTGTAATAATTATATTTTTTTATTGGGCCCCTTCCGCCTCTAAGGTTCACTAGGAATTACATGTAGCATCCAAAACATAATTTGTTGTTATGTAAAGCACAAGTTCACTGTTTAGATTAATATTCACAATGAAAGTACCATGTCAAATATTACTGAATTCAATAGTCCAAATTTTAATGCTCAAAAAATATATGGTGGCTTTAAAAATACATGGGGGAGACTCCATATGAGTTTTCAAAATTTTATTTTTAAAGATGACTTAAGCAATGCACCAGAGCTCCAAATAACATTCAAACAATGTTTTCAGTTCCACATGAAACATTAGAGGGCTTAAAAAGTACATGATGGAGATGAGTTATTTATTTTGTATTTTAAGATGATTTAATCAATGCACCCAAACTCATATGACATTCAAATAGTCTTTTGGGTGCCACATAAAACATCAGAGGCGTCATCGTCTTCCATTGAAAGATATGTTGGATTTATTGATCCGACCATTCAAATATTTGCCCTAGGATCTAAGCATATGATCAACCAAAATAATAAATCAACAATCTATAAATTAAAATATATGTGCGCACCTTATCACAAAGATCGTGACTGTTGATTTAAGTCGACGAAAGGTACACAATCCAAAGCTTTTCTTACGAAGAAAGATGAAAGTGACTCTACCCACCTCTCTTGCTACATTCTCTTGACGGAAGATACTAAAAAGATTGTGTGCAGTGAGCGGAGACGTCTACCTATATATATAGCATGAAGAGTCATGCGCTGTCTAGAATACCGTTGATAAAGGCATTTTAATAGGAATAAGAATTACTTGTAAATCAGGAAAATGTTTCCTTCAGTTCCTACTTTATTATCTTAAGCATCTGTAATCTAAGGTTTTATAAATCCTAACGAATATGCGCCACATAAAATAAGAA
Organism: Chloranthus sessilifolius; assembly: GCA_021018995.1. Lineage (NCBI taxonomy): Eukaryota > Viridiplantae > Streptophyta > Magnoliopsida > Chloranthales > Chloranthaceae > Chloranthus > Chloranthus sessilifolius. Next base: position 159,423,882 of record CM037585.1, read on the forward strand.
TTTGGAAATTCTATAAAAATTTCAGACACCTTTTCCTTTTTTATTTATTCCTGGTAAAGACAAATAAAAATATTGGATCCACTGCACTTCAAAGAAAGAAAATCTAAGTTGCTATGCCCAGCGTCATCTTCCAAAACGCGTCTCCCACATGCCCCGAAATGACATCTTGAGGCCAGGATTCATTAAACCAATTGACACTGTGCATATTGCACGTCTATCTGCTCTCAAGTGTCAACGTGGCCACTTTCCCACCACCCATCATTGTCATAACTTTTTTTTTTTTATAAGTTGCCATAACTGAACTCACCATCCACTGCTGCTGGTTTCAATGTGTTTTTGTATAAGACCATGATTAATCATTGTTTTCTACAATAGAAAATCGACCGAACTTGGATAATATACTTAAAATAGAACGCATATGGTTTATAAGAACAAAGTGTCATAGATGGATACTTACTTTTGGACAAATTGGGTAGGTGAAGGTGATGAACTATGGGTAGCTCTACCGTGGCCCTGTAATGATACCAATCCGGAAAATTATTGACTGTTTTGAATCAGATAATGAAGAACGCATTTTGTCCCAATCTTTCATAAGTAAATCTTTAGATCATAGGTGTATCATCAAACTGTCAGATTTTCTTTTCATATGACACTCATCTCAAAAAATAATATGAGAAATCACATTCTCTTTTTCTGTTTAATAAGCCACTCATGATCACATTTATTTTTTGGGATGTGTGCTGCATGGAATCAAAATCCGACAATATGATAGTATGCCCATAGTCTTAAAATCCTTTGTGTGAAAAATTAGGATGAAAAAGCGTCTAATTCAAAGCAGTCAATGATTTCTGATTTTGGTGCCCTTAGAGATTTGGTAGGTGCAAATACAGCTACCCATGAACTATTTATTATACACACAGTTATAACCTTCTAATTTAGTGTTGATACCTATTAGAGAGTTTAGCCTTAAACATAATTGAGTAGAGGAATAAGACTCTCAAGGCCAACTATTATCATGCTCAAAGTTAGGTAATGACGATGGTGACCATATAATGGAGCAAGCTAGGTAGTGACGATGGTGGCATATCGTACGGTTGTACCATCTTCCAGATTATACCTAATTTGGATAAAAGTACAGTGGAGTTTTATCATTGATGTCGCGCCAATGGAATTGCCATTGAGGGCGCGGCATGCAATGGTACAACGGTCAACAGTGTTACCACTAGCAGCGCAAACGGACCGGATTTAGATAGAGGATTTGCCCTGATGAGTCGAAAGTAAAAGCATTTCCTATTCTGCTTAGAGGACTTAAACCTCATTTTCAACTCTGATTAGTAAATGGGCTATGCTCATGGCTGGAATTTGGGCCTGATACTATTTGCAGTTTAGCACATTAAAACCCTAGTTGTTCACTCTAAGGTAATGATGATCTACTTCTTCATAAACTATTGAGTCGGATACGTGCCACTATTTTTCACTAAGTGTGTCACTTTATATGAAGTTCACAACGCTTAATTTTATAGTGTTGAAGATTGCATAGAAAAATATCTCTATAATAGTTGACTTACCATCAAATGCTTTTAAAAATAAACAGTTACCATGTAAATATCGTAAACTTGTTTTAGTCATTTATGTTAAAGGGTTTTGACATGTCAACTAACCAAAACAAAGACGATCTTTAGCTGTAATATTTAACGTCACATATCTAAGCATCATAGCCTTCACATCTATTAGCACGCTTACTAAAAATAGTGCCATGTGTCTTAATAGGTGATCCGATCCGTTTCCCTATAAAAAAGGGAAAATTACCTAAGAGGGTCTAGAACTTTCGCTTCACTAAGGACCAAGCAGCGTCCAGCCCCTAAAACTATATTTTTGTGTTTACCTAATAGGGTGTACAAAATATTTTATATGTGCTTAAATTCGGATTAAGTGAAAAATGAGTTAGATGAAAATACCCTTAGGTACCCCATGAGACTGATCAGACGATGTTATTGAGCGGTCCCATATGAGACCAATCAATTCCATATAAGACCGACCTATCGTTCTTATAATGGACCAATTAGTCACATGTGAGACTGATCGATCGGTCTCTTATGAGATTAATTGATTAGTCTCACATTAGATCTAAGGGTATTTTCGTCTAACTCATCACTTAATCCAAATTTACGCACGTGTGTAAAAAACTTTCAAAGATATGATAAGAGGGACCCTGTCACATAAAAACACCCTTGAAAAAAATAGAAATAAAAAGGTCGGTGACCTAATTTCAAATCTAAACGTGGGATAAGCGAATCAGTAGCTCATTGAATAAGCTTTGCATCCACCCATTTTCCTCTTAATTAGTTGGTCCTTCAAAGCAGGAGGCTTCCTACATTGGATCGCACTTAGCATTAGTGTGATAGATGACATAAAAACATTGGATGTACATCACTTTGGAGATGTGGGTTTGCCACTCGGAAAAGATATATATTATAGGGGAAGAGACAACTTTCGAACTGTTACGTAATCGAAGTTGAAGGGACAAAACTTGCTTTAACGACTTATATAAGTAATTAGACGTGGAGATCACTTTATGAATCCCTTCTGTTTCTCGACCCCTCCCCTTCTCAAAGGGTAAAAGTGAAAGTGCAACTAGAACAATGGGGATAAGTGGAAATCTAACGGGAGCCCCACTTTAGTTTTATCATGCTTTCTACCTAAATTTTGATTGAATTAGTCCTCCTTAATTTAGTTATGGAAAAGTTTCCTAGATATTGTAAGAATGCTGGAATTCAAACTCCAACCTTAAGGTTACTTAATTAATTAGTATGGTAAAATAGGCCAAGTTTCAGAGTTTCAATGGTTTCTTTCATTTCCATAATGTGTAAATTCTCCAGCTTGTGCCTTATAAAAAGAACTAGTGGGTTGGTGGATTATAACACCCTGGTGGTGATATGACATAATGACCGAGTCCTTTGTTTCGGATGATGGAGCAAAGGGAAGAGATAACAAATAATAAGAGAAGAAGAAAAAATTAGAATTAAACAATCGTACATGCATCTTTTTGTTGGATCCAAGTCCATTCCTTCCACTAGTGGTCATTCTTTATATATATGGGTCTATATATTGACCGTGAGTTGAGCCTATTAATAAATACCCTCAGGGTATGTTTGGATAGCGGGAAATGAAAAGAAATCATAAGAAAAGAAAAAAATAATTATAAAATACCTTGTTTGGCAATAAAGTTGTATTATTGTAAATAAATAAGAAAAATTCAAAATTATCAATCCAAATACCAGAAAACAATAAATTCCTATGAATTTTCAAAGAGATGGAACCTATTAGATCTACAAATCCATTTCTTATGTTTTCCGAAAAATTGCCATTAAGGCGGATTTTTAAGGGAAAAGAAAAACACCCTCAAGCTAATATTGGGAAAATGAATGATGAAATAATTTCCATTTTGCCATTATTAAGCTATTTTGATCCTGATGGTATTTTTTTTTTCTTCCATTGGTCATAAATTTACCTTACACACATCCACACTGCACCCAATTGGCTCTACCTATGCTCGAATCATGGACTAAAGTGTGTGTATGTAGATCAGTACTTTGTCTCATGGGCTAGAGAGCATTACCATATTTCCACTACAAAAAATAAGACTATTAGAGGCAGCCAAAAACTGCCGCTATTAACAAAAAACTATCACTAATAAATTATTATTTTTTATAGCGTCCAAGCAATATTTAGCTAAAGGGTTAATGGGAGCTCACCGAAAGCCAAAGATAAAACACACTCCCACCTTTTAGCCTATGGGCCATATATTTCTTATTAATCCAAGCCGTTCAAACGGTAGACCATATACTTGAATTAAACTCATAAAAGCTTATAAACCTAAGAGAAATCGAATAATTGGATAATAGCTCTTAGATATGAATGGTTTTCATATCTACAATAGCATCTAAAGTACAGCGTCATAGATGAAATAAAAATGAATTATATGATAATTGGTGGCCTGAGCTCGATTTAAATGATGACTTGACTTGTCTAAAATGTGTGATGTAGTAGTATATAAAATGAATTATCGGCAAGGAGATAATTTATTTAGCTTTAATACCACTCAAAATAATGACTTTATCATTTGGATAACTTAATTTGTCTAAAACGTGTGATGTAGCACCATGGAATGAATTATTTGAAAGGTCACGACTTATGAGCTGAGCTATGCTAAAATGAGATGATAGATGACATGTGATACGTGACATGGCAATGGATTGAATTATTTAAAAGGTAATGTTGTTTCATAGCACTACTCAAATGATGGCTTATCATTTGGATGACTTAATTTATCTAAAATGTGTGATGTGCATATCAACAGCGCGTCGTCAACAAGTAGGATGAGGAGCAGAGCAATGCATTGGGCTTGTTTATGCTTCTCGCCTGCTCCAACAGCATATCTATTTTTTTTTTTATCAAATGTACTCATCTTTCTAACCTTTAGATCACTTTCAATAGATAGTCTCTCATATTTGCATTATAATTTATATTTAAAATTATCTAATAATAGATATTATATATTTTTTTTATCGCATAAGAAGTGAAAAAAGATGATATTGTTGGAAAGCTCACATTCAGGCTAGGATTAGGGCTAGGGCAAATCATACTAAGGCCTGCCTAGGACTAAGGCTAGGGCAATGTAAAAGTCTGGCCCCTAATGGGTACAAGTAGAAGTACCTATTGGGTACCTCTAATATAATATAAGGCTGAGGGGAGAATGCGCCCTACTCTATGACATGTGGAATGGGGTCCACTTTACTAATTATGGCTAAATCTTTTAAAATAATTTAAAAGTTATGTTCTCTTTTAGTCGTCATACTTAACTTTTTTAATGGTCTCTTTATTTTCTCTCTTCTCTCCATTTTCTTAAGGAAGTGTTAAACTTATTTTTTCAGATCTATTTTATTAAAAAATGTGAGACCCCGATAGCGAAGCCTTAACACCTCGATAGCAAGGCGTTAGCACCTCGGTAAAGAAGCGTTGACACTCCAAAAGAGAAGCATTGACACTTCGATAGTGAGGCGTTGACACCCTAATATCAATGTATTCACACTCCCTTTAGAAAAAAAGAGGTGGGATTGTGGGGTTTTGACATCCAGGCGGTCAGGCACAATGTATTTTAAAAAGATTATCTATTTTTTTTAAAACAAAGGTAATCCTAATTAAAACGTCGTTAAATAATTATAATCCCCTCACTTCACAATAAGGCGCTACATATAATATGCATATCAATTGACTTAAAAGATATCTCTACTTGTCACCCCTAATAATATAATAATGAATAAGTTCAGAAAATGAAAAGAGAGTCACGGATTGCATTCCCTTCTTTCCACTACATAAACCCAAAGCCTATTCATTCATTATAACTTCCTTCAACCTTTCCATCTTTACAACAATGTCATTAACTGCCCAAAGCCAGCGCACTGTATCTGTATGGCGCTCCCGGTTGGGCTCCGCACTTCGAACAGTGACAGCCTGCGCCATCGTAGCCTACGCCACGCTCTACAGCCCGCAACCCCTGCGCCGCCAATTAGGCTTCCCCGCTCTTTCCTACTCGGTTGCTGTACTCATCACGGGCGAGGCAACCCTGGGGGACGCTCTGCGCGGCGCCACATTTGCATTCTACGGGACACTCCAGGGGGTGCTCCCGGCTATCTTGAGCCTGTGGCTGATCGGGCCAGCGCAGTTTACACTCATGACAACTACCCTGGCGGTGGCTGTTAGCGCATTGGCAGTGGCACTGCCGCAGTCAACGAACGTGATAACGAAACGGGTCGCACTCGGTCAAACCGTTTTAGTCTACATCTTCGCTCCGAAACAAGGGGCGCGCACTGCCCCAACTGTGGTCCCCATCCAGCTGATGGCCAGCACGGTTTTGGGTGCGTTGGCTTCTGTTTTGGCCTTGCTGCTTCCGTACCCTAAGCTAGCAAGTTATGAGGTACTTAACGTACGACGACACTTTGATTTGACTATTAACATTTGCACTTTTAGACCCCTGATTTATGTTCACCACACTCCACTGTCTTTTATTTTAGTTCTACTTTTTTCATCTAACCTGCGTGGAAAGGATTGAAAGTCCTTGTCGGGTTATCAATTTCGTCTAAGAGCATCTCCTCTGAGGGAGTTAAATTTGGATAGTTAATCGTCACTTTAGTTAAGAATAAAAATTACTCCAATGGACACACTCTAATAGTTAAATTTAATAATTACTATAGCAAGAAACTATTTTGACTTATTAGATACCTCTCTTATTGGAGCATAATTTTGAGAGTTTGGAGAGCTACAATAGCGGCAGGAAGGAAGGTTTTTAGCTCTCTATGTTGGAGATGCTCAACAAACAAAAAATGAAAATTGATGGGTGGCCCTCCATTTAACTAGAGTTTGTCTACATATTATCAAAAAAAAAAAAATTAGTTTATCTACATGATGGGTGGTCCACCCAAGGTGTCAAACTCAGTATCGGTATCGGGTATCGGTCCATGAAGGACCAATACGAATCAGCCTACTTTAAAATAAATAAAAAAATTTAAAATAAATAGAGATATCGGCCAATACCGATACTGATATCCGAGTTGGATACCGATACGTATCGGCGCCAATATGTATCAGTTTGTCAAAAAATCGATACGTATCGCCAATATGTATCAGTTTGTCAAAAAATCGATACGTATCGCCAATACGTAATTTGTATCAACCGATATTTGATACCATGGGTCCACCATCGTGGGACTGAGTGTGGACTACACATCCACGCGACCTTATGATTTGCTCGGACTTCCATGCATTGAAAAGTTCGGGTGTCAAAAGGTCGTGTGGACGTGGCAACCCATCATAGACAAATTCTTTTACTTATGTTTGTGTCCCTTTTAAACTTAAGTTAGCATCAAATATGCGACCTATGGAATTACACTTGTGGTACTTGATTACTTTTTGGTACATGTGTCATGCGACACTATCATATTTTACGTGTGATTTGATTTATAATTTCACAAAAAAATTAATATAAAATATTAAAACATAAAATGGCCATTATTATTGGATTCAATGCAATCATATCATCCAAAAATTAATAGTGTTAGATTTACAATGTTTTCCATTAATTTTAGCTGATATTTGACGACTTTGAATAAAATGACAGAGTTCTAACTCCAACCTAATATTGCACAACAAAGATCTTTAAATCATGATGCATCTATTTGACTGTACACTTGTTAGTTTCATTGTCATACATCCTGAAAAGTGCCTCGATCAACAAATAATTAGTATTATTTGATGAAGAAAATTATAATGAATAGACAGGAAACACCAGACAATTCAACGGATGCTTATGTGGCGCCATATAAGGGGCTGCATGCCCCAACGTGCATTAGTGGTCCCCGCTGTTCTTGCATCGCGCCATAAACAGCCCGTTAAACGGTCTGTCGTTTCCCATCCGCCATAAAACATTTTCTATTTGATGATGCAGTTTTTGGGCTGTGGGTAAATGCACATTCTATCCTCCCTTCTAGATGTTCAATATTTGAATTATTGAATATATATAACTAAGCCATTTATCTGTCCTAATTCAATAAGTAGCATAGGTGTTTGAATACACCCCACTAAAAATAACCTAGCGCGCACGAGAGGTTGGACAAAAGTTTCCATGTTAAGATTGATTGGTATCCACTAGTCCACCCATGGTTGCGATGGTCCATGATGGCCAAACAACAGGAGGAGTAGAATTCGCCAACCCATTTCTAAGTTAGGTAAATCGTTTGTCAGGAGTTTCCCACGGTAAATGGTATTTCGATCTCCTATTTCTTTGTAAGCTGGTGTTAGGCATTTAGGTGCAGAGTTGATGTTACCTGAGCACCCATCTTTGTGATGAAAACAACTAGAGGCGTAGGATATGCCAACTCATGGTCATGGGTCAAGTTAGGAATATAGTTTTTCAGGTGTTTGGCAAGGTTAGGGATGCAAGTTCGGTACACCCCAAACTGAACCCGAACCAAAACCCATTTGGTTCTATTCGGTTCGGTTCTTCTTTTTTTTTTTTTCTAAAACTGAAACTGATTCGATTCGGTGTAGGTAAAATACTTTTTTTATTTTTTTTTAAGGGTATTTTTTCAGTTTTTTCCAGTATTTTCCATTTTTTCGGGTTTTTCGGTTTACTCAGCCTACCCCCTTGGTTTTCGGTTTCGAGCCACCCAAACCGATACTGAACCGAATTGGGGTTCAGTTCAGTTTGTGACGGTTTTCGATGCGGTTCAGTCCGGTTTGGGACCTGAAGCCGGAATTTTTGCTTCGCTTTCGGTTCAGTTTTTTTTTTTGAAACCAAACTGAAACCAGAAATTTCAGTTTTCTTGGTCTTTTGAAGTCTTTATTTTCTGGATTTTGTTCGGTTTTCTAATCCCACCTAATCAGTTTGCGGTTTTCACCACCCAAAATCGAAATTGAACCAAACATGAATCGGATCGATTTTGGTTTGCCTGATTTTCTGATAAGTTCAGGTTTGCACCCCTATATAAAGAGATAAGTACCAGAAAACGCCCTTAAAGGATACTTATTACCAGAAAACGCCCTTCAAGGATATTTAAAGTAGCGCTCTGGTTTTTTTGGTAATAAGATAAGGCGAAAGCCTCTTTTTAGTACAAAGCCCCTATATAATATATTAGTGCATGTAGGGCTGTCAGTGGACAGTGAGCCATGTTAGTGTGAGACCATGCTGAGTCTCAACCCGGCCTTAGGTTCCGTTGCCATGTGCTCATCTCTAGCCTGGGCTTAGGCCGGGCCAGGTTGCCGGCCAAAAAAATTCTTTGTATATGATTTTTTAATCAAAATATTTATAATAAAATTTGTACTAAATCTGTTATTAGTTGTTTAGTACATACCTTTAAATCTATTTTATATTAAATCTGTCAAATACTAATGTCTTTTTTACTAATTAAATCAGTCAAATGTTAAATCTTACCTTAATTTAATGGATAGCTCTATTTGCATTTACAGAAACTCTCTAAGAGCATCCACTTAGAATTACTATTTGCTCTATTTGCTCTTAGAATTTGAGATGTGCGAATATAGCTATCATATGAATATTATTAGATTCGAGTATCAGCAACCGTCATCACAGAGTTTCCTATTACAAAATCTAAGGTGGGGCCACACTCGAGCACAGAGGTTTTGTGACGTAACTCGAATTTTTTTGTTTTGATTTTCGAGGCAATAGGCACATGAAATAAGCAACTACTTTTTTTCTGTCTGGGAGCAGTCCTTCGTGTCGTGGACACCAGTAACCGGAGTAGCGAGCCCCACTCACGAATCACGATATCAAGTATCAGCTATATATATATATATATATATATATATATATATATATATATTTTTTTTTTTTTTTTTACCAGCTCGATACTCGTATATCGGCACTGATATTGGCACTATCATGTCAGTATCGATTGAAACTGGCTCGGTATCAACCGATATGGGCATTTTTTCAATATTTTTATTTTGAAAATTAATATCAATATCAATGATACCCTATCAATACCAGTCGATACGTATTGAGCCAAGGACCAATATCTCATACCAAAACCGAGTTAGGCCCTTCACTCCATGCTTTGCTTCTCCATATATCCCACAAACGAAATGGCGCTTGAGGAGTGAAGTGTGGAAGGATTAGGTACGATATTGTACAGAAATTATTCTCATTACAAAAGATTGCTTTCACCCATCTCCTCCTCCCAGAATGTATTGACTGCCTTTGAATAAAATGATGGAAATCGGTTTTGTCTCCATCCTCAGCACAGTGGATCCATAGATCATTGGCCCACCATCAGATGATTAGTTTTTTATTACACATAGTATACATCCCAAAAAAGTGGACCTAAAAACATGTACATACATCACGCTCAAGCACGATTGTAGGTCACTTTTTGAGATGTGTGTCACGTTTAATCAAACTCTGAGCATATGATGGTAGGCTCATGATCTTTAGATCAATTGTGGGGAAGATTAGGATGAAAAACTACCTCCAGCATTTATTTAAAGGCAGTCAATGCATGCTGGCTGGAGGAAATGGGATGAGAATGCAGTCTTTTGGGTTGAAAATAACGTCCCCCTTTACTTTTTTATTTATTTATATTTAAGTAGGTAATCTAGGGAAAATCATATTGAACGGACGGGAACAGCAAACCATTCAATCGGATGCTTACATGGCGTGATATAAGTAGTTAATTTCCCGACCTGAATTGCTGATCCCCACTGCACTTGTGATTACGTGGTGCAATATAAGTGGCTGCCCCAACCTGCCTTGCTGGCTCCTACTGCGCGTCCATCTCGCCACTTCAGCATTCCCTTGAGTGGTCTGCCGATTCCCATCTACCATATAACTTCGTCTGGTAATCTAGATTGAACCTGTGAGTCTGCCACGTTGCACTATTGTCAACAGCTAGGGATACAAGTTCGGTGTACCCAACTGAACCCCAGTTTTTTGGTGTTCGGTTCGGTACACCCCAAACCGAAATTGAACCGAAACCTATTCGGTTCGGTTCGGTCTGTATTTTTTTTTCCTGAAACCGAAGTCGATTTGTATCGGTTCGGTTCAATGTAGGTAAAATACCTACTTTTTTCAGTTTTTTTCTTTTTTTTCGGTTTTTTCCAGTTACTCAACCTAACCCCTCAGTTTCAGTTTCGAGCCACCCAAACCAAAACCGAACCGAATTGGGGTTCAGCTCAGTTTGAATCAGTTTTCAGTGCGGTTTGGTTCGATTTGGGAGCCTTGATTTTAGGTTCGGTTTCGGTGTTCGGTTCAAAACTTGCATCCCTGTTAACAGCACAAATGTAATTTCCCTCTTTTTGTGGCAGGTAAGAAAGAAGAGCAAACTACTTTCCAAAATAGACTCCGAGAAACAGAAGCTCCTTATAAATGCCTTTTGTGCTGAAAACAATAGTTCAGCTATTGCATTACTTTCTCAGGCCAATTCCTTAACGAAATCCCAAGGGAACCTTCTCAAATATATACAACTCAAGCAAGTAAAGCCAGCTACTCTTTGCTCAACTCCACTAACACTAAGCGGATGTTAGATTTTCCTTGTTCTTCTTTGCTAACGTGTTGTTGTATTCATTCAACAGGGAGGCATGCAATGGGAGAAGCCTCATACCATATTCTGTCAAACCAATATCACAACACCATCTGATAGATTACAAGCCATAGAGATGCCTTTAAAAGGGATGGAAATAGCACTAACCTCCCAACCTTCATTTCCTATTAAAATGGTAGACCAACAGCTCAAAGATCATTTACTAAGCCTAACAGAGCACGTAAGCCAAACCCTTCATCATAGTGAAACCTCTACTGTCCCAAAAATTGATGACCAAGTGTTTGATAAACCCCTTATACCCTTACAAATTCTCTTCCCAACACAACAAGATCTACCATGTTTCTTCTTCTTGTTTTGTATGAGACTCCTCAATCACCAATTGTTGCACACTAGACCTGTTCAAGAAGTGATCTGCCAAGAAAATTTTAACATTGTTGAAGACGAACCGGCAAATTCGTCCCGAGAAGAGCCATTCACCATTAAAAAGATCCTGGCGAATATACACACTGAAAGGCTTCTGATAGCACTCAAGTGTTCGCTTACTTTGGGCCTTTCAGTCCTCTTCGGTGTCCTCTATAGCAAGGATAATGGATTTTGGGCCGGACTTACAGTTGGAATCAGCATTGCAGCGGGGAGAGAGGCAACATTTGTGGTGACCAATGTCAGAGCGCAAGGGACCGTGCTTGGATCCATTTATGGAGTTTTGGGTTGCTTCATTTCTGAGAAGTACATGGAATTTAGGTTTTTATCTCTTCTTCCTTGGTTTCTTTGCGCCAGTTTTCTAAGACAAAGCCAAATGTATGGCCAAGCTGGTGGAGTTTCTTCAATTATAGCTGCAATAGTAGTCTTAGGCATCAAGAGACACGACTCACCTAGTGAATTTGCCATGACTAGAATCACAGAAATCTTCATAGGGCTGTCTTGTTCTATCTTAGTAGAGCTTCTTGTGCAGCCCACAAGAGCTGCAACTCTTGCCAAATATCAACTCTCTCAAAGTTTAGGGGCACTTTGCGAATACCTCGAATTGATGGCTTCCTGTACAAGCGAAAATAAGCCATTAGTGTGTTTCGTAGAGTTGAAAGAGAAGGAGAAGAATCTAAGGGAACAAGTTAATGCACTAGGTAAGCACATTGAAGAAGCCAAGGTGGAACCCAATTTCTGGTTTTTCCCTTTCCCTAGTGAGTATTACTGTAAGCTATTGGGGTCTTTATCTAAAATGGTGGAGCTTTTTCTTTTTGGGGTGTATGGGATGGAGATTCTTATGAGAGAGTCTGGTGGGTATGGGGTTGCATGGAAAGATCTCCAACCACACATTCATGGAGATCTACAGCATTTTAGCAAGGTGGTTGGTTCTTCATTGAAAAGATTGAAGGAGATTACCCAAATCAAGTCTCTAGAAATGCTAGAGGTGGAGCTGCAGAGGAAGGGTATCTCTAGTGACATTGAGTTAGGGAAGTTGCCAAATGGAGATGGGTATAGAGTTTTAGGGGGAGATGAGGAAGAGTTGGAGAAAACTGTTGGTTCTTTTCTTCAACATGCTAAGGAAGTGGTAAGTAAAATTAATGTTAGTGAAGATGAGGAGTTGAAGAGCCAAATGATTCTATGCACGAGTGCCATGGGGTTTTGTATTGGTGGTCTGATGAAGGAAACAAGGGAAGTAGAAAAGGGGATCAAAGAACTTGTTCAATATGAGATTTCTTAAAAGATAAATGAACTTGTTCAACTTTGATTGGATAACATGTATCCATATCAACAAAAAAAAACCATGAAAACTATCTTCTTTTTTTTCTGTTTCTTTTTTTAACAAAAAAGACCATGGAAAATTATCACAATCATTTTTTCTTACTAATGAGTGATAGACTCTTCTTGTGGGATGTTGCCTTTTAAGCAAGGTATCAAAATCGGTATCGGTCTTCGGTATTGGTTTGCCAAGGACCGATACGACTCAGCCGATACTGATACGTATCAGACTTTTAAAAAAAAAAAAAAGACAATCTACGTCTCGGCTGATACGGTATCCGATACCCGAGTTGGGATACCGATATGCATCCGTATTGGCCGATTTTTTATACCTTGCTTTAAAGCTCTGTTTTTAAACAGGCCCACTACAAAATAAGACTATCAGTGGCACCAAAAACTGCCGCTACTCCGTCACTATTGAAATAATAAATTTTTTTGTTAAAAGCGACAGTTTTTGGTGCCAGTAATAGACTTATTTTTTGTAGTGAGGTAAGTTCCTTAGAAAAATTAGCCTCCAAAACACTATTTCTATGAGTGATCTTATGGGCAATGATCAAAACTTGGAGCATATTTGAACTTCTTTTAACATTTTATGTAACTTAAATAATGAAATCTATGATCAGGATTTAAAAACCGATATATATTGGTACATCGGCTTGGTCCCAGGCCGACATGTATCGGATAAGAAATATAAAATAAGGCAATGGGTTGCTTTATTGGAATAAGGATTTTAAGTGTAAGTGCTTCTAAGGATGTTGAGGGTTCAAGTGGCCCCAACGTCGCTTCTTTTCCTCTTAGACAAAAGCATAAAATAAAATAAAGGTGAAGTGTGAGTGCTTCTAGGATGTTGAGGGTTTAAGTCTCCCCAACCCCCTTTCTTTTTCCCTTTTAAAAAAAAATATAAAAGAAAAAAATTGCCAAAAAGGCATTTTTGGAATTTTTTTTGTTCATATGGAATACATATTAGCCGATCTGGGCCGATATTTGACCCATTTGACCCAATATTGAACCCCAAATCAGATCGGGGTGTATATTGTACATGATGGTGCCTAACATGATATGGCCAATATTTAAAGCATGTCTATGATAATATGATACTAGATGATTTGCTATATCCTCTAAATTGTCATCTTTACTTAATTGGCGCATCATGCATGTTGTCTTCATGCTAATTTTAAGGGCACTTTAGAAAACAATGCCTCAAAACAAATTTTTTAGCAAAAAGACTCGACTTCAAACGTTTTAGAAAAACAATGCTTTCATGGGTTTTGGAACTTCAGAAAATCGTGAAAGCATTGTTTTTTAATTTTACTTTTAAAAATATAATGCTTTAACGATTTTTGGAAGTTCCAAAATCCGTGAAAGCGTTGTTTTTTTAAGGCATTTAAAGTCGGGTCTTTTTTGCTAAAAAGTTTGTTTTTAAGGCATGTTTCACTAATTATCCCTAATTTTTTAAATCCTTTGACTCCAAGGTTCTGCTTCATAATTTTAGGTTTTTTTGTTGTTTTTTTTTCCTGTTTGGACAACTAAATACCACATCATCAATAAACAACATGCACCATTAGTTCTAACAAACAGAAAATAAAAGATAAGTTTGAAGAATTAATGAAGTTTGTTAGAAAAAGCCTTGAAAAGAGAATGGCGTGCGGATTGGAAAAACAATTGTTTTATTTAATCAAAAGAAATACGGAAGGGGACCGGTATTTGTAATTGCAGATTCGGTACCCGTAACCAAGGTTTTCACACTTGAAAACCCTTGACTTCCTTGATTAAGACCAAGGAACAAAATTTCGGGTTATATTTCGGTTTCAGGCATGACCGAAACCGAAATCTGAAATTTTGGATCCCATACAAAAAATCTAAAATTTTGGACCGAAATTTCAGTGGTTTCAGCTGAAAATTTGAACCTTGATTAAGACCATGGAAAACATTTTTGGCCCCAATCTTCCACACAATTGGTCTTTCATTATTAGGTCATGCTCATGTATCATACAGTCACACATCCCCAAAACTGACTAATCATGGGCATACAATGAGAAGGGGATTTCAGGTTACTTTGTGGATGTGTGCCACGTGGAATAAAAATCCGATCATTTGGGAGGTGAGCCATGATCTGAAGATCAATTGTTTGGAAGATTGGGCCGAAAATAATCTCCCTTATCCGAATCAAGCACTACAAAAAATAAGACTATTAGCGGCAGCCAAAAACAGCCGCTATTAACAAAGAGCAGCCGCTAATAGTCTTAATAGTTTTTTTTGTTAATAGCGGCAATTTTTTACAGCCAAAAACTGCTGCTAATAGTCTTTTTTTTTGTAGTGAAGGCAATCAACGATTTTTACTTGTGAAAACCCTGGTTGCAGAGATCCCGAATCTTCAATTGCAAATATAAATACTTGCTACAAAATTAAGAAAAGTTTGTGCTCACCCAAAATCTTCCATGAACGTACTTTTTCCGTAAGTGATACATGTTTTGCATCTTTGTTCAGAACAGTGAAGCAAAATTTATTTATGAGACCCATGATTATGCACCCGGTGGTAGAGAAATCTCTATAATTACTGTCAGCTGGCCATCATGTGGCATCCGCCACAAGAATCGAGTGACTCTGCAACTTGGTTAAGATCGGTTAAGTGTCACAAAATATTTGGGTACTATTCAATATATATTTACCATTAAAAATGTGGTCACAGTTTAATAAAATTAATGTACCCAATTTTTAAAGCGTTATTATATCTTTTACCCATTAAATGTAGGTCAAAAAACAGTAAAAAAGATAAATATTTTCTTTCTTAAACCACATTTTCTAAGATTGATCAACCCAAAAACAGTAAGAAAGATATTTTTTTTCTTAAACCACATTTCCTATGACTGATCAACCCAAAACCCTGGTACCATACACGAAAAAGGAATGAGAAACTGGCCAGACGGGAACAAAACTGGAAACTGTTGGCGGTTGGATAGTTGGTTAAGCGAATTTGGTAACCTGGTGCAAATGGCGATCCCTGTGGGCCATCCAATCTAGATCCACTCCTCACCACCTGCTTTTGTGCGGTCAATAAAGACCTGGGCAATGTTCCATGGCAAAATGATCGAGGTGGATAAAAATGTAAAATCTATTAACGGTCCAAACCATAGTGGGTCCCATCAATTTGACAATGCAGATTGGTTGATGGCTACGTATAACGGTTAGACAGCGGCTCAACTTTTACAAAAAGCTTTCTATTCGTAGGCTCAGTTCAGTAACCGTTTTCCGAAAAATACTTTTCAAGTAGTACAGTAAAGAGGTCATGCTACTTCTCCGATATTGCTTCCCAAAAAAATATGTGATAAGCAGTATTAGGCATCTTTCTTAATACAATACTATTTTCAATTAGAGATAATCGTGTCTTTCGCAGAAATTTATTTTTCATCCCACATTTCCTCCCTTAGAAAGTACTTTTGGTGAAGAAGATTGCGAGACAGGGCCTTTGGAACTTAGAAGGCCTTCAATTCGGGAAAGGGTTCCGAATAAGGGAGCCAAACGAGGAACCAATACGCAGTACAATAAGGGTGCCAAATATTTAGGCTGTTGATGTGTCGGGCTTTTGATAGGCCCAATTACTTTAATTTAAACCCTAAAATTGGGCTTTAGCTTAGCTCGGATACAAAATTGAACTAGATTTGCTCTGAGTGGTTTCAGGCTGGGCCAATTATTTAGCCATACCTGGCCAGAATCGCGTTCAGGCAAGGCTGGATTCGAGTCAGTCTAACCTTTTCCCTTAACTTAATGGGCTTAGTTGCGTTGGGTCAGGTATTAGTAGGTCCAAATACTTTTATCTTATACTCTAGGTCCAAACCCAGCCCAGATGCAAATTCAGGCAGGGTTTGATCACCTGAGTCCGAACAATGTTATGATTGGGCACATAAATTTGACCCGTCAGGTTAGGTTGGGGTGTTGGGCATGAAGCATCCAATTCAACCTTCAGGTTGGACAACTTAAAAGGTCAGGTTGGGTCGAGCCAAGAAAAAACCAAGTCAGGCCTGGTTGACCCAAAAGTTTTTAATCAAGCAGCATCAGGCAGCGGATGGGGTCGGACACTTTGACTAATCAGGTCAGGTCGGGTAGAGGGAAGTGTACCCTTTACTCGCCGGCTAGTCAAAATTTGATTGATATGACCCATTGACAGCCATAGATTAAGATAAATCCTCAAGGGGTTAGGTGAGCTGGCCAGGTACCTGCTTCCAAAAGCAAGTGACATGAGTTCAAATCCCCTCCCCCCCTTGAGGCCACCCTAAGGATTTATATCCTGTGCTGACCTGACATGTGTTGAATTTAGGATGCGCATGTACCCCTAGAATTAGGCGGGTGCTCTAAAAGGCCCAGATACCCAGGTTATAAAAAAAAAAAAATATATCCTCTCACACATTTTGTCCCTCAGAGCCGTGTATTTTTTACTAATTGGCTATCCCAAATGCTAAACTCACCACGAAGATTACGGACGATTAGAGTAACTTAAATATGGACCATTATAACTAGATAGAGCCCCAATTACACGTCATCTGATGACCTGTTATTTAAATGCATCAGGTTTCTGATGACCTGTCATTTAAATGACTCAGGTTGTTCTCAAAACGTGCCACGTGGCAAGTTTGTGGCCACTAGGCACCAGGTGGAACAGCTGTTATCTAAGTAGTGGATCACGAGCAGAGCCGATCACTTGCATAAAACGGCAATGAATGTGTCGCACGAAAAGCCACATGCTTTTAACCGCACACAAAACTTTCTTTCCATAGTAATATTTGACTACTATCTGTTGCTAAGTATCACCTGCTGCCTGGTTTAAGCTGCTCTACTATATTAATAAATAATACAAATAAAGAACAAAAATGGAAAAAATCTGCGTACGTCGCATAACTTCATATCTTCTCGCCCTCTACAAAATACCCTTTCTTTGTTTACAACTCTTCTCAAGCTTCACTAGTCTCTCTCTCTCTCTCTCTCTCTCTCTCTCTCTCTCTCTCTCTCTGTAACAATGTCAGCCCAAACCCAGCGCACGCTATCCATATGGCGATCTCGGCTGGTCTCCGCACTTCGAACGGCAGTAGCGTGTACCATCGTAGCATGCGCCACGCTATACAGCCCGCAACCTCTACGCCGGTACTTGGCATTCCCCGGTCTTTCCTACGGAGTGGCAATATGGGTCGTGGACGAGTCAACTGTTGGAGACGCCATGCGCAGGGCTGCATTTACATTATACGGGACACTCCAGGGTGCGCTCCCAGCTATGATGAGCTTGTGGGTGATCGGGCCAGCCCACTTCACACTCACCATTACCACCCTAGTCGTGGCACTCAGCGCATTCCTAGTTGCACTGCCGGAGTCGAACCCCGAAATAACGAAGGGCGTTGCACTCAACCAGATAGTTTTAGTCTACTTCTACGCTTCCAGGCAAGGTGGGCGTGGGCACAGAGAAATAACCTTGTTGCACCCAGTGAGCGTGTTGGTCAGCACGGCTTTGGGTGCGCTGGCTTCTCTTCTGGCGTCGCTGTTTCCGTTCCCTAACCTAGCACATTACGAGGTAACTCATCTACCGCCTTATGTTATACACCTAGTGACAGTATAAAGGAAGCTGAAAAAGTGTCCTTGGGAGACCTTTAATGAATCCAAATTCGTTTGGGTAGGATGAGTTTTAAAAGGGAGCCATTACTCAGCACACTTTCCAAGTGATTGCACTAAATTTAAAAGAAAGACTTGTAAGTTTAGCCACCTTCATATAAAAATCTAAGTCATTTGATTTTAAGGTCATGATTTAAATATATCAATTACAAAAAATTAAAATAAAATATAATTTTCATCATTTGATTAAATGGAGTCAAAGGCTATTATATAATTTAACAGTTGACTACAATAAATTTTATGGCAATTATCGTGTTTTGCGCCAATTTTATATATCAGAGATCTATCGATCATGAACTTCGAATCAAATGGCCCATACTGTATTTTTATATATTATATGTCCCTAAAATACTAAGTTCTTCTTAAATTCAGTGCAATCACTTAAAAAATGTGTGCAAATAATGGCTCCCGTTTTAAAATTATATATTAATTTACATAAAATCTTAAGCTCTTTATACTTTTAAAACTTCAAATGAATCCAATACGCGGTTATGCCGACTTTCATTTGTTGTATTCAAATCGAGATTCACTCGGTGAGTGCGCTAATTAAGTAACATAGGTGCAGCCCCTTGCTTTGTGTGATATGTAGCATTGTCAGAGCGCTAACTACTCAAAACCATGTTTCCAACTTCTAAGTCTCATCCGAAACCGAAACGTTTTGGATGATACACATCTTCTTCGGAGGCCAGTGGTATGGTACTTTGAATGTATGATCATATTGTGCATTGCATACATATTAATAATGCATTAGACAATACATACCAATGTATTGCACAGAATCGATACGTCACTACAAAATATAAGACTATTAGCGGCAGTTTTTTTAACAAAAAATTGCTACTATTAGTACTGTAGCTATCAAAAACTGTTGCTATTGGTCCTGCCGCAACAAAAAAATGCCTTAATAGCAAAGGCTGCAAACCCCTTATTTTTGTAGTGCATATCAAATGAAACACACCAATTTTGGAGTTTGGACGATACATAACAGCAAGCTAGTATTTTAAACCATGCTCCCAACTCTTAAGGGAGTTTTATAGGGAAAAAAACAAAAGGGTGCCGTTATTTGCATCTATAAAATGGTAATCTCACTCCATAAGAAAACCATTTATTGCCTTGAATAAGAGGTTGGCCTCGTTTTTCATCCCGGTCTTCCGCATAATGGATCTTGTGATCATATGTATTTTTAATTCCATATTGCACACACTCCAAAAAAGTGACTTAAAAATCACATTAAACCAAATTGATCGTCTAGCAGTACACCCATGACCTCGAGATCCATTGTGTAGAAGGTCGGGATAAAAAAACAATCTTCATCATCCGATTCAAAGCAGTGTGAGATTACCTTTTTCGACTAGAGTGAGATTACATTTTTCAGAAGGTGCATATAATGGTACCAAAAAATAAAAGGGAGCCATTACTTGCACACATAATTCAAGTGGTTGCCCTGATTAAGTAAAAAATTGATATTATTGTTAGTTTTTTAAATGACTAAGTTACCCCAGTGGTTGCACCTTGTAATTATTAGCATAACACATCATTGAATTCTTTTCGAAAGCGAGGAGAACAAGTGATGAGAGATCTGATACATGTGCGCCATAACTGGCCTGTTCTGTGTGCATCATGACCTTTATGAGGGAAAAACCCAAAAGAGAGAAGGAGAGGTGCCTTAGAATTAGAGGGACAAAAAGTGAGATTGAGAGAGGAAAGAGAGGTGGTCATTTGAAGTCTTTCCGATCCTTCCAAATAAATAAGATACAATAGATATTGTTAGAGTCTTTTACCCGTGGAATTGTAATTAGAGCCAAGTCAAGATTCCTAAGAATTTGGTGCGTAAAAGGGCTAAGCTGGATGAGGAGATTAGAAGAGAGAGTTTGAAAGAGATTTGGGGTGATCTTCCAAGAACGGGAGAGATTTGTTTAAGTGCCAAAAAGGTCTATTCTCTGTATTGAGAAATCTGGGGGAGAGAGAGAAAGAGAAAAGTGCAATTTTTATTTTTATTGTACGATCACATGAAGTATGTGCAAGGGCAATTTTTTTGTGAATTCAGTGTAACAACTTTAAAAGCGTGTGCAATTAATGGCTCCCAAAATAAAATTGAATGGAATAATAGCTCTAGATTGACATTAAACATCAAAATGGTGTTTAAATGAATTTACACCATTAACTTAGACTCTGAATAATACATCATTAAGCGTGGTTTGTGATTATGTCATGTGTCAAATATCTTAAATGATTATAAATTGCTAGAGTGGCAATTCGTCATTAAAACAAATCTCAGCCAAAACCATTAAAATTGGCCATTAAAAATTGCAAACAACTCTAGAATTAGAGTGCAAAGTTCGGATGGTTAATCTGTCCAAAAGTCTCTTTTTTGAGTCCATTGCCCCCTCAATGTATCATTTATAACTTTGGCAATATGGATTAGCCGAATCTTAAATCATTAATAGTGCCAGATCATTTAACCATCTAGTGGCACCTAATTGATTAGAACGCAAGGGCATATCCGAACCTCTTTATGAATATTTATTTGCTTTATTGTGTTTTTTCTTTCTTACCAAAAAAGTGTATAAAAGGGGTCGATGAGCAGCTAGGGGTATAAAAAGGCTTTTTATTAGGGGTGTTAACCGAATCGAAACTGAAATTTTGGTATTCAGATAAGTTTTTGTAAAACCAAACCTTAATCGAAATATTTTGGTTTCGGTTAATCGAACTTCTCGCCCACCCGAACCGAACCGAACAGATCCGATTTCGATTTTGGTCGGTTGGGTTCGATTTTCAATTTTTCTTCATATTTTTCTGCTTTTTCATTTTTCAGTTTTTTTGAGTTTTAGTCGGCTTTTTCACCCTACCCTGACTAGTTTTCGGTTTTCAGTCATCAAAATCGAAACCGAACCAGGGCAAATCGGTTCAGTGTCGGTTTTCAGTCGATTATGGTCCGACTCAGGCCTGTTCGGAAGGATCCGTTTTCGATCGATTTTCGGGTTTTGATATGTTTTTTTGTACCCCTATGTTTTACACACAAAATATATTTATTTTTAAAACCAAACCAGACGGGCCGGGTCGGTTTATACATTTTTTTATAAAACGTATTTAAAATGAAAAAGGGTTTAACTAAATATTTTTAAAATTTTAATATATATTTTTTAGTTTTTTGTCCTTTATCCAAGTACTTTGCATTTTTTACCCTTTTTCCGGATTTTCCCTTGCCGTGGTCTCCCCGTACTCCAAAGATTATCGCTTTCCAGATGTCTGACTAGTCTAGGTAAATGGTACTTCCATCTCATCTTTCTAGTACAAGGTGGTATTATGTGCTTGACCTCCAACGTTAAGCTGAATTACCAATATATATATATATATATATATATATATATATATATATATATATATATAGGGAGCTGGTTAGGTCCTCCAATCGAGGACGGTGATCGTCCTCCAAGATCCATGTGAAACTTCACGTGGCACCCAAAACACTTTGTGAGTGCTACGTGGAGCACAAGTGGACAATTTAGATCAATATTTTAAATTTAAAAAAAAAATCAAAAAAAAAAATTTTAACTCACAAGTCAAAGTTTGATGATTTTCATTGGTCCACATTTCACGATTCAAAATATATACGGTGGAGATAAATTTTAAAATTTATTATTTTTCAAAGATGATCTAAGCAATGCACCCAAGGTCCACGTGGCACCCAAAAAGTGTTTTGGGTGCCACATGAAGCTCCACGTGGAAGGTTGGAGGACGGTACCGTCCTCCCATGGAGGAAGGAGGCCTTTTCCATATATATTATATTGTGGTCCAAACCACTGGAGGTGTAGGATACGCCAACTCATAGCTCAATGGGGGAAAAATCCAGAGATTTAAAAACCGAACTAGACGGGCCATTTTGACCGGAACCAGGAGCCTAGCCAGTTCGATTCAATCAGAAACCCGAAGTTTCGATTTTTTTGGATTCAACTGGTGAACCGTAGGGTTATTTGATGAACCGCCCAGTTCATCCGGTTCACAAAAAACCAGTCCGAGTTTTTTAGTTTTAATTTTTTTTTCTACTAGTGTTTTCTATTTTAGAATTAAAATTACTGAAAATATCTAACTCATAACCTTCACATAAATAGCTTCAAAAAAAAGGATAAACGTTTAATTTAATTAGAAAAACTTTTTAAAATATTTCAAAAAATAAAAAAGCAACAATAAGTTAACAAGGATTTTTTTTAAAGTATAAAATTAATATTTTAACTATTTTGGAAATTAAATAAAAAAACTTAAACGACATGCATCCATTGACTGAAAAAACCTAGGAAAAAGCCATAAGAAATTCTTCTGGTGATTAAGAGTTAATGAGTTGGTGATTGTCATATTTATATGACCTTTTTCACTAAGATATTAAATTTAATTAATATTTAATGAATAAGATAATAGTAAATATTTAATCCCCTCCACTATTGAATGGGTTAATCTAACACTTTTTATCACGACGAGTTTAACTGGCTTGCTTCTCCTTTTGTGGCAGGTAAGTAAGAAGAGCAAGCTAGTTTATGAAATAGCCTCAGTGAAACAAAAGCTCCTGATAAATGCCTTATTTGCTGAAAACAGTATTTCAGCTATTGCATCTCTCTCTCAGGCCGAGTCCTTAACAAAATCCCAAGGGAACCTTCTCAAAAATATACAACTCAAGCAAGTAAGCCACCTACTCTTGCTCAACCCCACTAAGTGTAGGTTAGACTTTCCTTCATCTCCTTAGCTTACTTCGATGTTTTATTATTCAACAGGCAGTCATGCAATGGGAGAAGCTTCATACCAAATTCTATCAAACCAATTTCACAACACCATCCGATGGATTACAAGCCATAGAGATGCATTTAAAAGGGATGGAAATAGCTCTAACCTCCCAACCTTCATTTCCTATTAAAATAGTAGATCAAGAGCTCAAAGATTATCTACTAAGCCTAACAGAGCAAATTAGCCAAACATTACGGCATATTGAAACCTCTACTAAAATCAGAAAAACTGAAAAAAAATTGTTAGATAAACCCCTTAAACCCTTGCAAATTCTCTTCCCAACCCAACAAGATCTTCCAACATTCTTCTTCTTGTTTTGTATCAAACTTCTCCACAACCAATTATTGCACACTCCAGTCCAAGCAACTTTTGAAGAAAATTCGAAACTGGTTGAAGAGGAATCTGCGAATTCGGGGTGGAAAGAATCATTCACCATTAAAAAGATCCTTTGCGGGTGGCCTGTGAAAACAAGCACAGAAAGACTTAAGATAGCAGTCAAGTGCTCGCTTTCCATGGGCCTTTCAATGCTCTTTGGTTTTCTCTATAGCAAGGATATCGGATACTCGGTGGCACTTACAGCTGCAAATTGCATCACGCCATGGAGAGAAGCAACATTTATGATGGCCAATGTAAGAGCACAGGGGACGGTACTCGGATCCATTTACGGAGTTTTGGGTTGCTTTATTCCTGAGAAGCATGCGGAATTTCGGTTCTTATTCCTTCTCCCTTGGTTTCTTTGCACCAGTTTTCTAAGACAAAGCCAAATGTATCAACAAACTGGTGGAACTTCTGCAATTAGTGCTGCAATAACCATCTTAGGCATGAAGAAGCAAGGCTCGCCTAGTGAATTTGCCATGAACAGAATCACGGAAACCTTCATAGGGCTCTCCTGTTTTATCATAGTGGAGCTTCTCGTGCAGCCCACAAGAGCTGCTACTCTTGCCAAATTTCAACTCTCACAAAGTTTAGGGACACTTTGTGACTGCGTAGAATCGATGGCTTCTTGTACGAGTGAAAATAAGCCATTGGCTTGTTTCGTAAAGTTGAAAGAGAAGGAGAAGAATCTAAGGGAACAAGTTAATGCACTCTACAAACGCATTGAAGAAGCCAAGGTGGAACCCAATTTCTGGTTTTTTCCTTTTCCTAGAGCTTGCTACTGTAACCTATTGGGGTCTTTATCTAAAATGGCGGAGCTTTTACCTTTTGGGGTGTATGGATTGGAGATTCTTGTGAGAGAGTCTGATGCGTATGGGGCTGCATGGAAAGATCTCCAGCCAGACATTCATGGAGATCTACAACATTTTAGCAAGGTGGTTGGCTCTTCATTGAAAAGTTTCAAGGAGATTAGTCAAGTCAAGTCTCTAGCAAGTCTAGAAATGGAGCTACAGACGAAGGGTATCTCTAGTGACATTGAGTTAGGGAAGCTGCCAAATGCATATGTGTATAAATTCTTGGGGGTAGATGAGGAAGAGTTGGAGAAAATTGTTGGTTCTTTTCTTCAACATGCAAAGGAAGTGATAAGTAAAATTAATGTTAGTGGAGGTGAGGAGTTGAAGAGCCAAACGGTTCTATGCTTGAGT
Organism: Chloranthus sessilifolius; assembly: GCA_021018995.1. Lineage (NCBI taxonomy): Eukaryota > Viridiplantae > Streptophyta > Magnoliopsida > Chloranthales > Chloranthaceae > Chloranthus > Chloranthus sessilifolius. The sequence continues at coordinate 159,448,747 of CM037585.1, forward strand.
GCCATGGGGTTTTGTATTAGTGGTTTGATGAAAGAAACAAGGGAAATAGAAAAGGGGATCAAAGAACTTATTCAATGGGAGAATCCATCAAGACACATAAATTTGTATGAGATTTCTTGTAAGATAAATGATTGTGTTCAACTTTGATTGGATAACATGTATGTATCCATGTCTAGAGAAAATACTATTGCAATTGTCACAACTTTTCTTCTTAGTAATGGGTTATGGATTCCTTTTTAGCTAAATTGTCTTTCAACCTCTGTTTTTTAAGGGATAAGTTCCTTAGAAACATGGGCTTTCAAATACCAATCTCCATGGTTCTTTTTTTTTTCTTTTCTTTTTTTTTTCATTATTTTTATGCGGCCATTCGCCGAGACAGCCCTGAGACAATCTCCATGGTTCTTTTTTTTTTCTTTTCTTTTTTTTTATTATTTTTATGTGGCCATTCAGCCGAGACAGCCCCGAGACAATCTCCACGGTTCTAAAACTTGGCAAGTAGGACTAATACTCTATTGACTTAACTCGCCTCGCAAAGAAATCGAGTCAAGTCACTAAGTTTTACTTGAGTAGCCTTCAAGCTACTCAAGTAACTCGGTTGAGTGTTGACTCGCTGAGTCAAGTCAAAAAACTCAACCACAGCTCTATCGAGTACAATACAAAGTTATATATGAGAAATGGGACTATGCATTCAAATGCACGGAAGTGTCCATAGTTTGAATGCTAGATCACATGCCACCCATCCTCTAAGGGTTCACTCATCCCCACCGGGTTTTAGGGGGAAAATAAATAATTTGGACGGTTTTACTGTTGACACCCCCTTTGCGAGAGGGACATATACATATGTACAGACACTAGTAGAGGACACGTGCTATGCACGTGTGTTCCATTTATTTTCCTCAAATTGCCTCCTAAGCACATAATTGTGTAATTATAGCTACAACAAAGAATAGCTGCTATCCAAACAGTTTCACCATATGGAACCAATACCAATAGATTTTGAGATCAGGGGCCTACCATTAGATGATCAAATGTTGATTTCACAAGACACGCATCCCAAAAGGTGAAAGTGATACCATCAAACATTGTCAACAATCACTTTTTGGGATGTGTGTCATGTGAAATTAACATAACTTCAGATGCTAGACCCATGATCTCAAGATCTTCAGATGTTAGGCCTATGATATCAACCTCTGTTGTGTAGAAGATTGGGGAGAAAATGATCTACATCATCTCATCGAAAGCAGTCGATGGTTTTAGCAGGTGAAACCCAGGTTGAAGAGAAAGAATGTCAAAGTTGAAGATAAAGTTACTTTTAGTTGTATACTTACTATTTGGCTTAGACAGCAAGTCTTCCTTGCAATAGATTCACATGCACGTGCTAGTGGTAGCTTCTAAAGTAAGCTAAGCCTTCTGTTTATCTCTTTATCTTCCTTTCGACGACACCCCAACTCTTTCTCCCCTTACATTGAGAGGTAAAATATATCCTTTAAGCTAGGCGGGAACTGGTGAAAGAGAACGCAGGCGTCGAAGCGAAATTGGGGAGGTGAGAAGAGGAGCAGAGGGAAGAATTATCAGGCAGTTTCTCGTGATTTGGTAGCGAAATTGGGGAGGTGAGAAGAGGAGCAGAGGGGAGAATTATCAGGCAGTTTCTCGTGATTTGGTTGATAGAATGTTCCGCTGATGCACATTGGGTGTCATATTCTTCTAATGGGTCCTTCCATGATAGCATCGAAGGTAATTGTTTTAGACTTTTTTTCAATGTCCTAATCTTTTATATATATATATTATAGCCGGTTCCGTCCTCCATGGGTGGACGGTCACCGTCCTCCAAGGTCCATGTGGAGGTACGCGAGGCACCCAAAAACATTCTTTGATTCTCACGTGGAGTACAGGTGGATGGTTTAAATAAATATTTTTTTTTTAAATTGAAAAAAGCTTTTTAAAAGCGAAAGCTAATGTCCGACTAATTTCAATGGTCTACATTTCACGGCTCAAAAAAATTAGGCATGATCCGATATATATCCACCGTGTATGCATCCCTATCTTTGAACCATTAAATGAATTATATGTACATAGAGGTCTTTCTTGGAAATGTTTATACAGGTCGAGTCATGCATGTAAGCCCGACCCCGCCTGAAATTATCATGCTTGCCCAACCCAATTAAAAATTAGGGTTGGATAGACCTGACCTGTTTCATAGCCATTGTGCAGAGTATCTAATAACAACTCATGTGACAGAGTGGGGGGATCATTTAGATAGGGAAAGGAGAAGAGAATGGGACGAAGAGAGAGAGAGAGGCCACACGCATAAAATATTAATTAAATTTTAATTAAATATTATTATTTATTTTTTTAAAATCTAATAATTAATAGTTTCATCCATGGTCTCAACTCCCCCTTTCTCTCTTTATATAGGTTAAAGATTTATCCATATAACACTACATTAGACGGTTACAAAGGTGAACTACCGGAATAATTATGTGGGATTTTTGCATTTACACTTCGCCCCCATGTTTCCTTTACTGATTATCCCCTTCAGTGACGAATCAACCGTTGACTATGAAAAAACTAAATTTTGACTGCTCTGAATCAGATGGTGGAGATCAATTTTCACCATAATATTTTACCAAATGAAACTGGAGATCATAGGCTTACCATCAAACAGTCGTATTTTTATTTCATATGGCAGATAATACAAAAAGTGATCATGATTGTGGGTGTACATTAAACATGGTTCTTCGATCACTTTCAATCAAAATTTGACCGTTTGATGGTAGACTTGTGATCTCAAGATTCATTGGATAGAAAGTAGAAACTTATTGCGAAAAATGATCTCCATCAAATTCCAAGTAATCAAAGTTTTAGTTTTATAATAAGTCAACGATTAATTTGTCATTGTAGAGGGCAAAATGTGAAGGAAACTCAAAAGCTAGAACCGGAGTCTAAATAAGTGAAACACACAGGAGGCGGAGTGTAAATACGACATATCTTAGGGGGTAAATACAAAAATCCCTAATTATATTTATAAATATAATAAATTAATATTAATCCATATAATTGTGGGGACCAAATTCACAAGCAGCTGTGACGTAGCCTCTCCAAAGATTGAAGAGGCAGACAGTTCACCTTTTGGTTAGGGAAGAAAACTCTCCTAACCTTCTGAGTTAAAAAGTTTGAATGAGAGTATGAGACCAAGGCAGAGGGGACGAGTTCCCTCAAGAAACCAGATAGGATTTTAGGGTTTAGTGCATGACAGACGGCATGTTATATCAGCAAAGCGTATGGTAGTGCATCCACAGGAAGCTTTACCCTTTTCTTGAAGCATAAGAGAAGTTTTTTACAAGCAAATCCGAATCGAATGCTATATAAAGTACTTTCTTTAAAAGCTACATGAATGAAGATACACACTCTAAAACAAAGCAATCTGAATCAATGCAAACCCAAGCAACAATTCTATAGGAAGCGGTTTCCAAGGCCCCCCCAAAAAAAACATGGAAAAAAAAAGGAAACAAAACACAAGAAGAAAGCGCAAATCTCACGCGAACTCAAACACCATGAGTTATGGCTACTCATCCATGACTCCATGTACTCACCAAAATAATATACATAGAGGTAGGAGTCACGGTACCAACCCAATATCCTTGAAGTATTCATGCTCGAGTGCGCTCCGGGCAGTAATTCTTCTAGTCGGTTCCAAGCATAGCATTTTCTGGAAATTAAAGGCAAGAATGTAAGTAAAATTGATGAGAATGATTCTTTTTTAAAAAAATCAATATTTCTTTTGTACGTAAGCTGGGATTGAACCCGCAATCTCAAGGTTGCAATATTGTCAACCTTCCAGTTGAGCAAAAGGCCCAACCCTGATAACCCCATTTTCAGTAACTGCAAAGCATTAATTAATTTTCAAATACAAAATTTCCTTCTTATCGAGACCAATAAACACTGTTTACATTTTTAACGTAAATTGCAGTTGAAGAGAATGAACCTAGATCCTTATAACCAATTAACAACTCCGTGTTTCAATTCAAAACAAAATGAAAATTACAGTACATTTTCTTTTCTGGAGAGTTACATGGTATAATAGAAAGTAAGATTACATTCTAATCACCTGTAATATTTGAGATAGTAAATTTTAAAAGCCAAAAAATTATAAATAAACTTACAGAAAGAAGATCAATTCCAGAGGATTCAAGATCAGGGACAACAGTAGCTAGCTCCTGCACATTATAAGTGGAATACACTTCAGGTCCACAAAAGGCCCTTCAGAATCGTCAATCAGATTCATTTTTCTAATTACATACAATTACTACAATTCTTCAGTGCATTAGAAAAGAAATTATGGGAAACATATCAAAGCAAATTATCACACCGCTTAAACATTGATACCTTGGGAGGCCACTTGGGAAAGGCAGATTTGAAGTCTGGTAAGGAAGTCACCCCTGGCCAAGTCTCTTCATTTGGAGTGCCCAAAACTCTTTATGTGGAAAAAAAAATTGTGTAAAGAAAAATGGTCAGTGACAAGTGTCACATAAAGAACGAAGTGGGGTACCAGAAAACCACAATTGAAGTATCAACATAATTACAACACCTGAAAATCTTGAAAAGTTCATCAATCTCAGAATCCCCAGGGAACAATGGTCGCTGGTTAACCATTTCTGCAAAGATACATCCCACCGACCATATATCAACAGGAGTAGAATAATGTCGGGATCCCAGGAGGATTTCGGGTGCCCTGTACCAGAGCGTTACCACCTGAAAACCCCCATCAGTGGTTTAAGCAGGAAGATAAACATGCCATTAGTACTAAACCTTGAAAAGGCAACTAACTTTGTTATTTATTTATGAAAACACAAATACCTCACTCTGAGGCAACCGAATCCAACTTGAAACATTAAATATTCAAAACTAGGGAAGTTAAAGGAGATATAAAATATACCTCGTGAGTAAATGTCCGTACAGGAATACCAAATGCCCTGGCCAGCCCAAAATCTGCAAGCTTCAGCGAATTAGTGCGGCGATCTATCAGCAAGTTCTGAGGTTTCAAATCTCGGTGAAGAACTCTGTGTGAATGGCAGTAAGAAATACCACGAAGTATCTGAAAAAGAAAAGTCTGCAAAAAAGCAATGAGAATAATCTCAGTAAAATGCTCCTGTCACTAATTAATAGTATCATTTACACCATTTTCAGCCATCCGCTGCAAGAACATACACTATACATTTTAAGAGACCCGCGTCCAAGACACTGCATATGGATAGCTCGCATCAACTAATCAAGCAATTAATTGGGAAATCCAACACTAAATAATTGTAGTCTTCGAGTAATCTTGAAAGAGACAACCAATCAAAAGTACAGCATTTACGTAGCAACCCACAAAAACTTACAATTCTCCCCACTAGAAGCCAATAATTTATCAACAGATTGGTGATGATTTCACAATTTCAATTCTACGGGGAAAATCCCCATGAGCGGCAATAAGCAATACCTATAAAAAGAAATAATAAAATAATAATAATTTATAATCTTAATGGAAACCATAAGTTGATGGCGGTTGTTACATAAGTAGTACAAAAGCGTATTAATCTTATAAAAGATAATACAAGTGGAAGCTCAGCAAGCTGCATGAGCAAGGAAAAATAGAAAAAGTCAAAAAAGCATAAAGCAGATCAAGGCAATGTGCGGGCTTACATTTTTGTGATTTTTCAATAGGTATGGCTTGAGTCCGGCCCACTTATAAGATGTTTTCCGGCCCAAGCCCAGCCCCTTGCTACTCCTAGTTTCCAGCTCTGTTTAACAATGCAGTTATTGCTGGATCAGGTTCAGGGTTGGACATCCCATCCCGCCGGGCCCTTAACTAAGGCATAAGTGGGTAAGACCAGCACAAAACTTGGCCCAATCCCCTCTGAATCGACCCCGACCTAATCTGAACCAAGCATGAACAATAGCAAGAATTAAGCTGGTCCGAGCTTAATTTTGAGTCGGGCATTGGCCAGTATAATTTCCAGCCAGCCGGGACCTCTGGACATTCCATAACTGGTCGGTTCAGCCAATGCCCAAAACCGGCCCACTGACAGCCCTAATCATTGTCAACATCGTTCACCTCCATCCAAACGCTGTCATTGTCAACATCGTTCATCAGTGAAGAATGTTGTTATTTCTTGCATCCTTCAACTTTTGGGGTGTGATAACTTCCAATTAGCAACTCAACACAAAAAGGAAAACCGCAGCACATGTTTTAGTTCAATTGAAGCTAGTCCCACATGTTCACTTATGGTTGGTTGGAGGTAGTAGTCTAGTAGAGAATGTCAACTGTTTCATGTGGACCCAAGACAGTTGTTATTAACAAATAGGGACTTTGGGATCCCAATTTGGAGACACATAAAGAATGATAACAACAATAAGAAAGAATTATCTCATTTTTGAGAGACTAGTGAGAATTTTATACAAATATAATTTAGAAAACAATTAGAACCTAGAGGCTGACACCCTTTCACTTGTGTTGTTTTACTGTGTTAATCCTTGATCTTTATCTTTGTATTAAGCCTATTGTACCATTCGTGGTTACTTCGAATAAAAAGAGACATTTTTTTACAATTTGGTCTTAAACAATGTCGTCAAATGGCTTGCCAAGGTATGCGATGGCGTAGCCCTACGGCTTATGAGAATCACACATGCCATGGCATACTTTTTATTTCAATGATTCCCAAAAATAAAAATAAACGAAAAATTTTAAAATATCACATAACCCATGGCATACTTTATATTTCAATAATTCCCAAAATTAAAAAAAAAAAAAAAAATTTAAAATAAAATAAAATAAAAACTATAATTTAACTTCAAAAAAGGAAAAAAAATACGAAGTATTTATATTTAGTTGTACTAAGTTACTAACTCCATAATAAATGATATGAGTATAATCTGACAAAAGGTGAAAGAAAATATACACTTTATTATATTTAATTTTAAAGAAATAAAAGTTTACAAGTTACAACTTACAAGACAACTATATTAGTTTCAAGAAAACAAATTTAGAATTACTCTTTATACGGCTGGACTCATTGATATCAAGGTTCAAAATCTCGGTTTTCAGTATGTATTGGCCAGTCCAAAATTGATATGTATCAGACGATACGCATCGGTTTGGATGAAACATTGGTAAGTATCGGTCGATACATACCAATATATATTAACTAATACATTCAATTTACCGACCCGCGACCTCCGAAACCGATATGTATCTGAAATTTTGAACCATGATTGATATTGATAAGGTGTACCTGATCTACACATTGGTCTATAACTCATTGTAGTACTGCCACATCTACACCATCTTCAACGTCATAGTCACTAGCATTGTCATCATTATCTGAGGCATTACCTTCTTTAATGTCTGTTCTCCTTCATCGGATCTCACCAGTATGAATTGCATACCCTGTGGTTGTGTTTCTTCTTCTTCTTTTATTTTTATTTTTTTGTATTCCATCCTCTTCTTCTATATGAAGGCCTTGACTGCTAACACTAAACTAGGCGTGATCATCTCCTCCTTTGAGTTGAACTTTCCCCTAACGTTGGACCAAAAGAGGCTTGTTCAACTTGGGCCCATGTCATATCATCCCCTACAAAAATTGACTCATCTAGTGCGTCAACTATCCAAGGATGATCATAGAATATTGGTCTTTTCCACCTTGCTTGTAATTGTTCTCGCGGTTTTTGGCTTTACCGCATGAATGTCAAGTCAATGAGCTTCTTTTGCTCATGTCAATTCTTCTTCTTGGTGTAAATTTGTTAACATTTTGTAAATACATATGTTAGATATCTATAAGTAAAAGATTCAATTTTTTGAAGAATAAGACTTCATTTTGCATATTGTCATGTCTTACCATCTCAAATGAACTCCAACTTCATTCAAACCCATATGCAGAACAAGTGACGTCAAGAATTCTCATGGCCAATTTCTTCAAAAGTGGATCCTCCGTATTTGGATCTACTCCATAAGCCGCCCACCAGTCAGCTATATATATATATATATATATATATATATATATATATATATATATATATATATATATATATATATATATATATATATATTAAATAATTGGATTAAGATTTTAAAATTATTCTAGCATTCTCCAATAGAAATATATAATAATATAATACATTAAGACTTAGTTGAAATTTTTGTTTCTCTGCATCGAACGACTATATCTCTTCCAAAAATCACCTTCTTGTATCGATCTAATTGGTAGCTTATCTTATCCTGTTTTGCTTTTTCGGGCACCATTTTTTTCAAAAAGTCAAGAAATCTTATCATATGTGTGGCATCTGCGTGATCCCATCAAGGATGTGGCATTTAAGGAGAAAGGCAGTCTAATATAATGGAGATAACATTTGGTTGTCCCATCTTTTATTTATCGTGTCTAAGATGGATTGATTTAGTCTCTACTTATGCGTATTATCAGACATTACATTTTTTTTTGCCTTCTCCATGAAACTACATATGTGTCCCATAGGTGATTTTTCATCAACATCCATTAATCATAATACTCATAATAAAGGTTGTGAATTTTTTATGTATGTGTCAAACCTCTCCATTATTGAGTTGGAAAGATGATTTGGGTCACCCACCTCCCTTTGGCACTCTTTGACCAAGGCCCATTATTCCATTGGGTCAACGTTACAAGGCTTTTAAGTTTTTTTGTATTTTTTTTTTTTTGCAAACAAGCTTTGTAACGTCAAAAAAAATGTTGCAAAGCAGGTTACAACAAGGTGTAGCAAGTATCATTTATTATTTTACACATTCTTTAAAGTAAAAGAGTATCCTCGTACATAAATACAACTACCTTCCTAGCCTTAGAAATTACCTTAATATGTTCCCTATCTATGTCCTCAGTATTAAACTAATACAGTGAGTCGTGCATAGCCTACAATAAAAAAGCGATCGCTTATCCATAAGGAGGCGACGACAGCATCATACGTGGCTGCGTTATCCACGACAACTTGCACAACATAGTCAGTTCTTATTTCCTCCATGACACCATCTAAACGTCCAAATAAATACTTGATCAGGTGAGAAAGATCGAAGCATCTAACAACTTTAAAAATAGTGTCAGTTGGACAATTAACCAAGAGGTTGATTTATCGGTCCATCAGTCAGCCATTAGGGTGCGGTGCACTCATAGATTTTCCATGCCTCTTTATACTCAACTATGAAACCTCTGGTTGCATCTACTTATTTTTTAAGGCATGTTTCTCTTAATGATTTGAAGAAGGTTTAAGTCTCTATCCAAATTGTCCTAAAATTCCAATCATTTAGAGCTCTTTAATTTAACGACATTGAAAGCAATGCCCTGTTGGTACATCCATTTAACTACATGTCACGGTTTAAAACGCGAAAACTCAACTCCACTCGAAAGTCAGTTGGGTCAAGTTAACTCGGAGACTCGGAAAAAAACTCGACTTGGTCTATGTCGTGTATATATATATATATATATATCAATCATGGAATTAACTTAGTTTTCAGTTTTAACCACTCCCAAATCAGTTTCCAGCTAAACTTCTTCTCAGAACCCACATCAATGGCTAATGGGTCTCGGTTTTGGTGTCAAAGAAGACAGAGGGAAAAAAATCAATTGCTTTAAATCCTCTGCATTGAATTGTCAATAGTTCAAATTAATGCACATAGATTCCTTAAACAGGTGGTCAAAATCTTTCAACTTTTGTTGTCAAAACCTAATCCAGAAGATGAGCTACTAGACATCTCAGATCGATGATACTATATTCTACTCTATTAATAACTCCACAACCACCTAGTAATAACTCTATATCTTTCCGGTACCTTCGATATGCTTCTTCAGACTCCTATTACTGTCTCTATCCCTCTAAAAGCAAAAGTGTATTACATATCCCCTGTCAAAAGCTGACATCCACAGATATTGGAGCCCCAAAATTTAATTATCACAAATTTCAACCATGTGAGATTGGCTTCAACATACGTGATTCTATTAAGTTGGTGATACTCATTAGCTCTACTTTCCTATTCACCACCCAATAGCAAAATCTCACCTGCATTAATGTAATAACCTGAGATGCCTCTTAGAAGACTCAAAACCCTCAAACCTAGAAAAAGAAAGACATAGATGAATAGTGAGAATATTGAAACATACTCTTCTAAACTGGCTATCTAACGGAGTCAAAATCTCACCTTCATAAATTTCGAAAGCTCCTTCTCAGCAGTGACATATTGCTCAACTTCTTCAGCATTAATACCGCTAAGCTCCAAAACCTTAATTTCTCAATTGTCTCCTAACTTTCTCTCACTATCTCCCTTTCACTCATCAAATGTCACACTATCTTTGTCTCTCTTATTCACCTCACAAAAATTTCTTAATCATGGTGTATGGAGACAGCCCAAGTCAACACCATTAAAAATGAATTCCCATCCTCATACGGCGTCAAGCAGATGAAAAGGTAGGGTAAGGGGGGGTTTAATGGATTTTATATGAGCTTTTCATTACAATGACAAGTCTGCCCTTTGAATAAATTAAAAATGCCCCGCCTATGCTGAATTTTAAACAAGTGTCTTTTAAAAAAATCGAATTTTGAGTTAACTCGACCAAATCAACTAGAAACTCAATCGAGTTACTAGCCAAACTCAATTTTTCAAGTTTTCGGACGAATCTACTTAATCATGTTCTGCCGAGTTTCGAGTGACTCATTCGAGTTTTTAAAACATGCTACATATTGTATGGTTGTTGGACTATCTTTACCTTTATGATGATCCTCAATAGGTGTTTGGGCGGTCCTTTGCTCTTCCCTTTGGTTAATTGCATCCATGGGATGTGGTCTACTGTCTACATCATCTATCTAGTGGACCACCACCAGCTCCACATGCTCTTTTGGATGGTGGAGGTAGTGGTCATTGTCTAAAACATCCGATTGAAGGAGTGGATTTATTATCATCATCAGCACCACCATATTCACTCTCACCCATTGATGGAGTGGATATATAATCTTTTGATATTACATCGTTGTTATGTTATTTCCTTGAATGTTTATCCATGTACTTCATTTTTCCTTTCAGATTTCGAGAGTGATTATCACATGCCCTAGCATTTGATCCAAATAAGTACAAAAGGTGTTGCTTGTGTCAGCTAATGCCACCTTGGCTTATATAGTAGCCACACTAGGTACACAGTACGGAACTCTTCCCTTTAGGACTTTTGTATTGCCCATACTTCCAAGTAGGAGCATTAGATTTAGGTCTTAGAGCATCAACATTCGAAGAAGAAATGGTGACCATATAATATGTATTTAACTTAAACAAATATATATATAATATATCGACGGTTCAACCTCAACACGAGCTTTAATCTTGAATCTTGATCCTTTGAGGGCCTCTTTGATGCTGGAAGATGAAAGAAAACAAAGGTAGATGCTTCTTTATTTTCTTTTTGTGATCGATAACAGAGAATATATTAAAAGAAAATAAAAGAGAAAAGGATTAAAGACGTCTAAACAGAGCAATATTTGATGCCTTGAAATCATTGACTATTTGACCCATAAGGATGCTTAAAGAAAATTGGAGAGAAAGAGCTTATAGAGAGCTAAGTAATTAATTAGAGTTGTGCAAAAGAGGGGTGTGAGAGCCTTTATTTATATGGGAAGAGGCAAAAAAATAAATAAAATTTGCTTATGTCCACCAACGATTATATTTCCGACCACTGGGACAATATGTCATCACATACTAAGTATGTGATGGCATACTTCACATATAACAAGTACTATATTGGGTTGCATAAGCCTTCATGGCTTATGCCACCCAGCCATATGCGATCGCATATGACAACACTGGTCTTGAATACTTTGTGCATGTTTCCCCCTCCATCAATTTTATCTTTTAGACTCACATCAACACCCACAATAAACTAGGAATTTTCATTTAGAATCCGAATCCTGGAAAAAAAGTAATAATAATCCATATATTCCTAAATATGTAACAAGACAGCCTCTTTTTCCAAAATTCGCTTCAACACAGCAATAAGGCATAATCTGTAATCATTTTTTTTTCGTTTTCTAGTATAGTATATATAGGTCATATAACTTAGTAATGTTTCTACTTAGACAGTTCATCAACATTTTAAAACATAAAGGAACTAATATTCATAAAGATAAATATTGATAATAATTTTTCTGATTTATGCAGTTGCAGTATCATCAGATTTTCCAGTGTAGCTTTGTCACATACCTCGCATCTTTGTGTAACATACACACATACTAGCTACTTAAATGCCAACCTAGTACAACATATATTATGGCAACTGAATTCAAAACATTAACTGTTGGGGGGCTTTTCACATTGAGATTTGAGAATGCTGCATAATTCTTTAGAAGGAAGCATGCACACAAGTTTCAACATATAGGTTCTTTGCTCTGCATGATTGCAGGCATCACTAGAATAGATTCCTCTCATTGGTGGTTGAATCTCCAATGAATCAAACTAGCAGACTTTCAGTTGCACAACCTTTCCATATACATCGTTTACGTCTTCAATACCAGAGAGATGCACCTATTGCCCAAATGATGTCAATCACGTTGGTGTGTCCATAGCATTCCTTGTTAGTTGGTGTGTGTGTGTGTGTGTGTGTGTGTGTTATTATTCATTCATTAGTGGGTGGGTGAGTATAATATTGTAAAGAGATATATATTCTTCAGAAAAGGGGCATGAGGTAACTCTTCTGATAACCCTAATTTCTCTATCTCCTTCTCTTCCATCTGCATCTTCTTCCTAACCCTAACTTTTAACCCTATTCTTTACTAAATCTAATTTCACATACTCGCCATCGGTATTAGTTGTAATATTCCGTCTAAAGATACTCGTCCATCAACTGCCTTTTTTTGTATCTCTCCATAATCAATAGAATCAAGGGGAGTATGAATTTCTGAAGGGTTTGTGTCCATACAAAAAAAAATTGGAATCGTTCCAAAGGATCTAATGAGTTATCCGCCAAGCTATCCCAATGACTGCATGCTCAACAACTTTCAGATCCCTCGCGGGCATTGGCATCATTTGTAAAAATAGGAATGGTGAGTTCTTATGGGCATCCTTTTCAAGTAGTCAACTCAGTGACATCACTCTTATCGAAATATATGCAATCAGGGAGGCTCTAATCCATGCGGTTGAGCAAAACTACCTAAATGTAGAGATTGAATCGGACTCTAGGGTTGCAGTTGATTGCATCAACAATAAGGCGATATATCAGGTTGTGGAGGAGATCTACAATAAAAGAAATGATATCCCGAATATTAGATTTGAGCACATATGGCAGGAATGTAATAGAGCGGCTGATTATCATGCATGACTTGGATCGGATCATAGCGATGTGGTTTCTTGGTGTTCTTCAGACCCCATCCCAGTTTCTTTTACCTCTCATTCTTGATGATCTTCATTGTACATATATGCATGGTTGTCAAGGTGGCTCTATAGCCTCGCCATGGCAAATGGCAATGGAAAACGCCACATACAACCAAATAGCCATGATGGCTAAATAGCGAAGCTATAGTGTAGCCATAGCGGAATATCACTACGTCATCGCTATGCACGTTATTTGCTTTTTTGGATAACAACGTACAATACTTAAAAATTATAACATTTTTATCATTTATAAATGACAAAAGTTCACTTACAAGTAACAAAATCTTCTCTCTCTCTCGTCACGGTCGATGGAACCTCAGCATCGGCAACAATACGGTATGTATACTTGATATTCCATATTTTTTAATATTTTATACTTGTTGATATTTCATATTTATTTATAATTACCTTGTAAATTGTTGGTGTTCCATATTTGATTTGTATTCATTGATATTTATTTATGTCTTTAACATGAAATCCTCAACATTTGAAGGAAAGTATGATACTTATAGCTGAATTTTTCTTCCTATATAAAAAATATAAACAAATAAAAAAAGAATACTCTACTTAATAGATAAACTAAAAATTTTAAAAAATTAAAAAAATTAATTAATAGCCTTGTCATGGCGTAGCGAGTCTATTCGCCATGACCTCGCCACCCCTAGAGCTCTCAATGGGCTGGGCCAGCCCGGATTTTGGCCCACACCCTGCCCGGAAAAAGTGGTATATTTTGTGAAGATAACCCAGCCTAGTACCCAGGTCGGGCTAATCATGTGGTGACCCAGATTGATCTGGGCCGAGCTTGGGTTGACTGTTCCAATACCCGGCCAGCACCCGGCTAGGATACAAACTAAAGAATTAAGCGTATATATATATATATATATATATATATATATATATATATATATATATATATATATATATATATATATTATATAATTTATTAAGAGAATTTTACTTAAATGCCTAGGGATTAAACCGTTGAACGGTTGAAATCAACAACATTTAAGTAAAAATGTCTTGGAAAATTGATTTGAAATTTTTTTACCAAATTTTATTAAAAAAAAAATTGTCCAAAAAAAGCCCGGGAAAAAGCTCAAGCCCGGCCCAGCCTACTATGGGCCGGGCTTTGGCTAAGTACATCGCAGCCCGGGTTAGAATAGGGCTGAAAATTTTGAGAACCCGGCCCGGGTAGGGCCGGGCCGGGTTGGACCCCAACCCGACCCATTGAGAGCCCTAGCCACACCTCCTTAACTACCTTGCATATATGCAACATAATCTCCTTCTTTTGCGATTTAATGGAGCGGTGGAGACCCCGTTAAAAACTCCAAGCTGAATTATAGAAAAAAAACACTTTCAAATCCCTAGCCATTGTGCCGAGCACTCATCACCAGCACAAAACCCATATTTTTCAGACAGCCTTGTTTTGCAACACAAAGAGGCCATGCTATGACTAAACAGCCAGCATAGCTAGTCAACAACACCGCATTCTTGTGCATCTGGCCTCGTTTTGGCGCACAAATACATCTTCCAATGACTCAACAGCCAGCATAGCTAGTCAACCAAGTCACATACTTGTGCATCTAGCCACATGTGCATGCAATACCATTGGACAGAATGGGAAGATGCACCACCAACTTGCTACTATAAATATCCCCGACTTATCAAAGAAAAAGGATTCTAACCTGAACCTCCTCCAAGAACAACCTTCAGAACCAATACTCAGCTATTGATAGAACCTCTCCCCGACTTAAGACACTTGGACTTGCGCAGCCACACATCTGTGCCTCGCCTATCAGTCCTAATTTTTAGTAGCAGTGCTCTACACCCTACCCCTTAAACGTTCTCCACTCTCTAGGTAGCCGATCTAGTTACAATTTTATGAAATTGTCCAAGTTGCAGTCCTCACAATTATGTTACAACTTTGTTGTATATATGAATTTTGTTGCAATATTTTGTCATGTTAATTATAAATCACTTCTCCTTATCGAACTCCCTTGCCCAAACCAATGTCATCAAAAAAATTGAATCATAGTGTAAAATCCTTTTACATTTGGAGGAAGCAAATTATAAATCTATTCGCAACGATTTACAAAAAATAATTACAATAAGAAAAAAACTGAAATAATATTCAACAAATCTGAGAAATTAAAATGTAATCAAATCTGTCTATAATTAATCATATGACACGATATTTCATTCACAAACCACACAAAATTAACTTCAATGACACAAAATATGATTAATTTCTAACCAAACCAAGCAAAATGAAGAATTGGAGATTCCATAGTTTTCTGTATAAAGGGTACCTTGGACAGCGTGCCGAGATTGAACCCTAGGACCACCACATGGCACCACTCCTCACCCCCCCAGATTCACCCCTCCCTAAGGGATTTTCGAAAATTAAAAATAATAATAAAAGTACTATACAGCTTTGATCTAATGGTGCGAATATGAATGGTGACTTGATTTTTCAATTCACTATTCTTTTTTTTTAAAGCATTGGCCACCGTTGACCACGGTGATTAAAATTCTTTTTTTTCTTTTAATGATCTTTGATCGACCTTGCGCACATCTACGTAAGACTTTGTCCCAGGCTCTCAACCCCCTAGTGTTATATCACACATCACACATTAAAGTCTTTTACAGACCAAAACAAGTGAATCTTTTTTTTCAATAGAAGAAAAAACACGTGAAACTCACATTTAGATGTTGTCAAAGTCTATCTAAAAAGAAGAGGAAGTATCTAAATCTTAAAAGCTATCATCAATTGTCAAGTTATTCAACTTGAACATTATTTTCATCTTTGCATCATAATTGCAGTCATTCATGTAAGGTATGAGTCCATCATCTTCCTCTTATTCCTTACCATCATTATCAATGAACTATCTCATCGACTTGCTCTTCTTTTTCATTCCTTTTCCTTCTCCAAACAGGTACTTTCCTACTACCAATGAAATTAACAATAGCATCTTAATATGACATGAATCACGGTTCATGAATGAAGGTCATCATCATCATAGCCTTATCCCATCTATTTGGGGTCGGCTTTGAGGAATCCAAAATCACTGAATCACGGTTCATAACTAAAGGTATAAATAATAAAAAATAAAATATTAACAGATACTTATGTCATTGTTGTTTGCATTGAGTGTAACTAGCATTCCCTCCTTCGTATATTTGTCCATCTACATTCTCCTTCCTCAGATAACTTAATAATACTTGACCAAAATTGATCCAATGTTATGATTAGATCTTCTTTCTCAGTTAACCATTCATCATCTGAACCTATATGTGAAACATATTAGGTTAGAAAAAATAATTGGGTAAATCGATAAATATGAAAGGAAAACTTAGAATAAAAGATCTATACGCTTCAAGGCTTTGATCAGAATTTGATGTCTTTAAAACGCTGTACGTTCCTTTCCGGTAAGAAATGCGAGGAAATAAGGGATTGTGGAGAAAACATTTAAACGATACAATGGTGCCCAGATCTCTGTTACAGCCTTCATTGCTACACTATCCGACTACAGCCCCAACATGCTTAATAGAAGACTAACAATGTCCAAGTAGTATAGCGGAAACAGAAAAAGAAGTATTTGCACTTCAGTTTTGGCATTTCAGTGCCATAATTTGAGACCAAAGATCTCTTTTATGGGTCTTCAAGTGACTATTTGGACAATCAATATGATAAATATTTTAAGGTTTTAGCAGTCATAAGTTAGATGGCTCAAATATTTTGGATTGTTACAGCTTTCCATATATTCTTTCAAATAAACGCAAACCTTCATCCTCACGATCCGACTTTCAATGGCCTAGATGATCTGGTTAATGGTTATCTTAGATCCAATGAGATAATGTCTCACCCTTTAGACACAAGCCCACTAAAACTAACAGTTAATGTGCTCATACATAAACAGTCGCACCCCTGCAATACTTGAGTAGACACTGGGACAACAAGTCGACCACCTGAAAAATAATTAATTTCTTGTAGTTTAACTTTGATTTTAACTAGCTAAAAAATTTGTGCGGTGTCCCAATCAACACAGTCACGTTTGTGTGAACACAAACCAACTGATCAACAAGTCGACAAAGTTGATTTACCACACACATTCGAACCAACTGATCAACCGAAGGGCCAACCAACCTACAAATCCAACAACTGATCAATCACACTCCAACTATTTCCATTATTGATCAATGGTCAACATGTTAAACACAATCTGACCATCAGTTCCTTGTGATGACAGGTATGTGCAAAGTGAGAAAACATGCATTAAGCGACTATGCACATATACGAGTTCGTGAATTAAAGACGACACTAGTGTCATATCATGTGCCACGTGGCAACCCATCTCCAAAAAGGGACCTGTTTTGGAAGGTCACCCACCCCTCTTGGTATTTGAAAAATATTTTCTGGACTTGATCGGCCTTCCCTCCAAACCTGGTGCATTAAATTTTTCCAACTTCGATCAACATTTGATTGATGGATAAGATGTATTTTTATTTATTATTTTCTTCTTTTTTTCAAGTGGGGTGGGGGAGGACCTGATCCACCTAGTGCATGTTGTCGTGGCACCTGATCCTCCGAGTAGGTGCCACTTGGCACCCAAAAGAATCAAGTGTAGCATTAACACTGCAACGCCAATGCAGCGTCCCGCTATTCATATATATATATATATATATATATATATGCCTGAAAACATTTTATGTTTTCCAATATGGGACTACTTTTCCAAGGCACAAGTTGCTTGAAATATTGAAAGCTCATTTCTCACCGAAATGTTTCCTTTACAAATGGACAAGTTGGTTTTAGGTTCAAGTCTCACTAAAAGCCAAATTAGAAGACAAACATTTTTAACTATATACTGCTAGAAGCATTTGAGATGTGTGGACAAAAAGAATTATTTTTTCCCATATTGAGGAAATTGCCTTTTATTTAGGTAATAAGATAAAAATATCACTATTTAATAAAGAATTTTTGTATTTACCTGCATGAGATATGCCAAAAGTACAGGATACTCCCCGTGTTTCATCTATTTATTTCACGCCCCATACTTTTATGTTCCTTGTACAGTTGTATGTATGACCCCTTATAGAGAAGGGGAGTTACACAACTTTTGGGTAAAACTTAGACGAAAGTCAAAACATATGAAATACCCTATATTCCCTTCCTTTATCTCTGACATCATGTCAAATCAGTCTCAGGGGACGGTAAAGGCTTCTCGACCTTCCTTTCGTATCAAAGAAAACCCTTATAAAAAACCGTCATTACAGTAATCTGGAGCAAAACGAATCGTCAATTAAGGAAATCGCCAATTACAATATACGCTAAATCACCATTACAAAAAAAGCTTCCCGAACTTTTTCTTTTGTAAATTGTAAACGTGTAATTGTCATTACAATATACGCTAAATCGCTATTACAGAAAATGTTTATTAAGCTTGTTCTTCTGTAAAGTGTAAAAGTGTTATTGCCATTACGTTGAAGCAAAACCCTCTCCATCTACTCTCTTCTGCCATTGTGACCTATCCTTCCAGTCCAAGTCAAGGTTAAAAAAAACCTTTTTTTGTTTTTTTTCTTTTTTACTTTTTGAGTTTTTTGCATATACGCAGATCTCCAACGTTGGTGCTCTAATCGGCAGAGCTTATTCTATACGACTAGAATCGGTATTTGTTCTTCAAAATCATCTCAATTGTGCCTATTGCTGAAGGAGCCAAATCGGTATTCTTTAGAACCCTAAGCACTTGGTTAATCTATGTTTTCATTGAGTAGTTTTGTTGTTGTTTATCTTTTTTGTTCAAAGGTGAAGTGGAGACCTATCTGGGACAGTAATTGTCAATACAACCAGAGAATTATGTCAATTGAACACTCAATGCTAATATTTCAGTCAATTGTAAAATACATGTGGACAATTGTGCATAGTTAGTTCATATGTAAGTCCTCTATGGGATTTCATTGCAATTAGTTGATCTGCTCAGTTCATACCACATGGATTAATCGATAGTCAGTTCATATGCAGGACAGTTAATCCATATATGGATTAATTGTCCTTTATATGTATCCATCTACTCAGTTAATACAGAGTTAGTTTGTATGTAGGATAGTTAATCCATAGATATGTAATTGATGATCAGCTGTAGCCTGTAGGTTAGTTCATATACGTGTACTTGATCATCAGTTGTAGATGATTTATATATGGACTTACATTTGTACTTGCAATTATTGATCTGCTCAGTTTGTTAGTGATAACAACCAGAGGGTGTTATCACATAATATCAGTCATACCAATTTATTTGTGAGCAGTGCATACAGTATCTCAAATTATCAATGATATGCACGATCAGCGATACAGATCTGGCTGTAGTCTGGTCATGTATCACATTTTACAATTTACATGTAATTTATCAGCTGTAGTTAGGTCATATATTTTCCATGTAATACATGCAATTTATCAGTTGTACTTCATATATGTGCACTTCATCAGTTATTACACAATATCACATTTTACAGTTAGTAAGGTCATATACGTGCACTAATCGGTGTTACAGATCTGGCTGTTTCACAGTTTACATGTAGTTTATCATTCTGCAAACAAGTTCATTATCTTGTTGCATTTAGTTGTTGTTGATTTGTGGAAACTGGTCCGATTTTGACTTAATAAAGCTAGGCCACATATGTGCAATTGATGATCAACTGTCAATCAGTGAGAAAAGCATGCAATCGTTGATCTTCTGGTAATCTGTGAAAACAGTTAGTTTATAAACGTGCAATTGATAAGAGTTGTAGTTAATGTGCAATTGATGATTAACGCAATAACAAATTTTAGCTGATCAGTGTTATGGTTAAGCAATAATACATTTTAGTTCATACTTATGAGCAACTAACGATGAGCATCAATGATCATTTGTTATCTATGAGGAAGTTATTATTGCAATTAGCCATTTAATCTGTGAGGAAGATATTATTGCAATTAGCTGTGCACAGTTAGTTCATATAAGTAATATGGGAATTGGTGTAATTATGTCTATTGGCTCATTATCCTTATAGGTCATATGTTGCATTGTTTATGTTAGGAAGATGCATCCGCACTTTGCTTATGACGAGTATATGAAGGTTAGAGTTCCTTAGGGTGGTTCATTCATCTAGATAAATGGGTGTAATAGATATGTTGCCACTTCAATTTGTTGATTAAAGTCACCAAGTTGGATTGAACACACTCTAATATCAAATGAAACGATACTAGTTTGTTTATGACACAACTAGTAAAACCTAAAGAAAGCTAAAAATAAGTCTTCCAAGGTGTTTGAACTAAGAGATAGCCCACCAAATCTCTCTGCAAATAAACACCCCGAAAGGATACCAATTGCTATCCACAAGGCTCCAATAAAAAAAACTTCATTCAACTCTAATTAATTTACGACACTAACAGCCTTTAAATAAGCTTTTACAATGATCTAAATTAGCAATCGGAGTCTAACTTTAACTTCTAATTAAGACCAAACTCTACTTTAACAAGTCTTTCTAAAAACAAACAAATACTAACCTAACCATCCTTTTTAAAATAAACAAACAGTCGTACCTTTAATAACATTCCTAAAATAAAGTATTTAGTAATCTAAATCTTAATTTTCCTACAAAATAAGGGTGAAATAAAGACTTCTTCTTTCTTGAATCTCCATTGAATTCTTCTTTGGGTGAAGTCCCCCCCCCCCCCCCTTCAACAACCAAAAGCCTTTTTAAGAATGTTTTCTATCTTACTGTTACTATTACAAGGTCAAAATTCATGGTATATGTAAGTGACAAGGGCATGATAGCAGGTAGATGAACTTATTATAACATGATGATTAACTAAAGTTATGAAACTAATGTACAACACAATTTCCTAACAACTGTTCCCAATTTCTCCGCATTCCTTTGTTTCTAGCATTTTTTTGCCTTAAGCATGCTCAGTCATCAGATGACACGTCTCGTGATGAAATTATAAGTGTATGACTTTCAAGGATTTCCATCCAATAGGATTTAGTAGCATATTTCCCTTCATGCATCTTCATTCTTACAATTAATAAACTGAATATGGCGACATCAAGAACAGGAAAACAGTAACCGTTATCCTTTTTTATTCAAATGATTTTAATAAAAAAAGGCAGTCATATTATGACCTTAAAAGAAAGAATTTCATTAAAATTTCCATCCTCCCATACACAAGCCAAGGTTGTTAGAAATTTAAATATTAAGAAAAGTCTTCTTGCAAACAGGCACCTGAGTCACTTTGTGGGACAGCTAAGCTTTAATACAAATTAATGATTAAAACTTATATTAATCCTTTTAATTTAGCACAAATGAAACTTTAAAGGAAGGAAAGATCTCACCTACTTTTATTACACGTGGATCCTTAGAAAAATCTGGAGAAGAATCCATGTGCTTCTTCAAGTCCAGGTCCAGATACTCAAAAACCAAATACAAGCGTTTCTCACTGTGCACTACATCTTGCAACCTGACATCCATAAATCTATCAGAAGATATTGTTTAGGGAAAGTTATACAGTTTATAAAATACTCGAACCACAAAATGGCAAGTAGTCAAAAAAGCACAAACAAAGAAACAAATAGGAAGGATCCCTGATAACTAAGACCAGCTCAAGCCCCTGTCTGCCTCAAGATCATTCCATAAGATTCCTTAAGAGGTTGAACTTCCTAAAGGATAAGAATTGCAAAACCATAAACATATTCTCAATACTGCTTTGCAATTATTGAAGCAAAACGTTAACTTCACCATTAATTACAGGGGAAAAAGGAGAAGTAGCCCTTTAAAATTTATTCATATGATGAAATTTATCTTGGTCCTAATGACGGCAAGAAAAGAGGCTGACTCAGTGCTTTCAGTGGCAGCAGCTGAAATGTGTTTCTTGTTATGTTTCTCATTCCCTGTAATATTGTTTCCAATTACTGCATGTTGTTATCAATAACAAGAAAACAGCACCAAAGTGGCTGGTCACATACATCTATAATAAGCAGACCGGCAGAAAAATTAAATAAGAGTTGTAAAGTTGAAATTGCAGCTTCAAATAATGAAGAGTCTAAACATGATGCATCCCTAATTTGACCATATCAAATGATTGCATTCGAAATTTCAAAGGAGTAGGCAACAATTGCAGAAACCTATGGTTATATATGATGCGTAGGAAGGCACACACCACCATATGGATAATGATATACACTGTCGTAAAAGATTAACACTGGACATGAGATCACGAACACCATACATGTTCGGGCCCAGTCTACTGTGGACTTGATCACAATATACTCTCTGTACATGGAAAATATACACTGCAATCTATGGTAGAGGAAGATTCACTCAATGTTTTCTGGTGGGAAAACCACGAGCTGCCAGTCATCTCTTTTGTGCCTCAATCACACTATTTTAGGAGGTTTATATTGAAAAATTAAGTGGTCTGGTCTCGCATAGTTCCATACTCAAAATTCTGTAGCAGGATCACTGCCTAATCATGGTGTTATAAGTCACTGTACGGAACTGTGTTTCATCCATTGTTCAAAATTTCAGACGAAACTGATAAGCAGTGGTATCAGTTTCGGAGGTCACCGATACGATACTTTGAATGTATTGTCCAGAACCGATACGTATCGGTTTTGGAGCTGGGCGATACGTATCGGTTTTGGAGCTGGGCAATACGCACCGGAAAACCGGTATTTTTAACGATGGTTTCATCATAGTTTGGGACAGTGGCTCATTGTTTATAACTTCAAAATTCTGTAATCTTCTTCCTTTTTAATAGATTTATAAACATGGCCAAAGATGTGATGCACACATAGAGATTCTCAATCAACAAAAATGGGGAATGGGCAGCCCTGTCTTAATTATATTAAACACAATACAAAATCCACTCCTCTAATGTTTTAAAAGAAATAAAAGTATTCTGGTGGTTGGAATTGTGACCTGACTATGTTGCCATGCTGCATTTCCTTCAAGAGAGAGATTTCTCTAATTGCTGTACTTGGAACTCCTTCGTCTTCCTGTTCCAGACGAATCTTCTTGAGAGCAATAGTCTCATTGGTTACACGGTCACGAGCTTTGTAGACGACTCCATAGGTTCCTTCTCCAATCTTCTCAACTTTCTCATACTGCCAAAGTTAAAACGTCATTACCCATTGCAAAAAAAATATCACACAAATTCAATAAATCAAAAAAAAGAAGAGAGATCATGTTACAAGCAATAAACCCAGATCTTTACCTGATCCATTCAATCCAGATTTAATTGGCTCGCCCCACAATGAAGGAATCTAGAGAAGACCAGTAAAGCCAACAAGCAGCAATGTTATTATCCTTATCAATTACTATGGCACAATAAAGCTAGATACTCAATCAAAAAGATATATATAGATAAAACTAAATCCACGGTGGGTACTATATAAAATATGAAATCAGTCTATCCGAACAGTTCAATCCACCAGCAGTCCTAATCAAAACAATCGCCTGCGATTGGACAGTCGATATAGTTACCGGACGCAGTCCACATCAAATCCATTATCAGAAAGTTAGGAACTTATCTGATTGATGCGATCTTTTAGATACTGTTTATTCAATAAGAATGGACGGCCCAGCTCGATCAGCATGCGTGCAAACTCTAACGGAGATAGAGTTCGTACAGTTTCTAAATGGTAACCAACAGCCACCGAATTGGACTTCAATGAGTAATAATCGAGCGAAAAAACAAGGAAATTCATAAGAAAATACAGCTAACCGCAGACACAAACATCTAGCGTAGAAGACAAAATCTTCAATAAAAGAACAAAAAATACATTTAATCCAAAACCCTAAAGATCCTTCACATTAGCCAGCAATCGCAACAACAGAAAATAAGTCTCTATCAATCTGCATTCAAGCAAATTTTGATGACAACAAGCATCAACAAAACAAAACATAAAACACCAGAACCTCCCAAAATCAAGCTTCGAAATGAAGATCAGATCAAACGAATCGCAAAAGGACAGCACAAATCGCACAAAACTTCTGAAAAATGTCAACTAAAATACATCAAACAGCATGAAATTGGGGAACGGAGAAGAATCCCTAACGAGAACCGAGTGATTGGTTGGACAATGCAAGCAAGTGATCAAACGGAAAACCATCACAAATAACGCAAAATCAATAACGGAAACCGTAAAATGTATCCAAAAAATCGGCGAAAAAAGTCGAATAAATGGAGAAATGTGAAAATGGAGATATACGGACAATAAAATCTAGGGATTAATGGAGGATTTCGAGTTCGTGTTCTTCGTTTACCTCGAAGTAGAGAGAGAAACAGAGTCGCCTCTCTTTCTCTCGCGCTCTCTTTTTTCCTTCTCTTTCTCCCTGTATTGCGCTCCCGTGCTGTGTAGCAAGCACGCTGTATTATTTATAGAGAACTTTTTGAAAGGATGATTAGCAAGTTAATTAGAAGTTTTTAGTGAATTTTGCATTAATTAATGGCTTCTGTGTGCGGAAATGTGCTTTACAAGTGAATTGACGAAAATATCCTTCAACGAACCCGATATTCTCAAAGAACACCTGCTCATTTATATCGCTTCAGTATGTGGTACTGTGGTAGCGTGACGCGTCTGCCCTGTCACGTGTGGGACCAATAAACATCCCGTGAGAAATTAGTATGGTATAACTAGGGGTGGCAATGGGCCGGTCTCGGGCTAGGGTTTCCACAAGCCCCGCCAGGCAAATTTGAACTCCGCCTAAGCCCGGTCCTAGCCTGTGGCGGGCTTATAAAACTTTAACGCATTTATTTATAAATTACTTAGTGATTTTAAAAAAAAAAGAGCTCTATATTAATAAAAATTGAGAAATTGACATATTATAAATATCTAATAGTTAGTTGTTATCTATTTCCAAGAAAGTGAGTTTATAAATATCTAATAGTCAGTTGATAGAAAATATATAATTTTTAAATTTTGTTTTTTCATATCATTACAAGTGAAATTCAATGCCAATATCATATATTTTAGCCTCACCGGCCTAACAGCTTAAGCCGAAGCCCGGCATATTTAACTTTCGACTTAAAGTGCTAGCCAAATCCCGGCCCTCAAGCTTTATGTTTAAATTTCCGACTTAAAATAGTGCCAGCCAAATCCTGGCCCGCGAGCTTTACGTTAGACCAAACCCTCCTCAAATCGGTTCCGCCCTAACAGGCTATGTCAGCTACCCAGCTCATTGCCACCCCCTAGGCCCTAGGTATAAGTATTCAAGTACAACGAACATATCAGAGGGACATATTATACGTGAGCTAGTATTAGATGACCGACTCAGTCATAGAGGTTGGTGATCGATTTGTCAATTCTATACGTATGATGAGTCATGCCTGAGACCAGAACCAACTTAAGATTGCATTAAAAATTTATCTCTTCTAACTACCAAAACAATAAATGGCCAAGACAAATTTGAAATTTGTATGGTATCATTCAATTGTTAGCACTTTTAGGCTCTTAATGAGAGATAGAACTAGTTTTCTTATGCAAGCTTCGGATTGAATTCAATATAGATGATGGCCCATACAATGCATAATATCACATGACACAAGGTGTGTACATAGTTGATGACATGTACTTGGGATTGCTTTTTGGAGGCAAAGAGTGTTTAAATTGCTCTTTTAAAAAGAATCTTTCACTCTCTTACAACCAAACATAATCTTAAATTGTAACAACTCAGATTTTTTAACTTTATTTAACAGTATTAGATGATGTATCACACAGTGCATGGTGCTAACGCTCCACACCGGAATCCACTCTCTTTTAGAAAAAATTTAATTTTTTTATATCAATATTAGACTCATTTCAACGTGTTCGTCGATACGATTCCAACGAAATATAATTTGTCGATTTTTGATAAGAATATAAAAGTTGCGTCCATTTTAAGAGATGAAACAAGTTAAAGAGTATAATTAAAATTTTGACAGAGAAACACCATTTGCTTCAGTGCTTACACAAAGCGATAGAACGAAACCTTTTCTCAGGCTACTTGATTCTTCTTTCATGGAAAAACTCTTATTTTATTAAATCTTTTACGGAAAGTCTTAATTAGAGTTAACCTAGAAAGGAAATTAGAAATATATTCACTTTTTCTCTCAGTTGTCTCTCTCTATTTTCTCTTCTTTGCAAAAGCTCTGGCAATGCCATCTTTGACAACTCCTCGTCGGATCTCCATCGATTTTTCGATCTTATCAGCGAATCTTTCACCATTAAAGTTTTTTATCGCCGCGACCAATCCATCGTAAGAAAGAAATTCTCGTGAAAAGACTCGGACAAATTGTCTCTCGAATTTGATCTCCATCGACCCAAATCATCGCAAGATTCAAATCATGCTTCAACGGGTGGGTGCATATAAATCCATCATAAATTATTCAGTTATCTCTTAAAAGAAAAATTAAAATTTTCTCCCAATTCTAATTAATTTCGGGTCTTAAAAATATAAAAATTTGGCCCAAAATTGATAGGATCATTTTTCCCACATTTTCGTGAAATTTGGTCAAACTCTTCAACAAACACAGCCTCGGTAATTTAGCCATAACTTTTTACTCTAAACTCGGATTGATGTGATTCTTACGAAATTAGAAAGAAGACAACGAGCTCTACAACTTTATATGAAACAGAAATTTCACGAATCAAATTTTTTAAAGGTCAAAATCGAGCTACAAGTCAGAATACATTTTAGATGATCCAAAGTTATACGGATTTGACATTATTTTCTAAACTCTTAAGCTATTTTATGCTCAACTTATCTCCAGACCTGTAAATCACTAAAACTAAATAAAATATATTAAATATCTTTTATCGGACAATAATCTATAAATTTAAGAGGTCAAAGGTTAATATTTTTCAACATTTCTCATCTGTTACCTCTTTTGAGACTCATACAACCCTTGAATGGACATATGTTCCCCTTTATAATTCGAAACACGTCCGATTGTTATACCAATCGATCATCAATTTTCATAGACAACTAACCCTAATGAAGTATATTTTTAACTCAATCACAAAATAAATGTAGTTAAAAAATTTTATTCTCTGTTTTACTTCAATGCTTCATGTGTTATGCTCTATATTAATTTTCTTCAAAAATATGAAATGTTTAACGTTTATGTTATAGTTCCTTTTTATATATTCATCATCATATAACATTCATCATATAGAAAATCACGATAGGACATACACATGATAAGTTAAAAATTAAGACATGACACATGACATAAGCCTTCGTCACGGTGGAGATTCTTTCACGATCACGTAGAACTTAGAATGTAAGCGTCCATGTACGGATCCAATCGTCTATGGTAGTATAGGATGTCACACGAAGTATATCTAAGTTATTACGGAACCCGTCCCTTGAAAAGCGTGGCTTAGTGAAGCTTATCGCACCGTGACCTATTCTAATTAAGTTTAAGAAAAGATGAAATTGAATTATTTAAGATACGAGATATTAAGAAAATAGGGACTTAAACCCACACAAATATGAAATCAAGGCGGGGACCTAAGCCCAGAACCGAATAATGATATGATATGTTAAGATATGTTGCGAAGGTTAGCTAAACACGAATTAGGTTCTATACGTGCCATACCTTACGAGCCACCGTAAGGGTCTGACGTCTGCAGTCGAGACGGGTCATAAGGACATTATAGTTTTGTCTCAAACTGAGGAGACATTGTGGTTACTATGTCAGCAACTGCATCTGGCTGAATGATGATTTATGTTACGATATGGAGGTTAGGTGATTATCTACACATAGACCTCGCGTGGTAGGCTTCGAGCAGCGATCTTGGTATATGTCATTTAATAATATAATTAAGATAAGAAATACGTTGTGTAGGTGTATAAAGTAATAATAAGACTTACGATATGTCACGCATGTTAAGTTGATGAGAAAAATAAAAAAAGAGATAAAAAAATAAAAGCATCATGTACTCCTCATTTTATATTTTATACCTTTCAATTTTGATTATGATATGCTATGAGTTATAGATAGTTTTGTCATCTTATTTAATGATGATTTTATTTTCAAAATACACCGCAATTCAAGATATTGCACCCACAATCACCTGGGTAAGTTATGGTGGATCGATTGTGCAACCCGCTGAGTTTACGCGACTGAGTAAACTCACCCCCTCCTAAATCTAACAGTTTCAGCTAAACACCTTGTGGATTATGTTTATGATGAGACGGAAGCTACTGTTCTAGAGGCGGCCTACGTAGACGGGGATGTTGGCTACCACCCGGAAAAGAACATAGGTCCGACAGATTACTATAAGCATTGAGAGCCGTTTAGCTCTAGTTTCCTTTTATTTCTTGAGATATATATTCTAGTCAGTTGATACTTTTGTGAGTTTACGTTTTGGACCATTTTACCTTATATAAAACTTATTTTATTTTATATCCTAGAAGCATGATTAGGATTTCACCTTATTAATAGATGTTTACGATTTTCACTTTTGCTTTCAATCATTTAAAAGTAAAATTTAATGTCTTGACCCATATGCTAAGTCAATTTATAGATTATGTATATGTCCGCTTATTACCTTAACAAGTGTGTGGTGTCATGACACAGAATTGTAGGCCTTTAAAATTGGGTAAGGATTCTGGGTCGTAACACATACTAAAGTGCTCATTACCATAGCAGAAAGTTGCTCTTTGCCTCCAAAAAGCAATCCCAAACTCAACCCTACCGCTGAAATGGGGAGCTTGTATTTCACTTAAAACAACTCCTATCAGCGTTGTTGTGGCGAAGGACTGGCTTACCAAATGTGCTCCCGGGCAATAAGAGCTCCTTGCAGGATCCTAGAGCAACTCTTAGGCTAGGTGGTATGCCAAAAGCACCCCTAGTTCCAGTTCAACACCCACTCTCTTACGCAAACTGGTGGATGGAGATGGAGATGATAATGAATGATTGTGTTGTGTGTGAATGACCTAAGGTTGTGTTTGGGAATTTGGATTTGGATCTCCTAAATCCAAATCCACCATTTGGTTCCATGCCTTTGTATTTGAATTTGGATTTAGTAAATCCACCGGAATTTAGAAATCCATGGATGTAATGTAAAAACGTGGATTTGTAAATAACACCTCCTAGGCAGTATTTGAAAATTCAAATCTTACACCAACATATAATTGGCTATGTTTAGTGAATAAAAAGACTAATATACAGTGCTATCATTGATACGATTCGTCCTGATACCCAAATCGACGAACTAGTGGTACCCAACCCGAATTAAAGAAAATCGAACTAGGCTGAACTGATGGTAAATGGATCGGATTAAACAGGTACCAGACTAAACCAAATCGGACCCGAACTGACCCAACCCAAGCTTAATTAGTTATTGCAACGGCTAGTTTATGGTCATTGCATCTCACCTTTGTACATTGTACCTTGGGTGTAACCAGAAAATTACTGGTTGCACCAATTTTTTATTTTATTTTATTTATTTTTATTTTTACAGCCCACCTTTGTACAGTGCACCTTGGGCGCAACCAAGAAATTATTGGTTGCACCCATTTTTGATTTTTTTTTTTTTTTAATTTTTTGTTTCTGTTTTTACAGCCCACCTTTATACAGTGCACCTTGGGTCCAACCAAGAAATTATTGGTTGGACCCATTTTGGATTTTTTTTTTGTTTTTGTTTTTGCAGCCCACCTTTGTATAGTGCACATTGAGCGCAACCAAGAACTTACTGGTTGCACCTATTTTTGATATTTTTCTTTTCAATTTTTTTATTTTTACAGTCCATCTTTGTACAGTGCACCTTGGGTGCAACCATTCATGGTTGCACCCATTTTCAGTTTTTTTGCAGACACCTTTGTATAGTGCACCGTGGATGCAATCAGGAAATTGTTAATTGCATCTTTTTTCGATTTTTTTTCATTTTTTTTTTGTTTTTATTTTTGCGGCCCACTTTTGTGCAGTGCACCTTGGGTGCAATCAGGAAATTACTTGTTGCACCCATTTTCGATTCCCCCTATGAACCCAAATCGAAGTAAATTGAATCGAACATCGAAAAGTTCGGTTACTGTTCTGGAACGGTTTATGTGTTGGAGGAATCCGGTGTACCGAAACCAATATCAATATATTTCGGTTCGATTTGTGGTGTATCGAACCAAAAATCGAAAAAATCGATTTCAGTTCGGTTTGGTACACCAAACTTGCATCCCTAACTACATAGAATGAAGGAAACCAATGAAATATAAATTCTTTTTATAAAAAAAAATAGTCAAATGAAGTATCTATAAATCTTTGGGCCAAATTTTAAGGCAATGCTTAAACATCCAAACAAGATATTTGCAAATACAAATATTTTAAATTTTGAATTTGAAATCCCCAAATCCACGTTCCCAAACACAGCCTAAATGATTTTCAGTGTAATTGGCACAAACAAGATCATTGATTGATCCATCACAAAAGATCATCAATAATTTAGATTACAGTCTCATATACCACATGTGCACTACAAAAAAATTGAGTTTTCCCAGCGGCCAAAATTTGCCGCTGATACTACAAAAAACTGCAAGAAATAGTGGCACCGGCGGTTTCAAAAACCGCTCCCTAATGTGTTGTCGCTGCAATTTTGCATCAATGGTTTAGTGAGCCATTACCAGCGGTTTATGGCCACCGCCAACAATCTCATACCGCCGTTCTTTGTTTGTAAAATCGGCACTAAGTTTTTCTTTGTCGGCAGGTATAATCGCCGCTAGGTTCTCTTCTTCCGGCGGTTCTAAACTACCAGCCGCCACTGATGCTTCTTCTCAACCGACAATAATTTTGTTGTTACCGGCTATTGTAGCCACCAATAGGATCAATTGTTTCGACTGTTTACAGGCGCCGGTGAGTTGTAAAATATCCATATGTGCAGCTGGATTAAAACCATCGGCGAAGCCAAACTTGCAGCCAAACTTCTGTGAGGTACTGTACAGGGTTTACAATACCTCACTGAAGTTTAAGATAAACATAATCCTCAAGAATCCCGGGCTCCTCCGGTCATAGCTAATTGGTTTTGAGTTCGATGCAAGGTATCAGAACATTCACTACTCTACGTCACCGAGTTCAATTATCCACATGATTTTGGTTAGTCCCACCAACCCATGCAGGAGCGTGTTGAATTTTGGTTAGATATATCATAGCCTTGTCTCTCCCGTTATATAATCCTAAGACTCCTAATTTTAACAAACTTATCCTCAAATCTTAATCCTAATCTTAAGCTTCGGTGTTTATTTTATATATATATATATATATAAGAAAAGGGTTCCATCCTCCAATGGAGGACGGTGAGTGTCCTCCAAAATCCTACATGGACCTCCATGTGGCACTCATAACACTATTTTAATACCACATTGAGTACAAGTGCATTACTTAGATCATCTTTTGAAAACTCATTTTTACCATGTAATTCTTTAGAAATCAAAATTGAACTGTTAAAACTAGTTCAAGTTTGACATGTCCTTTAAAAATATTGTTTGAAACTAATTTTTTTTAAAATTGAGCTAAACAATGCACCTATACTGCACGTGGCATCCAAAATGTATTTTGAATGTCACGTGGAGCTCCATGTGTATCTTAGAGGACGGTCACTGTCCTTCATTGGAGGACCTAATCGGCTCTCATTTATATATATATATATATATATATATATATATATATATATATATATATGAGGCTTGGGACTATGCGCCCGAGCTAGAGATATCTCTATGCCCTATTGATATGGGCGTGACATGTAGCGCCTTTTTGTGAAGCAGCATATGTTGCTTTATGATCATTAATCAGGTTTTAACTATGGTTACTTTTGTTTTCGAAAAAATAGATAACTTTTTTGAAATATCATAATCACGTTTTAACTAGGGTTATCATTATTTTCAAACAAATAGATAACTTTTTTGAAATATCATGCGTCTGCCCACGTGGGTATCAAAACCAACCATCCCACCTCTTTTTGACCATCTCTCTCTATATATTAGGGTGTCAGCGTTTCGCTATCGTGTTGCCAACATTTCGCTATCAAGGTATCAGCTTATATATATATATATATATATATATATATATATATATATATATATATATATATAGGAAAAGGTGTATGTCCTCTATGGGAGGACGGTCATCGTCCTCCAAGCTTTCACGTGGCACCCAAAATATTATTTCGATGCCACGTGGAGCTTGGGTACATTGCTTAGATCATCTTTGAAAATAAAATTTGAAAACTC
The DNA here is from genome assembly GCA_021018995.1 of Chloranthus sessilifolius. Classification (NCBI taxonomy): domain Eukaryota; kingdom Viridiplantae; phylum Streptophyta; class Magnoliopsida; order Chloranthales; family Chloranthaceae; genus Chloranthus; species Chloranthus sessilifolius. The sequence continues at coordinate 159,481,403 of CM037585.1, forward strand.
ACCTCCATCGTGTATTTTTTGAATCGTGAAATGTGGACCAATGAAACCCGTCAAACTTTGACTTGTAGGTTTATAAAGTTTTTTTCAAAATTTCTTTTTTTAATATTGATCTAAACCGTCCACTTGTGCTCCACGGGACACTCAAACAGTATTTTGGGTGCCACGTGGAGCTCCATGTGTATCTTGGAGGACAGTCATCGTCCTCCATTGGAGGACCTAACTGGCTCCCATATATATATATATATATATATATATATATATATATATATATATATATATGGAGCTCCACGATGACTGTCATTCGTAGAGAGAAGCGTTTAACACCCCATGAGAGAAGCATTAGCACCTCTGTAGAAAAGCAATGAATGACACATCGATAGCGAAGTGTTGAAACCCTGATAGAGGAGCGTTGGCACCTTGGTAGTGAAGCGCTATGTCACAGGATCCTTCTTCCAGCAGTGTCATCCTGTGCGGCACCTAACGCCCGGTGCGCTAAGTCAGTCTGTCTCTGATACCAACTGTCACGGGAGTGTCTTTCGACGCGCCATCAACCCGCGCAGTGCCTCGCTATCGCATGCAACAAAGTCAACTAATCTCTTCATCAGTTCTAATATCACCCGCCTAAAGGACGAGAACTCCCTCTCGTGATTACCTATTTTTTAAGGCCTACCATATGATGTATCGTACCCCTTACGACACACTCACTTGCACCAATGTGCCTCGTGCTACTGTGCTCAACTGAGTCCTAAGCAGCCCGCCTTCATGTTTGTTCCGAATTACTAGCATACGTTCATACCTGACCCACATACTGTCGTGCTCAACTGAGTCTCACGCAGCGATATCGTGTGACACCCAAGGTAAGGTTGAAGTATGACCCGAGCTACGCATCGTGGTGCATACCGCCTAGAGGACGAGAACTCCCTCTCGTGATTACCTCTTTTTCAAGGCCTACCATCTGATGTATCGTACCCCTTACGACACGCTCATTAGCACCAATGTGCCTCGTGCTACCGTGCTCAACTGAGTCCTAAGCAGCCCGCCTTCATGTGTGTTCCGAATTACTAGCATACGTCCATACCTGACCCACGCAACTCTCGTGAAGTTGTCTAGCTGTATGCACCACGATGCATAGCTCGGGTCATACTTCAACCTTATCTTGGGTGTCACACGACATCGCTACGTCGACATTCTAGGCCCACCCTTTCAGGCCTAAGAGACACTTGCTCCCCCTCTGGCAACGCAAGGCCCCGTGTGGATAGAAGGCATTCATCCAATACCTCTCCCACATAGATGGTCCAAACACCATCTATGGATAAATAACGGGAGGACCTCAAACGTATTGGCTTGACATACTTTACTGTTCACACCGCAACGCTCCCATTGTCTTCTCCTGCGACCATGTGGCGACTACCAAAGCACGACCACACCGCGAGGCTCTCCTGGCCTCATGTCGCATGCCCTCTTGGCACCACATGTCGTATCATCCCGACACTAAGATGTCACGTGCCTTCTTGACACCACATCGCGTGCCCCAGACACCATGTCATAAAGCCCTCATGGCCCTATGTCACGTGCCCTGCTGACACCGTATGTCATGTCGTCCAAGTACCAAAGTAACGAGTGGTTGATATAGAAGACTCGGGTAGCTACGCTGCGTTCTCCCGTCATAGCTAGCACCCCGATAGCGAAACGCTGACACCTCGAATGCGAAGCTCTAACACTCCAATAAAGAGAGGGTAGAAAAGAGGTGGGTTAATGGGGTTCTGACACTCACGTGGTCTGGCATAGGATATTTCAAAAAATTTATCTATTTTTTTTTTAAATAAAAGTAACGCTAATTAAAACATAGTTAAATGATTATAAAGCAACACACGTCGCTTCACAAAAAAAGTGCTATGTGTCACACCCATATTAATAGGTGCAGAGATATTTTTGTGTGCGCGCGCTGTGTGTGTGTGAGAGAGCCCGACTTTAAAGGAGTCACTTTTTGGGAGTGTGTGTGAGAGAGCCCAACTTTAAAGGAGTCACTTTTTAGGAGAATTGATTCGGATTTTAAAGATCGAGATTTAGATGAGAAAAAATAGGGTTTTTTGCAAATACCCCCCTGAGTTATGTTGATATTACAAATAACCCCCCCAGTTATAGCTATTTGCTTTAAACCCCCTGAGTTAGCAGTTTGGTGTTCATAAAACACCCTCTTTAACGGATGTTACTTTAAATGGTTAACCAGCCGTTAAAGAATAGTCTAAATACCATATTTATCCTTTTTTAAATTAAATTACTAAATTGTCACCCTCTATACGTGGTAAGAGTAATTTTAAATCCACTCCTCCACTTACAAAAAAGAGTAGTTTTAAATCCACTCACCAAATGTTTGAGTTCACCCACGCTAAAAAACATTGACTGTATTGAATCGGACGATGGAGATCGTTTATCGTCCCAACCTTTCACACGATGGATCTTGAGATCACAGTGTCCACTCACCAAATATTTGAGTTCACCCACGCTGAAAAACATTGACTGCATTGAATCGGACGATGGAGATCGTTTATCGTCCCAACCTTTCACACGATGGATCTTGAGATCACAGTGTCCACCCACCAAATATTTGAGTTCCCCCACGCTGAAAAACATTGACTGCATTGAATCGGACGATGGAGATCGTTTATCGTCCCAACCTTTCACACGATGGATCTTGAGATCACAGTGGCACCATTAGACGGTTGACTGCATTGAATCGGATGATGGAGATCATTTATCGTCCCAACCTTTCACACGATGTATCTTGAGATCATGGTGGCACCATCAGACTGTTGACTATATTGAATTTGACGATGGAGGTCATTTATCGCCCCAACCATTCACACGATGGATCTTGAGATCATGGTGGCACCATCAGACGGTTGATTGCATTGAATCTCGGACGATGGATATTGTTTATCATCCCAACCTTTCACACGATGGATCTTGAGATCATGGTGGCACCATCAGATAGTTGATTTTTTATTTCATGTGTTATACACTAAAAAAAAATGACCTTAAAATTAATTTTAATCGTATGCGTGATATTAAGGTCACTTTTCTGAGATGTGTGCCACGAAATAAAACACTGATCGTCTAATGGTATGCCTAAACGATCTCCATCGTCTTATTCAATGCAATCAATGTATTTTAGCGTAGGTGAACTCAAAAATTTGGTGGATGGAAGCAGACGCGGTTAGGCAATCCAATTCCTAAAAATGGGTCTTGAATAATATAGAAAATTGGAGAGACGAGTATTTTGAGTGAAACATGTAGATTGAAGGTTTTCTTTTCAAGAATAATTGCATCGTTTACCACAAATTCTTCATTGGTTGAGTATTCGTCCAAACGTTGACATGCTTTAATGGGGGAATCACCCATCATATGAGTCTTGAATCTGATGGGTGAATGAAGGGCCTTTTAGAAGAGTACCTTTAAATTCACCCACTGAATCTTTAAGTTCGCCCACGTTGAAACACGTTGATTGAATTGAATTGAACGATGGAGATCATTTATCCTCCCAATCTTTCACATGATGGATCTTGAGATCATGATCGTACCATCAGACGGTCAGTGTTTTATTTCACGTGACACACATCTCAGAAAAGTGACCTTAACATCACGTGCATGCTTAAAATTGATATTAAGGTCATTTTTAGGGGTGTGTACCACATGAAATAAAAAATCGGTCGTCTGATGGTACACCCATGATCTAAAGATCGATCTTATGAAAGATTGGGACGATAAAAAATCTCCATTGTTTAATTCAATGCAGTCGATGTGTTTTAACGTGGGTGAACTCAAAGATTTTGTGGGTGGATTTAAAGGTACTCTTTTTAGAATAGTGGTCAATTATAATAGCACGACTTGTAAATAAAGGTGAATGAAGGGCCTTTTAGAATGATAATAAACTTTAATGGTATGACTTGCAAATATAGATGAATGAAGGGTCTTTTAGAATGGTAATATTTTTAAAATATTGGTCTCATTAAGGGCAAAATAGGTTTTCCATCTATAAACTCACGACTAGTTAACAGCATGGAGTTATATGAAATAGAAACACAAAAGTAGGGGTTGCAGAATAAATACCCATAACTCAGTTTCTTATAATATTAGCATAACAGAGGGGAGTATATGTAAAAAATCCAAAAAAATATTTCTCATCTGTAATTCAAAGAAGTTAATGCCTTTCAAAACGTACGGTATCACAACAATTAATGTCTTTTACAATTGTATAATTCTCATAAATTTAAAGCTGCAAGTGCTTTCAATCACACACTCGGACGCATATATATATATATATATATATATATATATATATGAGCCCAACTTTAACGGAGTCACTCTTTGGGAGAATTGATTCGGATTTTGAAGATCAAAATTTAGATGAGAAAAAATATTTCTCATTTGTGATTTAAAGCAGTTAATGCCTTTACAGTATCACAGTAATTAATGTCTTTTATAATTGTATAATTTTCATAAATTTAAAGCTGCCAACTGCTTTCAATCACATAATAGGTATATATTTTTTTTCCAATCTTAAACTCTTCGATACATCATAAGATCATGATATTCATATTACACAGCAGGCATATACGATGAGACCACATGTCTTGATGGCCCTTGATCAGATGACAGGTGCATGGCCCTTTTCTCAAAGTAGTTGATGTAGGAAGTAAAATAAGATGGGTGCAAGGCCCAAACAGCCCAACAAAAAGGTCAAGGAAATTTTCAAAAAAAACCTCTTATGAAAATGTGGGTGCATGGCCCACAAAGCCCGCCCAAAAAGGTTGGTATCTTAGACTTGTGGATAGAGTAAGTAGTTTAGTCGGCCACCAAACATAAATCACGATCATTGAAAAAAAAAATTATTATGTAATATCAACAGTTGTTTTTAGTTTTAATATTGATATTAAAGTTTATTAATATGGTGGTTCACACTCACTTATAGGCATGCTTCTTCGGGCATAGATTGTCCCATGAACAATTTAAATTAATCACAAATGTTCATCACATCGTATAATAATAAATCACACTTCAATGATGTGAGATAAAAAGTTCAATTTTAATGGAAGAAGATCATTTAAACACCATTTTAGTCTTTAAATGTCGAGTATGAGCCATTATCCCATATCAGACTCGACTCTCCTGACCATCATTTAAACACCAAAATGGTGTTTAAGTGATCTTATACCATCATCAATGATTTAAGATGTGGGTGATCCGTATCATCCAAGTGATAGATCATAGATTGAAGTGCGATAGATCGAAAAATGATGAAGGAGATTTAAACCATCCAATTTGTAGACTATGATATCAACCGTTGTTTTAGTTTTAATGGATGATATTAAAGTTCATCGATCGAATGGTTCACATCCACTTATAAGCATGTTTCTTTTGGTTGAGGCATGTCTCGGTGATAGATTGTCACTTTGACATTTTAGATTGATGGCATACGTGCAACAAGTGGCAGACTAAAAAATTATATTTTAATAGTGTGAGATGAAAAAAATTTAATTTTAAGGGTACAAAATATTGGTAAAGAGACATTATTCCTCACTAAAAATTTTATACCTATAAATAGCAATACCTCTCCCAAGGTATGACTGGCTTGGCAGGAGAAGATCGGCTTGTCCACTGCCTTGGATGATGGAGCCGTGCGCATAGGTGCAACTCTAGCAACCCAACCAACAATCATTTAGTTAAAAAAATCACGTAAATTTGAGTGTAGATCTGATATAACGACCCTGATTGGAGGCTATGATTAGGGCTCTCAATGGATTGGACCGGGCCGATAACCGACCAAACCCGCTTTTTTAGCAGGTCAGGCATCTAAACTTGACCTGTCAGGTCAGACATGAAGCATCCGACCTAACCTTAGGTTGGGTTGGGTTGGGTTGGGTTAGGCAAAAATTAGGTCGGGATGAAGTCCACCTGAGTACCTGACCATATCTGTTATTTTATACATAAAATCAAAGAAAAAGGGAGTTTTGAACTTGGCCAAGTCCGACATATACCCCTGAGTCCTTGACCCATCAGGTAATATCGGTCATGGTGAAGCATCGAGTCAGTCGGGCATATACCCTTGACCCGTCGAGTTTTGTCGGGGTGCACTATCGGGTCGGGCAGGGTTGGTTGTGAACATACCATTGATTTGTTGGGCTACAAAATTTTGGCCCGACCCAACCCGGCCCTATTCATTGACAGCCCATGCTCATTGCTCACTCAACCCTTGACTCAAAGCTTTACAGATGAGAGGGTATTCTAGTAGTTTTTTGCATAAAATAAGGGTATTTATATATATTTTGCAGACCTACTGCTAATGGTAGAACTATTTTTGAGGCTAGATAATTAAAAGAAGGAGATTCATTCACGTGAGTGAACTTGGCTCGTCATCTCTGGCTAAAGTTTAACAAAGGACTGAAGTTGGTTTTAGGAGGCCTTGGCCAAGCACTAAGGCCGGTGTGCGGCTCATCCCCACCACACAAAATAGCATCTGTGACCAAATTGTCCACATGTAAGGTCAGCATACAGATTGATAAACAGCTCCAGCATCAAAATGATTTGAGAAAGTCCTAACAATCTAATCAAGAGCATGTAAATAAAATGTTTGATTGAATTTGGGATTGTTATATTATTTAGCGATTTTTTATTGACTCAAGTCACCTACATAAAGAGATACACCCTCACTGGCATACTTGTAACTCAGGAAGTGTAATATGGCACTTTTTTGCGTGGCTACTAAAAGATAAAAAATTTTCAGAGATCATTTCATTAAGACATTAGTATATAAAGATATTATAATAAATCACAGTTCCTTGATTTTAGGAATTTTAAGTTGCATATGACATAATTTTCTGCTAGTCCCTGCTACTGAAAAGTTTACCTGCTTTAGTTGGTTCCTATTTTATTTTATAACACTCTTTAAAGGAAGATTCACCTGCTCTAGCAGCAACCTTCCTGCTCTCTACTAACTCCCTACCAGAGGAAATAAAATCTGCTCTGGTAAGGAGTGAGTAGAGAGGAGGGTAGAACTAGTGAACAGGTAAATCTTGCTATGCAAGGAATTATCAAGGAGAAGAAGTACCTATTAAAGCATGTATCGGGATGTTAACAAAGAGGATATATGGGAACTTGCTAAAGCAGGTGAACTCCATTATGGCATGGGCTAGCAAAGAGCTATGTTGTGACGACCCGACTTTTCCAATCCCCAAGGTATAGGAAAGGTCGGTTCATCAACTTATTAATTTCTCAATAAGCTGTAACAAACAGAAGCCGACAACATAACAAGGATCTAAAGACAGAGGCAAAGCATAGTATAAGCAAAGACAAAAGCTTTAACAACAAAATATATATCACCCTGAGGAACTAGGAAGAACCACCGGTGATGACCAATCCAACACCTAAAATAGTAGTTCCTAATAATGGTTCCTCGAGTGATATCAAAAGGACAAAACAAACGCCTAAGGCCCAATATTCAAAAAATATTCTAACAAAAGTACCAAAAAGTAATCGAGAATCAAGGGAAAAACTCCTTCGCAGGTGTATTCAATTCCTCCTCAGGAATGTAATCGGAGTCCTCCAGATCCTCATATCCTAAGTCTGTCTTAGCACCTGTGACGTATAGTCGAGGGTGAGCTAACAACAAAGCCCAATAGATGAAACATGTCTATTTTCATTTCATTATAAGTAAAGGTTTTCAAAAGACAGAAATAAGATCAAATATAGTTTTCAAATGATGCCTTGCAAATTAAATCTCCAGTTCTAATCATGAGTCAAAACTGATAACATTAATCTGATGTGTTAAAAAACTTCTGAATTAGCATGCTTCTTGTCTTAAATTTATAACTTAATTTTATCTCCCAAATTTTCTATAGCATGAGAGCGAACTACGTTACCGATGGGAAACCATATTGACCATCGTCGTTCATGAACTCATTTTCTAAATAGCAACAAGCCCCTACGCTATGAGGGAAACTTGCGCCAAAATAAACACCGTCCACACGGTTGGTAGAATCTAGGGTTTCGTTCGTATGTACCTCAAATCGAATGCAAATGCTAACTTATATCAAAGCTTATATTCATAACATATTTATTGATTTTTTGGAGTTCTGATTCGAAGTTCACATTCAAAAATAACTGAGGTTCAGAGGTTCAAATTTCACAATTCTTAGTCATAACAAAGTTTTCAAATTTTCTAATTTGTATCATAATTGCAGGTTCTTATTCATGTTGTGTTCTTTCAATTGTTTCCAAAAATTATGATTCTTATTATAACAGTCAAAACAGTCTCTACTTATAATAAAATGCAAATAAAGTATAGGGTTCCCCTACCTCAACAAAGATGATCCTAAACAAACAAAAGCAGTCCTCACGAAGGACTCAAATTTCAAAGCCTACAAAGATTAACACTACCAGTGTTAATACAGGTCAAAAAGTCAAACCCGAAAGTTTGTCAAGAAAAAAATCCGATAAATTTTCAAAGGTTTGAAACAGGGCTGAATTATTTCAAATTTTGCATCAGGCTTAAAATCTCAAAATTCGACCCTCGAATTTGTTTAGTTCTGTGGTTCTTAAATTTTTTATCTTTGGACTCTTTTTCTTTCTCTCAACCACAATTTCCTTAAACTCAAAAATCAATTTAAGCCTATTTCAAGCAAAACTAACAGTAATTAAATTGAGGAGGTTTAAAAGCCTACCTCTTGAAGGTTAAACCATCGATCCCATTGCACCAAAATCACGCACCGGAACCAATCTCTACAGCTTATTGGTTTAGAACCTCCAATCAGTCCATCACAAAGTTGCCTCTATTCCAGCAACCAACAACAAACAAAAAAAACACACAGCACCCACCACTCTCCCCCTATCTCTCTTTTCAATACATCTAACCGATCATCACCACATGGCAAGTCTTTTCAACGATTGAGATGGGGAGAGGGGTTCACAAACTCACTAGATCTAAGATCAAAGGTGAGGCAAACCTTGTAAGCTTCTAAAATCCAACGAGAGAAAGCACTTCTCTTTCAAACTCTCTCTTATAACATAAAAACAAAGCTAAACAAATATCTAGATTTTTCTAATTACAAACTTATCCACTTAACTTGAATTTAAATTCGGCGTGAAACACAAACACTTGACTTATTGTGTAATTCATCGATAACATGACTTGCACACATCTCGAGAAAAAATCCTTTGATCATTATTCTCATCAAACACGTAGCTAACCAAAAATTCAGAAAAATCCGTAATAATTTTCGATCACGTTTACCGAGGTAACCGAAAACAGGCCAAAAATATTAGGGATATTACATTCTCCCCTCCTTAGGAATTTTCGTTCACGAAAATGTAACGCAACACACACCATAAACGAAACCAAGAGTAAACATGAGTCACAGTGCGCTGGTCTCACAGGCACGCAAGTCAAGGGATGAGATCCGTAGTAACCTGGATGTATTGCATGTGGCACTCGAAGAGTCATAATGGATTGCATCCGTACATGGACGCCTACACCCCAAGTGTTACGTGCAGGGAAACCGTCGCACAGTGACTCATGAAAAGAAAGCAAGATAGCACGATCCCATCATATGAAAGTAAAAACAGAATGACAAGACAAACCCACATAGCAAAATCCAGAAATTTGAAAATAAAGCCAAAGATAACGATGAGCTAGATAAAAAAAAAACCACAGATATATAGAAATGACAAGGTCCATAGCAAAATATACAAGACAAAACAAAACTAACTAGTAGGTCAAAAGTTTAAAACAAGAATATAAAAGAGATAGCAAAAGTAGGACCACCAGGTCCTAAGATAATCCATGCATGAAATATAAATACATGCCCCAAAAGATTAAAAAAATATCAGCCCAAAGCTGAACTAAAGCTCTCCCGCAGCAGTTGGATCAGCCTGATCCTGGTCACCATCCCCATCATCATCATCGCCACCATCCGCACCAACAACACCCTCATCGATAGGCACGCTGTGACCTGCTCCGGATGCTGAAGGGTGGTGAACGGACGCTCGAATGTCGGCCATGTACGTGCAATAATCTGTGGGGAATGCATGCTGCATGAGGTACGTTAGAGCCCCGCCATGTGTCTGCAACTCATGGCTCATAGAATTTGGTATCTTTGTCTGAGCTCCACGGATCTGGCGGCTCACGGTAGTCATCGGCGTGTGAACTCGAGGCGTGAGTATGTCACTCTTCGGGCGGAGTGCGAGCGGCAGGCCGGAGCAACGTGCGTCGGATCCTCCTCATCTTCCTCATCGGGAACTACCACGTCCTTGGGAGCCTTAACCAGTCGATTGTAGGTCTGACCCCAATTGACTAGTTTACACAGTTTGAGACCATCCATAGACTTCGGCTCAGTAGGGGGAGTGTCATATGCTGGGCCCGCTCGATAAATCTCAATCATGACGGAAATCAAACGAGCATAGGGAATGCCCTTTTTCGGCTTCTTGACTTACTTCCCCATTTTCTCCCGACCCTTAATAATTCCCTTTAAAATAATTTCAGGGGCACTAAACTAACGCTCCTTGAAAGTGGCAAATAGAATATGCTGAATAGGACCTATACGTTCGGATTTGTGACCAAAAGGGTAGAGGGCTGCCTTGAATATCTTGTCCAAGATCCACATGGAGTTAGGCATGTGTGAACGAACGATTGACTTACCCGACCCATGATGACCCTGGGTCATTTGGGTGATGACCTCTTGAAAAGGGATAAGCTTAGGGAAAGGAGGACCGAATCCCATAGTCTTGGAATGTGCCATAGGGCAGCGCATTGCCACGACAATGTCCTCAAGGTCAAACGTATAATCTCGTCCGTCAATCGAAGTATAAATTTTTTTACCATCCTCGCGGCACATATGTTGATAAAATAAGCACATTAAACGGGGATAGAAATGATCACTAAAGACAGTACAAAGTGAGGTCAATCGTACCTTTTCTAAATAATCTGATGCCACTTGAGTGGTTGTTTGTTGGTCAAACAATTCAGGTGAAAAACCCACTCAGTGGCAAAGCCTTTTATGCTCCAAAATTCATTGGGCTGTTCCCGAATTGGAGGGGGCACAGGTGGTGGAATCGGCTGTGGGGGTGGTGGAGCCGACTGTGAAGGTGGCTGAGCCTGTTGGCTTGAAGAACCAGCCTTTGAAGTTGGCTTCTTAGAAGTAGGTTTTCGGATGGGGGTGGCTTTCTTAGGCCCCATTCAATCAAAAAAAGCAACCCCAACAGAAGCAAGAAGATAAGGTTCCAAAAAAAAAATTAATGAGGGTTTTACCTTGAGAAAGCCCCAAATCCGATTCCCAGTTGTGCACTCCAAGGCCCTTGCACTAAGCAGTTGAATCCCCTCTGATTTCGGCCAAAATTTTGGAAGAGAACTCAAGAAAACAAAAAAAAAATCTGCAAAACCCCCAAACCCTCTGTGTTTAAAGCACGAAATGTTAAACCCCAAAACAGAACCAATCATAAATCGACAAAATCGACCCTCGATTTCAAATTCGTGGGTCGATTTCAAATTCGACCCTCGATTTCCTTAAAGTTTCTCAGGCCATATTTTGGCCCAAACAGCCTAAGTACTATTCATCCAAAATCGACCCACGATTTGGATTTTCGACCCTCGATTTTTCTAATACCTGTGACCTTCAAAAATTTTCCAAAATTTTGATATTTAAACCATTCCTTTGGGTCCAAATGGACCGCCGTTGAGCCCATTTCACTCCTATCACCGAATCCGACTATGACATCAGTATCATAGCCGAATTTAGCGTATAAAATTTAAAGAAAAAACTTAAAATTTACCCAAATTATTTCACATAGCCCTTAGGGTTGGATGTTCGGTTGAAGTCGCAAAATTTTCCGATTTTCCATAAAGTAGGTACGTTCAAACAGGCACAAGTTTAACATATATTGGACCGCCAAAATACTCGCCAAAAATTTTATATATATATAAAACAAGTAAGTACATCACAAAAGTCTAAAAACAAGACATCCCATATGCATTGTTTAAATAAAATCAATCAAAAAAGCGTGAAAATTATTCTCGGAGCTCAGCTTCTCACTCCCAAGTGGCTTCCTCTGATGTATGATTCCGCAATCGGACGAGAACCAAAGGAATCCTCTTAGTGCGCAGGATCTGCTCCTTGCGATCCAAGATCTGAATCGGGTCCTCAATCACCCTCAAACCATCTCGAAGCTCGATGGGTTCGTAATCAAGCACGTGAGTCGGGTCACGTATGTATCGACGCAGCGTCGACACATGGAAGACGTTGTGCATGCTCGACAATTGCGGTGGTAGCACCACTCGATATGCAACCTCTCCGACTGGGCCTAATATCTCAAAAGGCCCAACGTACCGAGGACTCAGTTTCCCCCTTTTTTCAAATTGCATAACGTCTTTCGTAGGCGAAATTCGAACAAAAACAATGTCGCCGACCTGAAAAGCAATTGTTAGCGATAATTTTTACGCAGAATATGTACCAAGTAATGAAATACACATCATCATATGCTAAGCTACTTGAAAATCTACGTGTCGCCGTTTGAGATCGGCATAGCTCTTCTGACGTCTCTGAGCTATTCGTAGTCGCTCGCGAATCAACCGAATAGTCTTGGTCGTACGCTCGACTATCTTAGGTCCAATAATGAGCTTTTCACCCACTTCTTCTCAGTTCAACGGCGATCTGCACCATCGTCCATATAAAGCCTCGAACGAAGCCATACCGATGCTAGCTTGAAAGCTATTGTTGTAAGCGAACTCGATCAAAGGTAAGTGTTGGTCCCATGACCTGTGAAAATCTAACATGCAAGCTCTCAGCATGTCCTCGATGATCTGATTCACTCGCTCAGTCTGGCCATTCGTCTGTGGGTGAAACGCTAAACTAAAGTCGAGAGGAGAACCCATCCCTTCTTGAAACCGCTGCCAAAAGTGTGAAGTAAATAACGGGTCTCTGTCTGACACAATACTAGCCGGTATCCCATGCAGTTGAACAATCTCAGTAAGGTATAATTCTGCAAGTCTACTGGCTGTATACGTAGTATTGTACGGTAGGAAATGAGCAGATTTGGTTAGCCGATTGACAATGACCCAGATAGCATTGTTCTTTCTCAGTGTTTGCGGCAACCTGAGAATGCAGTCCATTGAAATGGCTTCCCATTTTCACTCTAGTACAGGTAAAGGTTGCAATAAGCCCGCAGGATTCTGATGATCAACCTTAACCTATTGACAGACCAAGCATCGCGATACGTACTCAGCGACGTCGTGTTTCAAACCTCACCACCAGAAACTCTTCATCAAGTCCTGATACATCTTGGTGTTACCAAGATGTATGGCATACATGGATTTGTGAGCCTCTTCCAGAATGGTGTCTCGAAGCTTAGTACTCAGCAATACACATACACGGTCATGAAACAACAAGGTCCCATCTGCTCGAATGGAGAAATCCTTCTTGCTGCCACTCTCCACATCTCGTCTGATCGCCATCAGCTCATCATCGGTTACCTGAAGCTTCCTTATATTCTCGAAGAGCATAGGGCGCAATACAAGTATAGCCATCAATGCTCCCGAGCCTTTTACATCGAATCATGAGCTGTCCAAAGCCATATCTTCCAAAAGCTTCCATCTCTGAATCCGACTAACAAGATGTGACAACTGCGCTGAAGACCTTCTACTAAGAGCATCAGCAACAACGTTTGCCTTTTCCGGATGGTACTGAATCGAGCAATCATAGTCCTTCAAGAACACCATCCATCGTTGCTGCCTCATATTCAAGTCCTTTTGAGTGAATTGGTACTTGAGACTCTTGTGATCGGTGAATATATCGAATATCTCACCGTAGAGGTAATGTCTCCAGATCTTCAAGGCGAATATAACTGCTGCTAACTCGAGATCATGCGTCAGATAGTTTCTTTCATGGTCCTTCAGCTGCCTAGAACCATACGCGATGACCCGCTCGTGTTGATTAAGCACATAGCCTAATCCACCATAAGAAGCATCACTGTACACTGTGACCCGTCTTGACTGTAGATAGTGTGACTTTTACAGTACCAACGTAAGGAATGACATGTATAGACTTAAGTTTTTAATCTTATGCTGACCTATACAACGGTGCCTTATTATTATACTCATATCTTTTCTTATCTTCCAGACTCATATCTTAACACTTAAATTAACCTAAGTTTAATCTTACATAAGTCATATACTTAATCTATCATATTTAAGGTTCAAGGGTGATAGGATCACCATATATGACACCGTGTACGAGGTTACACTGAATCTGCACTCATCACACTCGTCATGAAATCTCATACCACCATTAGTTATGAGACATATAAATACGGTGTGATCCCCTCTTCGATATCATCTCAGTGAAACACCACGCAAAAGCATAAGCATGATCTCACATGCTCACGTATATGATCTAGCTTATCCTTAACTCGTACAACATAACTAAGAAGAATGAATAAAATTATCTTACTTGATGGATAGATTTATATTTAAGTTTACGTTATTTTTATACATATATACATTTATATAGCACTCCAATACAAATATAAGGTAACGTAATTATTAGTGTATGTGAAATCGAAAACGTGAAAGTTAGAGTTCAATTTCATGAGGAGATCAATTTTCTAAATCTTTATGCTATCGTGAAAATCGCGCTGAAGAGATAAATTAATATATGTGTATATATATATATATATATATATATATATATATATATATATATATATATATATATACATTATAATTGAATAATTAGATTGAAGGATATTTATCATTTCCTACGGAAGCCAAGGACATCTGTCCTAAAGTATTCAGAAGTTCTTTCTGCATTAATCCAACCAGTTAGAGCAATATCCAACAGATTTAAAATCGGTTATCTATGAAAGTTAGGACTTGGGTAAGGCTTAACCTCTATGCCAATTTTCAACACCGTCCGGCCGGTGGTTCGCCGACGGCGGTCAAACAAATGGATTGTTTGCAAATAGAAGTAAAAAAATGAATCGACCTGCAAAATATACAACTTTAATAGAAAGACAAAATACTAGATATGCATATTTACCGGATTTAAAGATTTTCATGTTTAATTAATATGCAGATTTAAAAGAAAGATAAAATATTAAATATGCAAACTTAATAGAAAAGTAAAATATTAAATATGCATATCTAATAGAAAAAATAAAATATTAAATAAGACCTCATATAAAAAAATAAAATATTAAACAGGCAGATCTAATAGAAAAATAAAATATTAAATAGTCAAACAAAGGGATTGTTTGAAAAGAGAAAAAAAAAAAAAATCTGACATACAAAATAAACTGGTTTAAGGGAAAATATAATATTAAACATGAAGGTTTATCAGAATTAAGAGATAATAAGGTTTAAATAAAATCGTAAAACCGTTAATGTGTGATCGCACGCACCCTACGCGACGAGACCTCAGAAGTACAGAGTGGATTGATGAGTACCTACCTGTTGAAGCATGAACGATAAATCTGCGACGATTTATATTGAAGAGTTCAACGTCTAACGCGATGATTCGTCTAAGTTGTTTTCTATTCTTTTCTCCTTCGATCTTGTCACAAGAAAGAGGTCGTTGTGATTGAGCGGGAAGAGCTTAAAAAGTTTTAGAGGAAAAAATTAGGAAATTTTGAAAGAAATGAATTAAAAAAAAAAGATTGTGATGACTAGAGTTTCTTAAAAGAAGATAAGAATAAAATTAAGACATGACTAAAGCCAAAACAACTTGACTTTAGCCGTTTTTCGTGAGAAGTGTATTTATGCCAATTCTACATATCCAATTATCCTTTTTAGACCCAGCGGGGGACCTTAAAACCCCTTTTTCCTAGCAAAAAGTAAAGTACACTAGTGAGCATTTTTTCCCATTGAGATGAGATGTAGGTGATACCCCGTTAATCTGATTCTTTATTATGAAAAAGCAGCACTGATCGGATGATTGTGCTGCTTCCTTTCATTGGTCAAGTGTCCCTACCTATACCAACAATCCACGCCTAAAAAAGTTTGTCACCCTTTTGGCTCATAGGTGTGGTCCCAATTTTCATTCAAATATAAATCAGTATATAATTCGAATCTAACATATCTGTCGTTCACATCAATAAATAATGAGGATCAATGTGCCATCTACTTAGATGGGTTAGCTATATATATTAAGTACATCTCTCTTTTCTTTTAAAAAAAAAAAAGTACGTCTCTCACAATTAGATATTTGGACATTTATATATGTCAGGGCCCGACAAATTTATATCTAGTTATATTAAGTACATCTCTAACTAAAAGGCTATTACTTATTTATTAGGACTGCTACGTGCACACCACTTTCTTCTCGAACATTATTTTTAGTGGTATACAAAATTTTACTATTTGTCCACGACCTAATGAAAAATTAATAATAATAGATTTTGTTCGCTTTGGTTAATAAAGATTCAAAACATATATTACTTGGTAGAAAGTGTGTCATAGCAGCTTTTGGGTGCACATAAACTTTCTTTATTATTATTTTTTCTTTTAGTTAAATAAAAAAAAAAATTCTAAGCACATACCAACTTTTGAAATCTGCACACTTAGTAGATTTATGTGTGCAGTAAGAAAAAAGTATGGTGCTCGTAGGGGTTCTCTTATTCATTTGTTTCAGCTCTCTTATTTATTTTTTTAATGAGATTAAGCTTCATCAGGTGAGCGCTGACTCAACTTTGTTAAAGAAATTGACTCTGAAACTGCTGCATCAATAGATTTTAATGCTTAGTCTTAAGGTTGTTTTGCCATGTAATATGATTAATCCACTTTGTTCAAGTGATCAAACTTCATGTGACCTTCACTTAGCACAAAAATAAACCCGTTGGATCGCTAGCATCCAATCCAAGCACTTCAACATCAACCTTATGTTAGATACCATACAAACAATAGTAAATATTAAAATGCCCAGACGGAACCGTTAGAATCCTTTAATGGCACAATTTTAACCACCTTGAGGTGGTTGAAGTTGCACCTTGTACAATGTTTCTTTGTTCGATAACAGAGGGTGTCCCAACCCTTTCGAGGGAAGGACTAGTCCCCATGAGTACATGTGTTTACCACTTGCACATGACTAGGAGATTCGGTAGCATGACCTTGAGTTGCATATCCTACTCATCTACTGTCACAGGCAGGGTCCGGTCAAAATTTGTGTGGCCTAATAAGAAAATTTCAAATGCTCGATCCGACCCAATCTGATGGTGCACACGACCTGATATTGCACTCAAGCCCACCCGTAAACCTGCCCTGCCCCGACCTGATGTCCAACCTGACCCAATAAAAAACTCAATTTTATACTTTTTACATATAAAATATCATGTCAGGTTGGATCGGGTTGACCATCACCCGACCCGACCCAATCTGAAACTTGGGTCGGATATCTCATGCCCGACCATACCCAACAAGTCAACGTTATGTATCCAATCGAGTAAAATATTGGGTCGACTAAACCTGTTGGCAGTCCCAGTAACAAGTTTATCAATAAGAGTTTCATCTATTCAACTATAAGACGTAAAAACCTGTTGGCAGTCCTAGTAACAAGTTTATCAATAAGAGTTCCATCTATTCAACCATAAGATGTAAAAATAGATTACCAAAGGAGCCCCAAACTCCACCATCAACCATGATCCAGGGAAAGTGTGATGACCTAGGCCCACATGTTACAATATTGTCCGGTTCTTGGCTTAGGTCTCCGCCTCGGTTTTGTTTTTGGTATGGGCTTAAGTCCCCACCCAAAACGTGTCATGAGATATAGCGTCCGCAATCACATATAGCCCAGGGTTAGGACTTTTCTCTATCCGATGTGAGACTATTACAATCCCCTCACCTTATAGAAAAGTCGTCCTCGACTCTGATACCATTTTGTGACGACCCAGACCCACATGCCGTAATATTATCCGATTCTGGGCTTATGTTTCCGCCTCGATTTTGTTTTTGGTATGGGCATAAATCCCCACTCAAAATGCGTCATGACATATAATGTTCGCAATCACATATAATCCAAAATCAAGACTTTTCTCTATTCAATGTGGGACTATTACAGAAAGACACTTGACAATTATTACAGTACCCATACAGTGGTTCTACCATTAAATAAACAAATATTACTACTTGATCTACTGGCCCAAGTGGCTCCTATGTTCATAGGGTAATAAAGCCAAATTTGACTGAGTCTCCCCACGTTACTAAAAACTACTAAACCCTAAACTATACGTATGGTAAAGTATAAGATTCGAGACAAATTGCCTCCATCACCTTTCCAGCTTTGTGGGAGGGAGAGAGAGAGACTTCCCTATCTAAAATTGCCCTAACAAGTGTCACGTGACTTCATTTCAACCAATGGAAAAGACAACCCACAAACAGAAAACACGAGAAGAACATAAATATAACAATCCAAAATGTTAACTGTAAATAAATGAAGGAATTGACTTCTCGTAACCGATACGGTAAGATTATCTAGCTATCAGGTCGACCAGATAGCTGACCTGACCCGATAATATATCGGGCCTGGTACGTAAAGTTGATACATTAGGTCAGGTCGGGTCGACCCGACCTGATATTTTTATATATAAAAGTATAGAATACGGGTTGAGTGCACCATTGGGTCAGGTCAAGTCAGGTGCACCATCGGGTGGTATCGAGTCGGGCAATTGCAATTTTCTTATTATGCAACCAAAACTTTGACTCGATCCGACCTGTTGACAAGCCCTTGGTGTAGCGTTTAAATGCTGCACCGCCAGAGGAGTACAACGGCACACCCAAACACAAAGGAAGGGGAAAAAATGATTATCACAAATTTGTCGTCATCATCATCATAGCCTTAATGGGGTCAGCTCCGTAAGTCTTATTTCTCCAATCGTTTCTTATTAGTGCTAAGCTCTCTGTAATTTTGTAATCCTTCATATCCTTTCTTACAAATTCCATCCAGGTCTTTACTAGTCTTCCTCTTCTCCTATGTCCTTGTGTTTGTAGCATCTCAACTCTTCGTACAAGCTCTGCTTTTGGACTCCGATGAATATATCTAAACCACCTCAAGTTATAATCAGCACTCTATCTTCCAATCACTTTATTGTAGCCCAACATTGCGCATTATATAATATGACAGGTCTAACCACCGTCTTAAAATATCCCTTCAATCTAAATGAAATTCTTGGGTCGCCAAGGTATCAAAAATCGGCTGATACCGATATGTATAAACAATCGACGAAACCGATACGTATCGCATCTCAACCGATACATCTTGATTTCAACCGAGACTTTTACTTTTCTTTTTTTTTTTAAATGGCCGATATGTATCAATATCGGCCAATACGTATCGGCCTCGGGTAAACTGATACCCAAGATCGATACCGATTTTATTACCTTGTGGGTCGCACAATACTCCGTTGAGCGCTACCTTGCGTCCATTCCATCCAACTTTCATTAATCTTATTTGACAAGACCTCTTCAAATCTATCATCTAATTATAAAATTTATATAATAAAATTTATGACAGTATGGCACAGTTATCAATAGTTTATTATTAAAAAATAAACGGTGACATATTTCATCAATTTTTAAAGGTTTTATCCTATAAACTCTTAAGAAAGGCTGTGTAACGTGGGTACATAGTGCCATATGACACCCAAAAATGTAGAAAGATTAGACTGGGCAAATGTACCATAGTCCAAAGACCCTTTCTCCATGGTTACTGAATCAGGTCTTTAATAACGCGTATTCTGCAGACGTCAGATTTTGATAGGAAGGCTTGATAGAAGACTCTTCACAGGCTAAAACACTCGCAGTAATAAGAGTAAGTATCGAGTCTCTTAACCTTGTCACTTTTAAGCCTTATTATGTGGGTGTCATCCTCGTTTAAGGATCTGTACCATCTTATGGGATTCAGACCAAGGATCAAAATTTTGGGTTTCATTTCGATTTCGGAGGACACCGAAATCAAAATTTTAAACTGAAATTTCGGTTGAAAATTTGAATTTCAGCTGAAATTTTGGCCGATAATTTTAATCCCATACAAACAATGATTGAAATTTCGGTCCTATATTATCATTTCGGTGGGGATACCGATAATTTTGGCAGAAATTTCGGTCAATTCGGCTGAAATTTTGATCCTTAATTTAGACCATCAAATCCAAGAACTTTAATATAAGAGTTAGTCTACAATGTGCTCACCCATAAGTGTGTGTTAAAGCAGTTCACACATTTGTGACTGTGTGATGTACACAAACTTCCATGCTTTAGAAGTCCATGCATGTCATACAGTTACACGGAAGTGATGAGTGGACGCTCATTGCAGACTAACTCTTAATATAAACTCTACGCTAGATATGAGCAACAATCTCATAATCCAAATCCTCTAACGAACGTAATTTTTTTTTAGCTGAGTGATCTTCATATCATACTTGGGATTGCTCTTTGGAGGCACATAGCAACCTAGTTAAAAGAGCAGGTTTAAATTGCTCATTTAAAGATAATCGAAATCAACTCTTTTACTTTCCAAAAGAACTAAGAGCACTTACAACCAAATACATTCTCATACTAAAGTTCTCTGAGCCAGAGCAGAGCTGCTCTTTGCCTCCACAGAGCAATCCCAAACACAGCCTTAGACACTTGGACAATTTAGATTAACAATAAAATAAAGGGACCGTCTCTCCTGACTGTCATTTCAACACCAATTTGGTGTTTATGTGATCTCACACCATTAATGGTTGATTATGTGGGTAATCCACACTGTCAAAGTGATAGATCATACATCAAATGACAATGAGTCCAAAAATCAAGCTTTTTGAGCAATTCAAATCATCCAATCTATTGAGTATAATACCAACCATTGTTTTTAGTTTGAATGGCTTATATCAAAGTTCATCAATTAGATGGTTCATATCGACCTATAGGCGTGCATTTTTGGGCTAAGATATGCTATAACGATGGATTGCCACTTGAGAAATTTAGATTGGCCAAGATGCGTGTCACATGACATAATGATAAATCACACGTCAACGGTGTGAGATAAAAGTTACAACTTTAGTGGTGTTAGATCATTTGAACACCACTCTGGTGTTTAAATGTCAGAACTCACGACTCAGGAGCCATTATCCCTAAAAAATATGACACAAAAAGTCAAAAAGTAGGAACGTGAGGGCTTTATGTGAGGCCCAGAGTAAGCGCCCATTACCTCCAAGAATGAACAAGCCTCACCAGATGGTGGGGTTATACGTTTTATTATCTGGAAAATGGACACACAGGTTGAACAACAAATAATCTGAAAGGTAAAACAACACCAATTCGCAGTGTGTCAGTGAACAGCCAAATTTCCCCGCAAGCAAACAAAATTCAATACAGCAAAGATAAGCCAGCAATGAGAGATTACACATGAGAGGGTTAAAATAACATTCCCACCAGTTACTCCAATACATAGACCAAATGGTGTTTGGGCTTCTACTGCCCAATTAACAATCAGATGGTGGTAATATGTTGGCCACCCTGTGTTATAACTCCAAAGTAAAAAATGGGTTAATACCTAGGCATTTTTGGTGTATTGGTTAGATCCTTAACAAATGCTATCAGGACCATGGATCAAAATGCCGGAAAACCAGTGCGTATCGTCCGAGCAAAAAACTGGTACGTATCGGATGATACGTACCGGAACAGTAAAATACCGGACGATACATTGAATGTATCGTCCGGTATCAGCTATACAAAAGGGCGATACGGTACATTTAATGTACCGTATCGTCCACCTCCGATACCGATACGTATCGTCGGACGAAATTTTGATCCATAATCAGGACTAGCATCACGTCTCGAGTTCGAATCAGGGCTAACAATTGGATGACTTGAGGAAAAGGGTACCTAAGGGCCTCAAATTGGTACCCAAGCAGGCAGAGCCAAGAATTTTCAAGCTCTGTTAACACCCAAGCATTTTGGTGAATTGATTAGATCCTTAATGAATGGAATCAAAACCAACACCCCGGATTGAGTTCAAATCCCGAGAAGGGAGACTTGAAAGGACTACTAGGATCCCAAAGGGGGTAGGCACTCAGGGGCAGAGGCAAAACAGAGATTTTATTCAAAGGGGCAAGTGATGGTTGATAGAAATTGTCAATAGTTGTTTTAGCACACTTGATCTTGAGATCATGGGCCTAGAGTCACTAAACACATGATTGAGATAAAAAATGATCTCTATTGTCCAATTAAAGTAGTCAAACACTATCTAAAATTAATAGTTGCAATGCAGATCCAACATATTTTTCTTTTACCGGAAAAAGGCTCAAATCTATTGCAAAAACACCAAGAAGAAGCTCGGAAATGATACAAAGGAGAAACAACAAAAATACAAAAGGAACAGAGACGAAGGAAATAGAAAAGGCAAGGACACCAGCGGCAAAATATCTCCTCCCCACGAAATCTCAGAGTAGCTACATGGTAACTCCATCAATGCCCGAGCTCCCATCCTTATCAAGAGATACCCACAGATACATAAGATGTCTAATACTCTTCAGAATAGAACCAATCGGACGGCATTTTCGATTGAACACACAGTTGCTCCTTTCTAGTCATATACCCCAAAGAATTGGGAAGGCAGCTACTCTCCAAAAAAGCTCCTTGGATGCCAAACAAATTTGTGGCCATACCAAGAGACCAACAACTGAGAGACCAATTCTGGGAGCACCTAACTCAGCTCGAAAGATTTCAAAAGAGTATTCCAGATTTCGGAAGCCACCCAACAATGGATGAAGAGGTGAGAGATAGACTCTTCGACAAGAAGACACATAGGACAACTGTTGGGAATGAATTTGTCTCTCGCAAGTAACTAGTTCATCGTCAAAATATGCCCATGAACAGCCGTCCAACTGAAAGATCTCACCTTCGACGAGACCAGGGCTTTTCAAATAAAATTCCACTCTACCACTATCATCGGATGGCAAAAGAGGATCCGGTAAAAGGATCTAACCAAGAATAATCTGTTCTTAGACGCCAGCCAGATTCATGCATCCCTCTGTTGCTGATTACGCTTAGCACCATAAAGGAGCAATGATATGCGCAGCCAACATATCATTAACCACTTTGAATCAGTCTTTTGACTCAACGGCTTACACCATTGATCTTGAGATCATGGGAGTCAACTCACACAGAACACATGGCGGGTCCACACAACACACATCCCAAAAGAGACCCGTGCCAATGCATCTACACACTCAGATTAAGTACCTAATACCTAATACCAAAGTAAAAGCCACCACAAAATGAGCCATCATAGACGAGTCCCCGGAAGGGGGCGGCCTCAAAAAAGGTCCAAAAATAAGGTCAGAGTAAAAGTTGTCATAGAGTGGGTCGTCACAAACATCAGTTGTAAAGCGTGGCGGTGTGTTCGACCTCCACTCTTTGCTCCACTGAGGGCTAAGGCATTTTTGGTGTATTGGTTAGGTCCTTTACGTGTTCATCGTTACAACTTTACCCTCTCTATTTTGGGGTCGACTTTGCGAGTCCTATTTCTCCACCTATTTTTTACCAGTGTTGAACTCTTTGTAACTTCGCAAATTTTCATATATTTTCTCATAGGTTCCCTCTAGGTCTTCATTGGTCTCTTCTTCTCCTGCTTTTGTGTGCTTGTAGCTTCTCAACCCTTCGTATAGGTTCTGCTTCGTGCCTCCAATGAATATGTCCAAATCGCCTGCAACGACATTTCGTAACTTCTTCCTCTAAAAGTGTCACTTTCAGATTTTCTCTGATATACTCGTTCCAAATTTTATCCTTTCTTATTACTCTACACATTCATCTCAACATAAGCATCCTGGCCACATGTACTCTTATCTTCTTGTCGTTTTTTCGTAGCCCACCATTTCGCACCATCAACCGTGTTATAAAAACATCCCTCAAGGTCCTTTACACATCATCCCCTACATAAGTACCAATGATAGGATTTTTTTCCGAAGGAGCATCAAATACTAGTACCATCCCATCATGGGCATTCATACATGATCGGAAGGTGTATATTTACATAAAACAGGAAGATAAGTATCGAGGACCATCATATAAAATCTATTCCTGCCCACAAGTCATTTTTTCCTCAATATGAAAAAATGGGATAATTTTATATATTCCTTTCCAAATTCACCAAAGAGAATAGCTAGCAGTAAATTATCCCTCTGCCGTCCTCTTCCTTCCACATTTTACCAGCACCATAACTGATTTCCCTATCTTAAGTAAAGAAAACCAAAACAAAAAGAACAATAAACATAATTACCAAAAATAATATCATCATAATCTGCCCCTTAAAACCGGCCTTTTTCATAACTACAGCCACCTTTTTCTGCAAAAATAACAAAAACCATTTCAGCACCCGGATCAGCTTTCAGCAACAACCATGTCATTCATAAATAAATAACTAAAATGGGTAAATAAGTAGTGCGAGATTGCAGGTTCTCGCCTCTGCAACCAATGAGATTTTCATTTTTCAGAAAATGACAGAAAATAAGCCTTCTATCCATTGCGAATTTAACAAATAACAACCTGAACAAAGTCGAGCTTATTCGAGGTTTTGTCCATGTCCATGCTCAACTCATCTAAAATCTTTTCCTGCACCACCAGAAAATATTAGTGGTCACATTCAAAATGCAAATAAATGCCCAATTAGTCATGCCACTCCATGATTAGAGAGCTGCATAATCCTACTTTTAAATTTAATAAATGGGTCTTCGGCGCTGTTTGGTTTAGCGTCACCGTCGCTTCTGCAACCTGATTCCTGCAAAAGTGAGAATCTGGAAGCAGGTTTATTCAGCTTCCGGAATTTAGCCCAATTTCAGTGTTTTCTAGCTTTTGTGAGAATCAGTTGGACGAAAGGCAGTTTTTACCAAATGCCAATTACAGACCCTATAGCGATTATCAAGTCCTGGAAGCCAGAAGCGAGCCCTGAGAATCATTCCCAGACAATACCTTGAATAATATTAAATCCTAGCTCATATGCCAAATTGCTTTAGAAAAAAAGAAAATGAGAGAAAAGAAAACTATAAATGGGACATATTTCTAGCCATGAATCTGTCACTTTCAAAAAAGAAAGTTGCTTGTTATCTTTTAAATTTAAAAGCTCGGAATTCCGATTACTTTGAGAATTGATTCCCCCCTCTGAATCCAAGGAGGTAAACCAATGAAGCATGCATTACCTGCCCTATCAGTTCATCGTGTATAGTAAGCCCTACACCTCCAATTCTTTGCACGCTTGCACTGAGCTCATCCAGTTCTTCATCTTGTTGCCTACAAAGTAAAAAGTATATTGGCAATTCAGCAAACATAAGCAAAATAAAAAATATCTAGATTAGAGATACTTTCACTCATAACTACTGTAAAATATTATTGTAAACTCAAAGCCAACCGCCAGCATAAGCAAACTCACAATTTCCTCCCCATTCGTTGTACATTACGAGGAACAGATGCACCAAAAAAAATATTCAGATGTGTCGGTATTAGGTACCCAACCTGAGTGCCAGCCTTGGCACTCAGGCCAATCTCCATATCAAATGGTCAAGCCTCAGGAAGTGCTCAGTTATTTATCAGCATGCAAAGCAATGACAGTACACTTTTGACCTTTCATTGATTTGGTGCTCAACAATATCTAGGCATTCCCCAAGGACGTTGGAGAGAGATTGACCTGAATGCCTACGCTGGCACTCGGGTCCGGTGCCTAATTCCAACTCATTTCAGATAGCCCATCACCGAATCAAAAGGCTGTGAAAAAACAATGATTTAATAGCCTCCCACTTCTATCATGCGAAGATCTAATATCTTATGATCGAAATTTCCCCCAGGGCAAAGGCAATTGGATACGATACAAAAGATTAATACTCAAATCACATCTAAGACAGGTGAGAAAAAAAAGCACAGAAAAAATAAAATATTTACTTCATAAGGAGTAGCTGTTGATCAGATTCGGATGATATGAAATCATCAGTGTGTTGGGTATTGTACTGATTAGATTTTCCACTCTGATAAAAACGATCACTTGGAAGCCTCATTAGCCCTTGGCGCATCCCATTTACACTGGAATCAACCATATTGATCTGCTTCTTTCCAGCTTCTACAGCTTTCCTGATCCTACTGACCTAAAAAAACATTTGACTTTTTAAGAGATCTAAAGCATTTAACAAAACTTAAACTTGAAAGACCTCACCATTTAAATTGCTAAGAAATTTTTAACAGGATAATTTTTAAATCAGAAATTCACGGATGATTGAGCACTTTTCTTGCAATATTACGAATTATTTAAATAAAACCACAAATATACTTACAAATAAAATTTTAAAATAAAACATAGTACCTGATTACGAGCAGTGCTGGTCCATCTAGTTCGTTTTTCAAGCTCGAGTTCATTGATGCCATACCAGGATGGATCTCTTGCTGCAACTGTGATTGCCTTATCTAGTTCATCCACCTTCCTATCAAGAAACTAACTGTTCAACAAAAGCAAGTAGGCTCCGACAAGAGATTGTGAATTTGTGAGCAGTTCACATCTACACCAAAAAGAAGGCAATGGTGAGCACCAATGCAGATCATTCACAGGGATACCATGGAGATTGTTCATATCTCGAAAACCACTTGATCAAACTTCCAGGCGTTTGATCAAAATCACGCAAGAGCCTGTGACTGGATCGCTGAAGTGTCTGAACTGATCATAGGCACCGAAAGTCCATATTTAATGCTAAAAAAGGTGTTGATCAGATGGTTAATATTGTCTTATGGGTGAAATTTTTCGGCTGTGTCAGATCAAATTCTACATGGAAATCTTCCAAGTGGACAATCTAGACCAACATACAACTATTCCATGTGTGATGTAGTTTCCCTGAACACCATCCTCAATGATTAGCACCAAGGCTCAACCACCTAATACCACCCTTTTCAAATATCTACTGCTGGTGAAATTTAAAGAGCATAATTTCTCCTAAGCCAGTGATGAATGACTATGCTATATTGTTCATAAAACTGAACAAGGGGATTCAAAACTCAAGACTGTGTCATTTGAAAAAAAAATTTGTTTATGGCCGGGCCTTTATATAATTTTTTCTAAGTTCAAATTTTACAGCTATCTTTATTTGATTTATTCAAGTTGAAATTTTACAATTGCCATGGATATTGATTGATTGATGAAGTTAGCAACATTTTCAAAACTACAGAGCAAATGATCTTGTTAAAAACTATTCATATTACCTGCCACACAATGCTCTCACAACTGGCAAGAAGCTCTTTTGCCAGATGAACTTGCTCTCCTGTGTTTGAAGGAATCTTTTCCCATTGGTGAAATGTACTTTGCAGTTTATCAATCTGACAGAGTAAGCGGATATTTTATTTAAATATTAATCTTATAGAAACAATTGTAGATGAACCAATGCTTGGCAAAATCATGCTGAAAAAATATGTTTATATGGCAATGCTTCTTCCCCATGCTGAGAAAATAATTTAATCACCAACACATGAACCAAAACAAGAGTGTGAACACTTTAACAGAAGAAATATAATATAACTCTAACTTTTGAACAACAAAATGAATTTTTACAAGGAACCTGCCTTTTATAAAATAAAACAATCTTTAAAAAAAAATACTGGAAACCAAAATATAAACATATATTGCATACCTTTGAAGCACATGTTGCAAGCAAAAATGACACAAGAATGCACAGAGCCATGCAAAATATAATATTGCTACAAGAGAATAGCATAAGAACTATCTGATTCATTTATGTCACCAACCTCACTTGATCACTTTGACCACTGTCGCAGTCTAGCATGCATTGAATGCTAGGTTCATAGAAAAGGAAAATTAGCTACAACCTGAAGCAAACAAGAATGGGGTTTGATCAACCCAATAGAAACTAGAGAGGAAAGGGAGAGAGAATTTTCTGTCAAGATAGAAAAAGGGAGCAAGAAACTACAGATAAGAGAGAGAGAGAGAGAGAGAGAGGAATGTCAAAATAGAAAGGGGGACGACACGGGTGGGAGGTGAGGCATCAATTCCTTTCATCAAGGAGGGGCTCCAGTAAAAAATAATCAACAATCGATTTTTTCAATCTCTAAAATAGGATCTATGTAGAATTAAGGGTTTGATACCTGAATTCCATAGGCGATTGAACATGAACAACTTTGTCAAATGGCTAGGGAAGGTTGAGAATATGTTCAATTTGCAGGATATACTGGGCCATCAAAAAGTCAAGCAAGTAGGAACGAAATTTTCAAGCTATGCCGTTGATTGTTGAGATGATTTTCAATTGAACCATCTCAAATATTGGGAGAAGATGAAAACTCATCTTTGATGAAATATTCCATAGGTAAATCATTCTTGACATCTCTATCAATGACGCCAAAATTTATGGCAACGTGATAATGGTGTTACAGATTATATGGAGGAATTTTATCCACTTACTACAAGGACCAATATTCAAGAGGCGAAAGAGTAACGTGTAGGAAGGTACATCAATGGTTTTTCAAACACAAATTCAAGACGAGCTTGTCGTGCACTGTATTTAGAGAGGGGAAGGTGCCTATAGAGGTGCTCTTAAAATGGAGGAAATCCTCAAATGGAGTTGCAATTGTAAGGCAAAGGGGCAAAGGGGTCCTTTTCTTTTGTTTAGATCATCAATGATAACAAAGGGAGTCTAGTTAAAACAATAGAACTCACGCAGCCCACACTCCAACCACAAATCTACCAAACCGTCAACAAGAAAGAGAACACGAATAAGTTGCTACCCCTACAAAACCACCTCGAACAGCTAAAGGTGAATATAATTGCTTTAGGTGTTCATAAACTACCATCGGAGGTGGTTTGGACTTTGGACAGATGGTGTTTATTGATTTGGAAGGGAAAGGCTTATGATAAAGTGTCGAGACAAATAATTTGGTGGATGCAAAAGAAGAAATACATCCCAAATTAATATATTAAGATTATCAAAGACATGTATGGGAAAGTAGTAACTAGTGGAAGAACTACATATGGAGAGATAAATGGATTCTCTATTGGAGTTGGGCTGTATCAAGGGCCTGCCTTGAGTCCTTATTTGTTTGCCCTAATCATGGATTAACAATCGACAAACAAGAAGAGATTTTATACTATTTGTGGATGATGCGGTACTAATCGCCCAAACAAGGAAACAAGCAAATGATAAGTTCGAATTATGGAGAAAGGCCTTCGAGTCAAGAGGTTTGAAAATTAGCAGAACAAAAGACGAAATACATAGAGCGCAATTTCAGTGAACATAATACCATGGAGGAGGATTTAGTTAAATAGATAAGCATCTACTGCCACACTGTCATTAATTTGGATATTTAGGCTCTAGCTTACAATTAGATGGTGGGTTTGAGGATAGCATCCCAAATATGATTAATGCAGGTTGAAAGAAATGGAGACAAGCGAGTGAAGTATTGGGTAACCCAAGAGTTCCACTTCGAATTAAGGATCATTTTTAAAAGACAGGGATAATACTTGTCATACTACATGGTGCAAAGAATGTTAAGCTACAAAAGAGCGACAAGAAGATAGAATGCACAAGGTTGAGATGTTGATATCAAGAGGGATTTGTGGCGTTACAGGAAAGGATAGAATTACGAATGAGTATGTCGGAGGAAGTTTGAGAGTGACACCTATAAAGGAATAAATTATGGAATGTCGTTTGAGGTGGTTTGGGCATGCCCATCAAAGGTCTAAAGCAAACCCTATACAGAAGTGACATGAAGGATTGCAGGGTCATGGAGGCCTAGCACTTCTCATAAACGAGTGGAGAAATAGGACACAAAGTTGACCACAAATAGATGGAATAAGGCTGTGATGATGATGATGCCAAAACAACAATCATTTTGAGTGTACATGGTGAGGAGAAGTAGTAGGTTAATTTAGCATGCAACAAAGAACCGCATGATAACAATGGGCAATAGGCAGCGAGCCTACATATATGACAATGAAGATAAGTAAATAAAAAACGAAGAACTTGAAGAGGATGCCAATGGGAATACTTTACTCATTCAAAGGGTTATTCTCTCTTCAACAAAAATACTTGATGAAGATTGATGGATGTGATCAAATACCTACCTTACCAATTGCACATTAGGTGGATGATTATGCACCATTATCATGGATAGAGAAAGTGAAGAAAATATTGTTTCACAAAAGATGATGAAAGTTAAATTAAAGGCTCATGCCCCTACGAAAGTTAACAATTCAAGCAGAGAAGTGAGTTTCTTGTCAAAACATGTAGTATATAATCATATATATAGCATAGGGAAAAAATTGAAGGATGAGATATGTTGTGATATGATTCCCATAGATGCATCACATATTGTCTTCTTGGCAGGCATGACCATATGATCGTGATACTGTTCATCAAGGGAAGATAATATGTAGGTGGTGCGAAACAACGAAAGTGACCTCTATTTACAGAAGATGCCTTGAACCAAATCTTGTAAAGGGTGTAAGAGTCTTCTAAGTTTGCGGGAGATTGCAACGACAGTAAGACACGGCCTCTAAGGGTTGGTCTCTCCCTTCTTGTGAGATTGTGGGTGATCAAGTTATGATAGAGGTGACTCAGCTATGGTTATATCATGGATTTCCAATATCACTACACTACATTGGGAACATATCACCTAGGTTACGGAAATGAGGAAACTACTAGACAATTTATCCAAGTAGCAGTGCACACATACACAATGGGGTAAACTTTAGGGCTAGTGAAATAAATATAGGCGCTTTGGCAAGCCAATTTAGAGTAAAAAAATTTAGGCGAGATCGATAGATACATAACATGTCGTTTCAGCAAGTTGATCATCAGTTAAAATTTTACCTTTACCGGCAGACCAAACAAAGGCCAGATATATGAGGGAAGGGGTGTGCCTTCCAAAGGGATGATAACACCTCAACTTTGGCCATAGGCCTAATAGCCTTAAACAAATACTTAACAGCAAAAAGCCTTGTGTTGTCTAGCCACCATATTACATAACTAGCATAAATCTATTAGTTAAAATGACAAAATAATTTGGCTAATTGTCATATTTGGTCAATGCCCTAAGAATGGGATTAACTTGGAAAAAGACCCCAAATAATTTTTTGTTAGGGATCTGTTTGATAGCAGCGAAACATCAAACAGGAAATGAAATCAACTTCCTAGTTGATTTTTGACGAAATGATTTCCCGTGGAAACAAAATTTTGTTGTTTGACTAGACTGTCTAACAAATGATTTCCATTGGAAATTGATTTCTCTTGTTTAATTAATGTGTCTAGAAAAGAATATGAAAAAGGGTTTTTTTGTCCAAACAATAAAACACTAGCCCTTCTTATTTGGAAAAGGGCTTTTTCTATCAAACTTAGTGTTAAAATGAAGAAAAAATATTATGGTGTTGGTGAGAAACTCAGTTTCAGCCACCTGAGAGGTTGAAATGATTTCCTCCTCAAATGGCTTGGTGTATGGAAATCGAGTTTCTATGTGGGGCCCACTTAATTTACTTTCCATCTCCTTAGAAGGCTATCAAATAGAAACATGGAAACTGAATTTCTTTTCCTCCAATATTTGGCATTTCCAAATTATGAAAAATGACCTAAAGAATGACTTGGATAGAAATCATTAATTGTTACAATACCCAATATAATCAATCAGCTACATATATTATTATCCTTTTGTTTAGAAGAAATATTAATACTTAATTTTTTATTAGTGGAAATGATAAAATAGTTTCGTAAAGTGTCATACATGGTCAATGGCCCTAAGAATGGGATTTTGGAAAATGACCAGGAAAAATAATTTTTTCCTTAAATTAGCATGACTGTAATAGAGATGGGAGATTTAGAGAGACACGTGAATAGAGAGGAGTAATCTAATAGGAGACGAGGGGAGGGTTAGATTTATGATGTAATTGTATGTTCCAGAATGTGAGCTAAGGATGTTGATCAACAACATCCTTAACTCACATTCAGTATATGCAGTAATAAATGAAAAATACTAACAACACAATCAATATATATATATATATATATATATATATATATATATATATATATATATGTGTGTGTGTGTGTGTGTGTGTGTGTGTGTGTGTGTGTGTGTGTGTTAAGGATGTCGAATTGTCGATCAACGACATCCTTAACACACATTCAATATGTGCAGTAATAAATGAGAAATACTAGCAACAACGATATATATATATATATATATATATATATATATATATATATATATATATATATATATATATATATATATATATATATATATATATGTCTCTGTGTGTCTGAGAGAGAGTTAAGAATGTCGATCAACGACATCCTTAGCTCACATTCAGTATATGCAGAAATAAATCAGAAATACTAACAACAATCGATATATATATATATATATATATATATATATATATATATATGGACATGGAATAAAAGAAAAATATATATTCTCAAGAGTGGCATAAGCACAAGCAACTGATCATAGGCTTTATCTGAGTCCCATTACGACAAACAGGAATCCACATTGGGTGGTGCCCAAAAGAGGATAGATAATCATTGACTTTTTTTTTATCGGCGATAATCATTGACTTTGGAAATAGGATTTAATGATTTATAGAAATCCTGTACAAGTTAGGGAATGGAACTTCAAATGTGAAACTCCACTACATAAATCAATCCAAGACAAAATACGATCCCCACTTTCAAGGTTGAAGTGAATTTTTCTTTTAGCATAATCACAATTTGTATAATCTTTCCACTTAGCAGGACCTCCAGATTTCCACCCACACGATAGGAGAAGCAAGCAAGGTTTCTCATATTTGGTCATGAACACATCCACCAGAGCTCGAGCTTGTCATGGAAAGACGCTAATCTCCAACACCAGTCCACCATTTCCCTAAGCGTGTAAGATTGAAGTCCTTAAGGCAATGGATGCCAAGCCTTCTCGAATCTCTGGAAAGCTGGACCTCAGCCCAGTTAACCAAATGAAAACCTTTGTTCCTTTTCATACCGCCCTAAAGAAAATTGCCCCAACTTGCTTGAATTTTCCACAATTTAAGCAGGGAACCTGAATTTTCATTTAATATATTGGGATATGTGAACGAGAGGCTTTCACCATAGTAATCTGGCCTGGGAGGGAGAGATACTTTCTTTGCTACGAGTTTAACTTAGTTTCAAAATTTTATATAACAAGAGCCCAAATCAGACCTCTCTAGTGATCCAACCCGCAGCAGAACGACTAAATAGCTGATGGGGAGGCTACCTCCCTCATAGACTACGATTCCAGCACACTCCCTAAAAAAGAGGAATCGCATTAGATCCCACACAAAGTCTTGACTAAAATTAAAGTATTGGCCAGTACAAACCTCAACAAGGGTCAAGATGGTTTTAGGTTCACTGCTTGATCGACTGAAGCCTTAGTAAAAAATCATGTTGTCAACATACAACAGAAAGTTGACGACAAAACCTTCAGAGGAAGATGGGATCCCCTTAAGAAGACCAAAAAGTGCTTCCCTCCCAATTATCACAATAATTGCTTCATAGCAAGAATAATCATGAACAGATCACAGGTCTCCCTATCTTAGCCTTGGATGCTCCAAAGAAGTCGATTTGGCCTCCGCTGATTAATATAGAAAATTGCGTTATGCATATGCACCACTAAATCTATCTCCTCCATTTTACTCTAAAATCCAAATAGACATTTTGTACATCAGGTAACTCCTCAATATCAAATTTTGCTATATTAATTACCATAGCAAAGATCAAGAGAGAAAATTATTTAAATCCCTAAAAATTCTCTCAAAAACACCCTCTCCATAACCATGAAAATCAAATTATGAAATTCAAGATCTTTCCTATGAGTATCCAATCTCCTTTCATCACATAAAAGGACAATAGGTCCATTCGCTAGCTAAGGAAGGAGTTGGAGGTGTGTACCCTCATAGTCTTCAACTTGTACCTATTGTCGTAAAACCTTGTAAGGTCTCAGAAGTTTTTTTTTTTTTTTAATTCTCAAAGAGTTCTCTTGGGGACCGTTTCTTTTGCTCTCTCTCTCTTTATTTTCATAAATCCATTGCCCGTAAAAACAAAAGTTAAATAACATAAATGACTTTTTTGGCAATTTTATGGTTGTTAAACCCACACTAGTTAAGGGTTGCAATGGGGCCAGTTCAGTTCTGGCCAAGGTTAGCCTTGTTGAAATATTAAGCTAGACCATTTTGGGGCCACTACATGTGCATGGACCATGGCCCTCTTCGGCCTCAATCTTCTTGGTCTTTGACCTCAACTTAGAAGTTTGACTTTGTAGTTAAGAGTTTAGTTATCGTAGCTTTCAACTTTCCAATGATTTTTTATGTTTGGGTTTATGTGATTTCATAAGAAAATGAAAAGGTGTCTCGGGGAAGAGAAAGGTCACATGGATAGGAATATGAAAAGTATCTTTACCGAAGTGAAAAGTCTCCTTAAAATGAGAAATTCGTTCTTGTACTTGGCTATATATTTTTAACCTTTGTATCTCATCAAATATGAAGTTTTTAGTGAAAGGTGAAGCCTTCCATATAGTACTACATATTACTACTAGGTTTTGAGCTCAAGAGAACAATTTTCTTCTCTTAAAAAGTTGCATCTATTTTTCATCCCAATTTGGTTTATACTCAACAAAGGAGTATCAGAGCCATGTTCGTGTCCATGCCTTCCAACAATAATTTGTTGCAACCTCAACTCCCGCAATTCAACGAGAAAAATTACAACCAATGGGGCATCCAAATCATGGATCAAAATTTTGTTCGATACCGATGCGTATTGGACTATACGTATCGGTATCGAACATGAACGATACGGTACATTCAATGTACCGTATCGTTCATTCCCATATATTATACTAAATGATACATTGAATGTATCATTCGGTATCGTCCGGTACCGATACGTATCGGTTTTGAGCTTGGACGATACGTATAGGGTAACTGAAATTTTGATCCATGATCCAAATGAAAGTATTACATTGATCTCAAGATCTATGGGATATTGTTGAAACCATTATGTTGCCCCGCAAGATCAAATGGCACTCTCTACGCAACAACTTAATGAGTTGAAGGAGAATCGTAAGAAGGACAAGCAAGCCTTTTTTCATCCATCAAACGGTTGATAAAGTCTTCTTTGAAAGAATATTATCGGTGACAACGGCAAAGCAAGCATGAGACACTCTTTATACGCCTTATAAAGGTGAAGATAAAGTTAAAATGGTACGTCTTCAAACTCGAAGTGAGTTTGATACAATAAGGATGAAGGATTCCGAGACGGTCGAAAATTATTTCAATTGTGTATTTGTTGATTTGCTCGTCAATCAACTAAGAGTGAATGACGAAAAAAGGATTGTAGAGAAAATCCTCATAAGCTTGACTCGAAAATTCGAGTATATTGTGGTTGCAATTGAAGAATTTAAAGATCTGTGTACATTACCTATTAAGAGTTTATTGGGATCTCTTCACTCCCATGAACTTCGCATAATGCAATTTGATTCTTCTCCTCTAGAGCAATTTTTTCAAATTCAAGTTTCCTTCAAGGAAAGTTCTAGAGATGGAAGAGAAAGGTATTCTAATCGCGGACGAGGAAGGGATAATGGAGGAAGAAATCAAGCAAATGAAAGAGATGAGTATAAGTCATCTACTTCATTAAGAGCTAGAGGAAGAGGAAAAGGCCGCTCCTCTTTCTAATATTCAATGTTACCACTGTCAAGAATATGGGCACACCATTAAGTTTTGTAAAAAGAGATTGGCGGAAGAAACAAGCAGGAATCAAATTTTATGCACAAGAATGAGGAAAGTAAGGAAGATTCACGGGGACACCACATACATGAACATCAGATTTGAACCACATCAGTTTTACCAGCGTCGGAAAAAACGTAGAGGAAGCTCAAGTACCATAGCCTCAGAGGAGAAAAGGACACAAACCGCCAGGAGAACAGCGCTGCAGCGCACTGTGACAGCCGCCACAACACGTTGTCACAGCAGCGTGCTGTGACAACCACCGCAGTGTGCTATCACAGCGCCGCCGCCAACAACTTCAGACAGGATTTTTTTATTTTATTTTATTGTTATGCGAAAACTGTCTTTTTAGTGTTTTATTAGTATTAGGATTCTTTTATTTTCAGATTTAATTATTTGTGGCCTATATATAGAGGCTTGTAAACACTTTTTAATTAGTTAATTGAATATTTGAATGCATTATTGCTTGAATATTCTTTGCCTGAGATGGGTTTAGTGTGAGACCAAGAGAGTGATTCCCATTTATTATCTTTTGATCTTTTATTGTCTTTGCTCTGTATTCTCTGTTTCCTCTTATAATTCATTACCCATATTGAATCCCTAATCCAGACCCAAAACCTATTTCCATCAAAAACCCTAGTTTTTATACGAGCCATCAAACCTAACAAATTCTACAACCTTAATTCGAACCCGTGAATCTACATCGGATGGAAGACGAGCGCCTAAGCCTGGAAAAGCTAGAGTCTTATCTTTAGGCCCGATCCCGCCTCAAATCTAACAGGACTTACGCATCGGATTGGACACCCTATTCGGATCTCGCGTGATTTACCTACCGAAATTCTACAAACCCGAAGGTATCATGATAGTTTTGATATTACTCTTGAATTAATTTTATTTAATTTCAGCCAATCACATTAAAAATCATATTCACTCATTTTAGGGTTCCCGTCCCGCGTCAATTTTGATATCAGAGCCCTAGGCTTTCTAGGTTAGGGCATCTTTGCTTATCATATTTATTTTATTGCATTGTTTTT
Source organism: Chloranthus sessilifolius (assembly GCA_021018995.1). Taxonomy (NCBI): domain Eukaryota; kingdom Viridiplantae; phylum Streptophyta; class Magnoliopsida; order Chloranthales; family Chloranthaceae; genus Chloranthus; species Chloranthus sessilifolius. The sequence goes on from CM037585.1 coordinate 159,518,220, forward strand.
CCTTTTGAGTCCATATTGCATTCCATATTAGATACCTAATAGACCTTTGTGATCACCATGGCTTCGAATGAGGTTCTCGATACTCTTAGAGCTATGCGAGAAAAATTGGGTGCAATTAATGCGCGTCTAAATACCATAGAGCTGGCCCAAACATCCCTAGGAATTGGTAATGATAGATTGCGTGATCGAATCAACCAATTAGAAGCGAATGATGAACTCCATTCTCCGCGCCAAGAGCGTGAAGGTCCGCACTTTGAACGCAATGGTCGCCAAGGTAATCGAAATCAGAATCATACAAATCCTCATAGAGATGACTACGACCCGAAGTGCAACTCCTTAAAAATGTCAGAGTTGAGATTCCGACTTTCGATGGAAGAATGGACCCTACAGTCTTCCTCGATTGGCTTTCCGACATGGACCAACAATTTGATTGGTATGCCATAAATGATGACCATTGCGTCAAGCTCACTAAAATGAAATTAGTTGGTCAAGCTCGACTTTTCTGGCTCAATGTCGAGCATATCAGGGTGAATGCAGGTTGTCCTCCCATTACCCGTTGGGACGACATGAAGGAACGACTTACTGAGAAGTATGTTCCTTTATCATACCATCAACGCCTCCTCGACCAGTGGCAAAATTTACGCCAAGGTGGTATGCCCCCGACCGATTACATTGCCAAATTCGAAGAGTTCATGAAGAGTTCATCGGAAGACCCTGAAATCACTCTCTCTAGATTCCGCACCGGATTGCGACTTGAATTGCAAAAGGAGTTGATTTCTCACCCCGTAGAAACTCTTGAAAGATGTTATGCCGTTGTGCAATATCTTGAACGATATTTAAAATCTACAGTAGTGAAGAGGACCGAGCCACAATATATTGTTCAACGATCCGGCGAGGGATGATTTAATCCTCCTCCCAAGCCTACACAATCTGTCCCTACCAATACAAGGTTTGAAAAGGGAAAAGGTGTAGCTGGAAAATCCTCAAGGGGCAACTCTCAAGTTAAGTGCTATAAATGTCATGGGATGAGACACTTTGCCGCCCAATGCCCTACAAAAGACCCCCAAAGAACTCTCTTCATTGAGGGGGAGGAGGATGCTGATGAGCTAGTGATTGAAGAAGTATTTGAGTCGAATAGCACACCTAGTGATGAAGAGGGTGATGTTATTGGCCATGCTTTAGTTGTGAGGTGTGCTCTTGCACAACCTCAACAAGATGAGAAGGATGACTAGCGCAGGGAGAACATCTTCCACTCCTTTGCCAGATTTGGTGAAAAGAGTTGTAAGGTCATCGTAGACAGTGGTAGTTGCACCAATGTAGCGTCAACACATGCCGTACGCCGCTTGAGGCTTACACCCGAAGCCCACCCGAGACCTTATAAAGTTGCATGGGTCGACTCTTCATCTATTCCCATGTCGAAAAGGTGTCGTATCTCAATTCAATTAGGTTCTTATTCGGGCACCTTATGGTGTGATGTGATGCCGATGGATGTGAGTCATATCATTTTGGGAAGACCGTGGCTCTACGACATGGACGTGACTCCTTATGGTCGATCAAATATATGCACGTTCATGCATAAGGGTAATAAGATCACTTTACAACCCTTGCCTCCCAAAACACTATCGACCAACAAAATCGAGAAGAAGGGCGAGTCTTCTAAATCTATCAATATTGTGAGCCCTTCAGATTTCGAAAAGGCATCGTTAGATGAGAGTGTGGTGTACGTAGTTGTCACTGTTGAGAGTGCTCTCGAGTCAGTGAGCGAGTGTCCCAAGGAGGTTGAGCCGATCCTGAAAGAGTTTACGGATGTCTTCCCTGAAGACTTACCAAACGAACTCCCTCCCATGCGTGATATCCAACACGCAATAGACTTGGTTCCTGGATCTACCTTACCGAACCTGCCCCACTATAGGTTGAATCTAATTGAGCACACCGAGTTGACTCGGCAAGTCAATGAGCTCCTTCAGAAGGGGTTCATCCAAAAGAGCATGAGCCCGTGTGCCGTACCTGCCCTACTCACTCCTAAGAAAGATGGTACATGGCGCATGTGTGTGGATAGTCGTGCAATCAATAAGATTACGGTTAAGTATCGGTTTCCCATACCAAGACTCGATGACATGCTCGATAAGATAGTTGGTGCCACTATCTTTTCAAAGATAGACCTTAAGAGTGGGTACCATCAAGTTCGCATCCGCCTCGGTGATGAGTGGAAAACTGCCTTTAAGACTAAGGATGGTCTTTATGAGTGGATGGTCATGCCATTTGGGCTTTCTAACGCCCCGACTACTTTCATGCGACTTACGACCCAACTGTTGAGGCCGTTTCTAGGCAAAATCCTTATTATTTATTTCGATGACATTTTGATCTATAGTCATGACAAGGATCAACATTTTAACCACCTTAGATTGGTTTGTGAAACCCTCAAGGGCGAGAAGTTGTTTGCAAATCTCAAGAAGTGCACCTTCATGCAACATTCCGTTGTCTTCTTGGGATTCATTATCTCGGCCGATAGAATGATCGCAGACCCCAAAAAGGTTAAATGTCATTGTGGAGTCGCCCGAACCTAAGAACATACATGATGTCCGCAGCTTCCATGGTTTGGCTACTTTTTATCGTCGTTTCATCATAAGCTTTAGGACCATCATGGCCCCAATTACAGATTGCATGAAAAAATGGACTTTAAATGGGGCAAAGCGGCGACAAAAGCCTTTGATGAGAACAAACAACGGATGAGTAGTGCACCCGTCATGCGATTGCCGGACTTTTTCAAAGTCTTTGAAGTCGCATGCCACGCATCGGGTGTGGGCATAGGAGGAGTGCTTAGCCAAGAGGGTCACCCAGTGGCCTATTTTAATGAAAAACTTAACGAGACAAAGCAAAAATACTCCACCTATGACAAGGAGTTCTATGCGGTCGTTCGATCTCTTTGGTATTGAAAATATTACCTTAAACCGCAGGAATTTGTGTTGTTCTCTGACCATGAAGCCTTACGCTTTCTTGCTTCACATAAAAAGTTGAACCCAAGGCATGCGAAATAGGTCGAGTACCTTCAAGGGTTTACATTCGTGTTAAAGCATAAGGCCGGTGCTCAAAATAGGGTCGCTGATGCACTTAGTCGGCGAGTGGTGACTTTACGCACAATGAGCACCGAGGTCATCGGGTTCGAAAGGTTAAAGGATGAGTACCCCGAGTGCCCAAATTTTACAGTTGAGTGCACTGCTCTCCTTAGTGACCCGACCAGCACACACCCCATGTACATCATCCACGATGGGTACTTGTTGAAAGGCAATCGTCTTTGCATCCCTCGCACTTCATTGCGTGACTTTCTCATTTGGGAGTTACATGCTGGAAGGATGGCCGGATATTTCAAGCATAATAAAATTGTTACACTCGTAGAGGATAAGTTTTTTTAGCCTAACCTAATGAGAGATGTCGCCCGGGTTGTTAAACATTATCGTACTTGTCAAGTGTCAAAACAGACTAAACAAAATACCGGCTTGTACACCCCGTTACCCATGCCACACACACCGTGGCAAGACCTCTCAATGGACTTCGTGCTTGGACTTCCCAAAACTCCAAGGAAGCACAATTCCATCTATGTCGTAGTGGACCGATTTTCCAAGATGGCCCACTTCATTCCAAAACCTCCGATGCATCTCATATTGCTAAATTATTTTTCGCGGAGGTAGTACGTCTAATGGGTTGCCCAAAACCATTGTGTCTGATAGGGATGTTAAATTTACTACCTATTTTTGGAATACCCTTTGACACATGATGGGCACATTGCTCCAATTTTCGACGGCTTATCACTCTCAAACGGATGGCCAAACCGAAAGCACCAATAGGAGCCTTCGGAATCTCCTTCGTATTCTTGTCGGTGATCATGTTAGAACTTGGGATACTATTTTACCCACAGCTGAGTTTGCCTATAATAAGTCTGTTAATAGGTCCATAGGCATGAGTCCTTTTGAGGTAGTACATGGTCATAGGCCTAGGACCCCATTAGATTTAATCCCCATGTCTGTATCCATAGAGTGTCAGAGTTTGCCGATGCGTTTGCACAACACATTCATAGCTTGCATACCGAAATTAAACAAAAGATTAATTCAAGTAACAGTCAATATAAATTATCTACAGATGCTCACAGGCGTTTTAAATAATTTCACGTGGGTGATTATGTGATGGTTCGGGTTAGGCCTGAGCAGTTCCCATCGAGACCTGCAAAGAAGCTCCAATCCTGAGGCACTAGACCTTTTAGAATTTTGGCTAAGAGTGGTCCTAATGCATACGCGCTTGAGCTTCCTTCAGGTACGGGGGTTAGTTCAACGTTCAATGCGGATGACTTGATTCCTTACTTGGGTTTCACCTCACCTCCTGAAAACCCACTCCAACCACCTCATAGCCCCAGCCCCAACCCAACCTTGCAGCCCGTACTCTTCCATCCCCAAGCCGACAGAGAAAAGATGAGATAGAGGATATAATAAATGATTATGTCATCTCCACACAAGATGGGAGATTCCAGAAGTACTTGGTTAAATGGGTCAGAAAATCGGGAGTCCGAAAACACTTGGATCCACGAGAATGAGGTCCGCCGATTGAAGCCCGATTTGATTGATATCTACCACTAGCGTGTTTCATCGGTGATGAAACCTATTTGGTCCGGAGGAATTGACGGGGACGCCACATACATGGACATCGGATTTGGATCACATCAGTTTTACCGACGTCGGAAGAAGCGTAGAGGAAGCCCGAGTACTGTAGCCTCAGAGGAGAAAATGACTAAATCTAGGAGAATAACGGTAGCCAGACAAAGGATAAGATGCGTGTATTTGATGTGACAACCATGCAAAGACGTTATCACAATAAATGGCAAGGTGATCTTATTTACCGCAGCCATGTACTTCAAACGGGATTTTTTTATTTTATTTTATTGTTATGCGAAAACTGTCTGTTTAGTGTTTTATTAGTATTAGGATTCTTTTAATTTCGGATTTAATTATTGGTGACCTATATATAGAGGCTTGTAAACAATTTTTAATTAGTTGATTGAATATTTGAATGCATTATTGCTTGAGTATTCTTTGCCTAAGATGGGTTTGGTGTGAGACCAAGGGAGTGATTCTCATCTATTATCTTTTGATCTTTTATTGGTTTTGCTTTATATTCTATGTTTTCTCTTATAATCCATTACCCATATTGAATCCCTAACCAAAACCTATTTCCATCAAAAACCCTAGTTTTCATACGATTCATCAAACCTAACAAATTCTACAACCCTAGTTCGAACCTGTGAATCTACATCGGATCGAAGACGAGCGCCTAAGCCTGGAAAAGCTAGAGTCCTATCTCTAGGCCCGATCCCGCCTTAAATCTAACGGGACTTGCGCATCGGATTGGACACCCTATTCGGATCTCTCGTGATTTACCTACCGAAATTCTACGAACCCGAAGGTATCGTGATAGTTTTGAGATTATTCTTGAATTAATTTTATTTAATTTCGACCAATTGCATTAAAAATCATATTCACGCATTTTAGGGTTCCCGTCCCCCGTCAAAGATGATATTATCTTTCGTGTTTATAATGTTCAAGAAGTTGCACTCAATGAGGATTGGTATCTTGATAGTGGTTGTAGTAACCATGTCACGGGAAACAAAGGTGCATTTGTTACTTTGGATAAATTTATTCAAAGAAAAGTACGAAATGGTGATGATGATAAAAGATTTTCCGTTAAGGGAAGTGGTGATATTTTTGTCAAGACAAAGAAAGGTGTCAAGCGTATTCCTAATGTTTTCTATGTTTCGGGCCTCAAACATAACATTCGAAGTGTTGGACAACTTCTATTGAAGGGTCGTAATGTTCATTTCAAGGAAGTAGCATGTGAAATCAAGATGAGAACAATCTTCTTCTCGCAAAGGTGAAGATGACATCTGACAAGATGTTTCTCATAAATTTTCAAAGTGAAGCACTTCCATGTTTGAGTACCATCATCAAAGATAGTTCATGGATATGGCATATCCGCTACAATCACTTGAGTTTTAGCATCTTGTCTCTCATGTGCAAGATGCATATGGTATGAGGCATGCCTAACATTAATCATCAAGATCAAGTTTGTGAAACTTGTGCACTCAGAAAGCAATTCTTTTCTGATTGGGAAAGCTTGGAGGGCATCTTATTTATTCGGATTTATGCAGTTCTATGCACACTACTTCAATTGGAGGTAATCGGTACTTTCTTATTTTCATTGATGAGTATAGTTGAAAGACATGGATTTATTTTTTCAAGGGAAAATCTAAAGTGTTGGCACACTTTAGATCATTTAAGGCGCTGGTTGAAAGAGTAAAGTGGTTTTAAGTTGAAGACTTTGCGTTCCGATCAAGAAGGTGAAAATGTCTCTCATGATTTCCAAAAAAATCTAAAAGAAAATGGAACTCGACATCAAGTCACTACTAGGTACATCCCTCAACAAATTGGGATGGCCAAAAGAAAGAATGAGGCAATTATGGAATTGTCTAGAAGCATGTTAAAAGCCAAAGGGATGCCAAATATATTTTGAGCAAAGGCAGTTTCATGTGGCGTTTATCTTTTGAACTGTGCCTTATCAAAAAGTGTTCAAGGCATAACTCCTCAAGAAGCCTGGAGTGGGTATAAACCTTGTGTTGCCCATTTTAGACCCATTTTAGAATTTTGGTAGGATTGCATATTCTCATGTGTCAGATGGGAAAAGAAAAACTTTTGATAATTCCAAGAAATGCATTATTGTTGGGTATAGTGAAAATTCAAAGGCATATAAGTTGTTTAATCTCATCATCGAGAAAATAATCATAAGTAGAGATGTTAAATTTGATGAAGAAGAATCTTAGACTTGGGATGAACAAGAAAAGAAGCAAAAATCCAAGATCATAAATGAAGAAGAAAGCAATGAAAGACAAGCGGGTAATCTTGATGAAAACGGAGAGGATATGACTCCACCTACATCTCCATCTTCTTCTTCATCATCTTCATCAACATTAAAGGGTTCTACTTCTCCTCCATAAAAGACCAAAAGCATACAAGATATCTATGAAGCAACAAGGAGAGTCCTTGATGAAGAGACAAGTGATTTTGCTTTATTTGCGGATGCGGATCCAGTTTCTTTTGAAGAAGCGTCTCAATTAGAAAAATGAAAAGCATGCAATGGATCAAGAAAATGATTCCATTGAAAGAAATTATATGTGGGAGCTAATGGAGCTTCCAAATGAGATTTGAATGAAAAAGGTGAAATTGAAAGATACAAAGCTCATTTAGTTGTCAAAGTCTATAAGCAAAAATATGGCATTGATTCCAATGAAGTTTTTGCTCATGTTGCTCGTCTTGAGACTATTCAAATAGTCTTAGCATTGGCGGCTCAAAGAAATTGGAAAGTGAATCAAATGGATGTCCAATCAGCCTTCTTGAATGGACCTCTCGAAGAAGAGGTCTATGTTGATCAACCGCTTGGTTATGTGAAGAAAGGTGAAGAACATAAGGTGTGTCGATTAAAAAAACCACTTTATGAATTGAAGCAAGCTCCAAAAGCTTGGTATAGTCACATTGACAAATATTTTTTGAAAAGTGGCTTCAAAAGCCCTTTTGAGCATACACTCTACATCAAGGAAAATGCGCAAGGTGAGTTTTAGTAGTATACATATATGTTGAGGAATTAATTTTCACCAGCAATAGTCCACGTTGATGTGAAGAATTTAAAAGGGCCATGATGCATAAGTTTGAAATAACCGATATGGGGTTGCTCATTTTTTCTTACCATTGAAGTTAAACAAAATGAAGATAAAATTTTCATTTCTCAAAAGAGGTATATGAATAATTTGTTGGAAAGGTTTTTAATGGAATGTGCTAAACCCGTTAGCACTCCAATGGAAGTAGGGTTAAAGCTAAGCAAACATAGTGCTGAAAGAAAGGTTGATGAGACTCTTTATAAAAGCCTCGTTGGTAGTCTCATGTATTTTTTCGGTTACAAGATCAGATCTCATGTTTGCAGTTAGCAGTATAAGTTGATTCATGGAATTACCAAAAAGAAGTCATTGAGAAGCAGGTAAAAGAATTTTGAGTATATAAGTGGTACTGTTGGTCATGGAATACATTATCGAAGAGTTCAAGATTCAAGCTTAGTTGGCTATTGTGATAGTGATTGGGGTGGAACTATAGATGGTAGCAAAAGTACTTCCAGTTGTGTCTTCAAGAGTTAGCCTAGTTGGTATGCTCCCCCATTGTGGGGGTGAAGGTCGTGGGATCAAGTCTCCACACTTGTTTCCCTCACTTGTCTTTACAAGGTATAGGTTTGGTTTGTGTGGTTTGTCCTCACCACTCTTGTTGGTGTTGTACTCACCACTCTCGTTGGTGTTGCTCCGCAACTGTCACATCTATATGCATGCACTCCTCCAAGACTGTCGAGGTTGTTTCGGTCGTATGGTTGTATCAATAAAAAAAAAAATATTGGTTCGAGTGGAGTTTCATGGACATCAAAGAAACAAATTGTTGTAGCCCTTTCTACGGCAGAGTTGGAGTATATTTCATTTGCATCAGCAAGTTGTCAAGCACTAGGGTTGAGATGGGTCTTAGAAGAAGTAAAAGATCCTCAAGGTGAAACCACAAAATTGTTTTGTGACAATAGTACCGCTATTGCACTTTCAAAGGACCTGATTTTCCACAATTGAAGCAAGCACATTCGAATCAAATAGCACTTCATTAGTCATTTAGTCAAGGATGGTGAAATCAACATCAAGTACTGCAAGACGGAAGATCAAATGGCAAATATCTTTACCAAACCTTTGAAGTACACAAAATTCATCAAAATGAAGGAGAAGCTAGGCGTAGTTGAAGTCTAGCTTAAGAGGGGCTGTTGAAATATTATGGTAGACCATTTTGGACCACTACATGTGCATGGAGCGTGGGCCTCTTGGGCCTCACTCTTTTTGTGTCTTTGACCTCATCTTAGAAGTTTGACTTAGTAGTTAGGAGTTTAGTTATTGAAGCTTTCAACTTTGCAATATTTTTATGTTTTGGGTTTATGTGATTTAATAGGAAAATGAAAAGGTGTCTAAGAGAAAGATCACATAGGAATATAAAAAGTTTCTTTAGGGAAGTGAAAGTTTCCTTGAAACATGAAATTTGTTCTTATACTTTGCAATATATTTTGAACCCTTGTGTCTCACCAAATATGAATTTTTTTTAGTGAAAGGTGAAGCCCTTCCATATAGCACTACATACTATTCTTCGCTTTTGTTGGTTTTCAGATCAAGAGAACAATTTTCTTCTCTTGAGAAGTTGCATTTATTCTTCATCTGAATTTGGATTATTCTCAGCAAGCCTGGCCCCAGCCCGACCCAAATTCATAAAGTCCGAACTTGAAAAGGTTTAATCCAGCCAGGCAAGGCCTGAGACCAACAATATATGATCAGACATAAGCCTGGCCCGGTCTGGTTCCAACTCCTTAGGGAGCGTTGAAAGGGGGTGTGGGGCATATTTATAGGCGGAACCTCCCCTCTCTTTTCTGTCTTCAACCAATGTGGGACTAAAAAAAGAGGAAGGATTACTAATAATTATTTTATAATATAATATTACATATTTAAATAATATTTTTAAATATATTATAATATAAATATAATGAATATATATATATATAAGTCAATCGGGCCGGGCTACATATAATAAAGCCCAAGCCAGGCCATTTTTCCGGCAATGCCCAGCTGGCCAGGATATCCTAAACGGAACCCTTTCTGTGTTGGGGTGGGCCGCCAAGCCAGACTAATCCATTGCTAACCCAACACTGTTAACATTCAAAGATTTTTTGGGGTGTTCCTATTAGCAATACCCAAATTACAAACATGCGTGCTCCTGAATTTCCAATCAACCATCAATAGTCTTCCAAAAAAATCCACACCCATGAGACAAATAAATGCCAACTTACCATGTTTAATTCAACTTACTAGTGAAACTATTACCAAAAACAAATTGAAAGCCTAGTACAAACCAGTTTTTTCCAAGAAAAGTGGAAGAATTGTAAGCTGCACTTACAGAATCCTGAATTTCCTCTTTAACAATGTAAAATGGATCCTGAGCAGAAGACATCCTGTCCACTATTACATTCTCCTACATCAATTGAAGATTTGCAGAACATTAACTAAAGAAATCTAGAAAATATAAGTGAATATATATAAAAAAATTCATGAATAGAGGCTAATGCATATTATCAACGATTATAAACTGACAAGCCCATACACAATGACAAACAAGGATACCTTGACAATAGAAACTGAATATTTTACTTCATAAGTCTCAGCTATTTTGCATGTAAGATGAGAGCAATACACTCATTTAATTTTTAGGACAAGATTTTTAAAAATTATTAGAGGTTATAAACTATTGGCTAGCAAATGATCGTCGTTCCAGCTTCCCGTTTCTTTGACAAATTATACGATCAGTAAGCTAAACAGTATAAATATCACATGGTTGATATAGTAATACGAAAAGGGTCTCTGGTCCCTTCCCAATAGACTCTTTTGGTCCAACTCCTTCTTTGGGTGTCACTAGCACAAAAGGCCAAGGCCTTCCTCCCTAAGGTTTACCACTCCCTAGGGGGTTTTAGGAATAAATAATTTATGGCCCTCAATCTAACAATTTGAAAACGAAGCAGTAAAATGAAAAAATGCTTCATCGTTCATTTTTTTAACTCATTGACCATTGACCTGACAGCAGTCAACACTTTTTTCTTTCTTCTTTTTTGGATGATCTTGGAGTGACCATACGCACATCCATGCGGCACTCAAACTTGTGTTTGTGTGCCACGTGTGACTCTGAGGCTCAGATGTAACGACCGGTCTCTGCACCTGAGACCATGGATCAAAATGCCGGAAAACCAGTACGTATCATCTGAGCAAAAAACCGGTACGTATCGGACGATACGTACGGGAACAGTAAAATACCGGATGATACATTGAATGTATCGTCCGGTATCAGCCATACAAAAGGGCGATACGGTACACTAAATGTACCGTATCGTCCACCTCCGATACTGATACGTATCGTCCGATACGTATCGGTATCCGACGAAATTTTGATCCATGCCTGAGACCAGAGACCTTTATAGTATTATGATACAAAGCTAGCTTATGGCTGTGTTTGGGATTGCTCTTGAAGGCAAAGGCAGCCCACCTAAAAGAGCAAGTTTAAAATTTGCGCTTTTAAAGAGACCCAAATTCACTCTCCGAAAGAGCTAAGAGCACTTGCAACCAAACACAGTCCCATACTAAAGTACTCTGGGCCAATGCAGAGAGCTGCTCTGGCTCCAAAGAGCAATCCCAAACACAGCCTATATTTCTTGGAAAATTTGTCTGTGGCCCATTCCCAAGAGACCCGATGCTGGTCAAGCCCCTTCTTTGAGTGCCACGTGGCCATGATCTAGCTCACCCCCGAGACCAGAGATCAGAGATCAGAGACCAGGAGGCTGGAGCTGTTTTTCTTTTTCTTGTTTTCCATTTTGTGGTTGCCTTTAAGAATTCTTCTTAATTTACCCAATAAATATTATAAAATCCACAGATTAGTTTTTTGCTAGAAACAGATCACGTTTTGTATATAACACCGATAGATATTTCAGCTAGCTTTTTTGTGCCTCAAAAATTATTTCCTCACATAATTTTGAGTTTTCATAGATAAAATGTCTTTGAGCTCTCTAATCTTCCCTAGAAAACTAAAAAACAAATTCAAATTCCCCGTCTAATGTTGAATCTCAAGAGTAACAATAAAATTTGTTAGGAATCGGTAAGATCCAAAGCAAGATCGCTCAAATCAATGACCATATAAACCATACTAGCTCACTACACTGCAAACACAACGTGGCAAACACATCGATCGACATGGAGCAAATGACCTAGAAATAACATTTGAGTGTTGTATAAACTAAACATCAGTGTAATCAGATCAGATTTGGCCGAAATTTGGACGAAATCGTGGAAAATCAGGCAAATCGACTATTAAATTAAGGAGACGGAAAAGGATAATAGTGGAGATTTACTAGTACTCACAGGAAGATACGCACTTTGGAGATCTTCTTAGCGCTGCGAATAAAAACACTACGGAGTTCTTCGATGGAATACGTAATTCGTTAGAAGGACACGCATTTAGATTTGAGTTCGAGCGGATCGGTTATCCTCTACCGGAGTTGTTATAAGGTACCCTCCCCATTTCACCATCAAGTTACAACGGGTCAATCTCATGAAAGGAGAAATTCGAAAATAGGCCCGGGACATGGGTTGAAACTTGAAAGTAGATCCATGCATTTGAATTCGGGTGGCGGCCACTTGCCCGATGATGTTTGTTTTGAGACCATGTGTTGTACATGTAATCTAAGATTTGAGTGCACAGAGCTCATTATGCAATCCAACCATATAGCTTTTTTATGCAATCCAACCATATAGCTTTTTTCCATGAAAAGATACATTTAAACTTTTAAAAAATAGTATCACATCTCAAAGGCCAATGGGACAATGGGTTTGAGCCCATATTGAGGGTGGGATTTGAACCTCGGGTCACATGTCACATGGCACATGAATCCACATAATACTCATTTTTTTGAATCCACATAATACTCATTTTTTTGGATCATGTGGCACATGATGTATAAAAAAAATATGTTTTTTGAAGTTAAAATTATGTTCAAAGTTTGGCTACAGCCCACACATCCTGGTGGATTGATTTTTTTCTCTTTTAACTATATTTGGACAGTTGGCATGCATCAGATGATGCCCAAAATTTCTAAGTGGCCTTTGATCATCCTTAGACAAGTTATCGTATAACTTGATCCTTCATATGGACGGCATGTGGACCCCACCTTATTTGAGCCTAGTGCACGGACTAGGTTTGAACCCATGGTACTTAGCCCCTATTTAAAAAGGAGCTAAAACTTTCTTGCCGTATTTGTATCGTGGGACATGATTAAAAGAGAAAGATTGTTATTTTGGGGATATGTGCTAGCGAAAGCCATCCTTGCCATCGAATTTGAAGGCAAGGATGTAAAGATAATAGGGCCATAGATTGGCATGAAACGAGATTGATATCATTTGATTTAATGTAGTCAAAAGGCCATCATTTGATTCAATAGCTTACTATAAAAAATTAGGTGACATTCCTCATGTTTCGTGCTAATTTTTTGTTCAAAGCTCTTGGTCTACAAATCAACCGGCTAAGATTGTGTTCTACATGACACATCTCCCCAAAAGAACAAAAAAGAATTCCTTAATCATATGCCCCAGTACAGATCTCCAAGTTGTAGCTCCCTATTTGCAAATGGTCAAAATTCACATAATTTTATATATTCTCCAAATGGAAGTTTGAAAATCTCAATGAAATTGCTAAAATTTCACCCAAAGTTTCGTCCTGAATTTTCACTGAAATTTTGTCGAAATTTGTCACTATGCTCACAAGTGATAAGCATAGTGACAAATTTTGTTTTCGATAATTTTTTGGTGGAGGGTCCTTTCGGTACATTTCGGATTAATTTTGACACATTTCGAAAAAAATTTGGGAAAGTTTCAGAGATTAAAAATATATATTTGAGCAATTGTTCCAAGTAGCCAAATGTAGCATTGACGATAAGCATAGAACTATAGAAGGGAAATAGACAAAGTGTAGTCGTGTATTTTCTAACTTGCTGCCATGCATTTTCTAACTAGCTTTAGTCCCACATCGATGAGGCAAGAAAAGTGGACTCTCCAACCATCTATATAGTAGATTATGCTTTCAATTTCACCTAAGCAATCCACGCAGTTGTGTGGTCTGCACTTATAAATATTAAGTTTTATACTATATTTAAGATGGGAATAGGCATTGGGGACGAGAGTTGGGCACTGAGGACGGACGCCGTGTGCGGAATATGGATTGTGATAACGTACGAAATAAATTGAAAATTTGGCAAAAAATATGCTTTTACCATTTTTCTATCGAAATAACCGAAATTTCAACGAAAATAACGTTAAAACTACATTTCGCCAAAATTTCGTTTACTATGGTGATAAGATGTAAATGGGTCAAGCTAATCTCCATATTAGACTCAATAAGGGAAAATTCTAAAATTCTGCCTCTCGCACCTTGTAGAATTCAAACAAGGGAAAGGAGGCAGTGTTCACGTGCAAATAAGCTCAGATGATGGACGACTGTCCCTCTCGATTAGCTTTTTGGGCCAGAGGTAGGGTCAATAACGTTAGGACCCATAAGGCGCTTATCAAGATCAAAATTTCGGCCGGTAATTCAAATTATCCGGCGAATCTTCTCAGTCGGCACCGAAACAAAAGTGAGATCTGAAATTTCAGGCATCTTAATATATGGAAGGAAAATTTTCGGTCAAGTTTTCAGTTTCAGCCATGCCCGAAACCGATATTTTGATCCTTGACAATTACTATCTTGTATCTACAAAATAAATGAGCACGACATTGGCTCAGCCCCAACAAATCTCAAAGCCTATTAGTTTCGCTAGCTTGAGCCATGATTACAAAAATCGCCTAATTATTAAATTATTTGCGAATAATTTGTGAATTTAAGGTACCCAATTAATCTCGGATCCGGTCAGCCTTGTTCAGACACGATTATGCCTTGGGCCAAGTTTAACCCTATGCTTGGGCTTGTGACAAGTACCCCACATGCCACATGATATGATCAACCTAAAACAATACCAATTTTAGATTGATCAGTCATGAGGCATGTGATTTTAAAAAATAATATATATTTTTTACTTTTTGACCTCTATTTGATAGGACAAATTAATTTTATTGACTTCTAACCACTTATTTAGTGATAGATATGTATTGGATCGTGCCAAATTATTTGTGTGGCATTGATTGATTTTATCCAAGCTCGAGATTACTACCACATGATGTTCAGTTGCCGTCGGTTGCATAATCTCCGCCTTATTAACTATTTTCAAATCTTACTAATTCATCTTTAATCAATGAATTAGTGATTTGCATTGAATGGTTGGCGATCAACATCAACCGATTGACCATAGGTACGGCCACATAAAACTGACAAACTTCTAACAATGGATATTGAGACTATGGTACACGGTATACCATAGCATGCGCAGTCTTTGATCCCACGCAGCATACAGTTTTAAAGTTGCCTAAAAAATTGTGTGGCACACATCACTCTCAAATATATCACGGAATCAAAGATTGATCAAATGATATAAATTATAAATCCACGTGTAACACATTCCAAATCAAATGATTATTATCACAATTACTGCTGGAGATGTGTGTCAGGTGGAATCAATAGATACATCTGATCATCGGATAGGTGGATCATGAATTCTACATTTATTGTGTGAAAGATTGAGATGATAAATCATATCTAAGTCTGATTTAAGGCAGTCATCAGGTTTTAAAGGCAAGATCTCTGATTGCAAAAACAGCATGCCCCTAATTGCGACGGTAGCACACAAATTAGCGAAGCACGCTCCAGAGGCTCGACCATTTGGGAATAAAAATTGACTAAAGCATTGACCGTGCTAGTTAAACATAGGGCAATGGTTAGTTCAACCATGGTTTGAAACCCCATATTTTCGAGTTGTGTCGTACTGTCACGACCCAGAATCCTTACCCGACCTCAAGGGCCTAGAATTCCGTGTTATGACACCGCACGCTTGTTAAGGCGATAAGCGGACATACACATAATTTTTATACCGATTTAGCATATGGATCAAGGCATTTAATAGCATCATTTAAAAATAAATTATTCAAGAAAACAACAGCGGAAAACGTAGATGACGTTAATTAAGTGATAAATCCTAACCATGCATCTATAATCGAAAGCAAGCAGAGGTTTTACGTAGAATAAAACAGTCCCAACGCAAACTCATAATTGGTGCTGAAAAATAAAAGTATCTAATAACAAATCTCCCCTGAAAATAATAAAACTATGACTAAAAATCTCTCAATGCTCAAAGTAATCCGCTGGATCTATTCCCTCGTCCAGATGGTAGCCGACGTCTTCACGCTCTTGAGCCGCATCGAGAATGAGATCCCCATCCTCGGTGATGGAAAAATCGAGTTCTCACCGCTAGTTTTGGGGAGGGGTGAGTTTACTCGATCCGTAAAGAGTTGCACAATCGATCCACCATAAAATACTCGGTGATCGTGTGTGCAATCGCTTGAGTTCGATACATTTTGAAATAAATCAAACAAATAAATGATTGCAAAATATCTAAGATCTCATATCTATCATAACAAAACCGAAAAATATAGCATAAAAAGAAAAAAGTAACATAAAATGAAAAGACTTGACATAACATGAAATAAATATGATGCATCAAGTTCTGATCTCCTTTTGTGTCTACTTTGTCGACTTTTCCTATGTGGCATATCTTAAGACTTAATATTACTCCATACGCCTACACAACGTACTTCACATCCTACCTAATTTTCAGATATCGACGACTGTGTCGGGCCATTGCCGAGCCTATCACGCGAGGTCCACACCTAACCTCCATATCATATCGTATACCACCATCCAAATTTCCCGATGTGGTTGCATGCATTTAAATCGGTGTCCCTTACATTCGGGACATCACAGTATCATATTGTCCTTAAGACCCGTCTTGGGCAGACGTTAGATCTTGCGGTGGCACGCAAGACATGGCACGCGTAGAAACTTAATTTGTATTTTCTTTGGCCTTCACAACGTAACTTAATTATCCGTGATTCGTAGCTTACCTTATCTTACATATCATTTCTTATTGTTTTAAAACTTAATTTGAAGTGAGCCACGGTGCGATAAGATTCACAAAATCACGCTTTCAAGGAACGGTTCCGTAGTAACCTAGATGTACTTCGTGTGACCCATACTCCCATAGAGGTGTTGCATCCGTACGGATGCCTACATTCCAAGTTCCACGTGGTAGATGTGAACCCCACCATGACGAAGGCTTAAAAGTCGTGTGACATAGCTTATTTCTTTTTAATTGTCGTATGCCCTATCGTGATTTTTCTATGTGGTGCATGCTATATGATGAAAGGACTAACTTGGCCTAAAGAAACTATTTCATACACCTTACATATACTTGTGAATATAAAATAATAATTAACATTTGAGCAGTAAGATATTTCATACAAAAAAATTGTGAAGAAACCTTCATGGGCCGTCCGATTCATCGACGCCTTCATTTAAAGTTTCATAATATTTATGCGATCTTAGTATCGACACCTTTTACTAATTTGACCTAAAAGTGGGTCAATGTGGCAGTCAGATGATCCACTTAGCCTAGTTATACAAGGGTTAATATCCCTCACTAAATTTTCCAATTTCTGAGCCTCAAAGCGCGTCCTAGAAATTTTAGTGACACTTTCTGATCCATTAGATTACCTTGAGTTACTATTGAGATCATTTTGAAGTTGGTCCTGTGGGCCACTTGCGCCTTAATTCTCAAAAATTAAGGGTCAAAGGTAACCCACGTATTATTCTATGTGGTACCTAAGGTTAAAATAAGAAGGCACGAACTTTGAGTCATCTATCCTCTAATCTGAACCATTTGATGGTTAGACAATAAAATTTTACCTAAGGTTGATTCTTTTGTCCCGATCCCGATTCGATCTCTAGCACACTAGATCTTCCACCAACGACATAAGATCTAGCGATCAAGTGCACACTTAGTGTACCTACCATGTGGCGATCAGATTGAACAGATCTGAACCATTAGATATTTAAGAAAAATGATTCTAAGGTATTAGGTTGTTGGGCCCAATTTATTTTGACCTCTAAGGTCTCAAATCTAAGGGTCAAATCCTTCATGTTCACTGATATCTAAATAGCCTTTTAATTTTCTTGATTTGTGGGCCAAATTCTCGAGTTCTGAACCATTAGATGTCTCGAGGATTTCAATTTGTGGAGATGGTCCATCTCTGTTCTATTTCTTGGGTTGGGCCCATAAGGTCCAACTTGAATCTATTTCATTTGAAATCAATGGTGCTAGAAGGATGGTTGCACCAAAGTATTCATATCAGGTAAAATTCTTCAAAGTGCCCAACTATAATAGTTGGCACGGGCAAGTTATCACCGGCATTATCGGCGTTTAGTTGGACCGATCCCCGAAATATATCTTATCTTCACTGACGAAATTGTGGAGAAGAAGAGCTCTCTCTCTCTCTCTCTCTCTCTCTCTCCACTGTAAACACCTATATAAGCAATACAAAACACTATATATATATTCATTATATATCTATATATATCAAGGGCAACTATTATATGTCCATGTATAGGATTTATGTTATTATACACACCGAAATACATGTATATATATAACTTTTGAATACCTAAATAAGATAAATAGATATTCATTTTATATATATATATATATATATATATTTATTCTTATTATTATTAAAATAAAAAGTTGAATATTTTAAGATCGATCGAGGCGCACCCACCTCTTGAAGCGTGCTCGGCGAATCGATGGCGGTTAGGGCGATAGAGATCGGCGTCCACACGATGGGCCGTCCACGATTACGCTGTCTTCACCTCGATTTGACGATAGAAAAATACTATAGTGGTTCTTGTGGAAGAACACACAAGAGATTTAAAAGAGATTAGGGTGTTTTTAGAAAAATGTGGCTAAGAAGATGGAGTACGCTAGGGTTTTTAAGAAGAATTCTTATAATAATGGTTTAGGGTTCTCCGTAGCTTTCTTATTTATAATATATGGGCATTAATTGATTGTTAGCGGTTGCACTAAATAAGGGTGTATAGGCTTTTATTTCAAGGTTTAAAATAGAGGTTTAAACTCACGTAGTAAGATTTGATCCTTAGACCTCTTGTTTATAACCAAAGTCTTTCAACTACTAGGCCACCACACAACTTGTGTCAAATAAGGATAATTTTAAATATAAAACCTTTTTGAAAAACCAAAATGTGTACTTTTTCAACTAGGATAGGTTCCGGTATGGAGCACTAACACCACGCTCTGTGCAAAATGAATCTAACACCACAAATTCAGTTTTAAATTTTTACGTTACATTCTCTCCCCTTATAATATTTTCGCCCTCGAAAATTACGTATCACTACTCGAAAAGTTCAGATCTGTTGTTTTGATGTCGCCTTCATTCTCCCTGTGTTGCTTCCTTTGGTGTGATGTTGCCATTGAACCAACACCAACGTGATCATCTTATTTTTGAAAACTTGCACCTTTCGATCGAGGTTCCTAATGGGCCTTGAAATGATAGTAAGATCCTCTTTGATATTGATGGGCTCGATTTCCACTATGTGTGAGGGGTCATACACGTATCGCCTCAACATAGACACGTTGAATACGTCGTGGATTCCCGAGTATTGTGGTGGTAGAGCAACTTTATAAGCAACCTCGCCCACACGTTTGGTGACTTCGAAAGGTCCTACGTATCTGGGGCTCAGCTTCCCACGCTTTCCAAAGCGCATAACTCCTTTGGTCGGGGAGACACGAATGAATACACGTTCTCCAACCCGATGTAAGATTCTACCATTCAAAATACGAATAAAATTTTAATGAAATTCAATCTTTTGAGTCGAAAAGTTGTACCTCGAATTCCAAGTTCCGACGGTGGGGGTTGGCATACTTCCTTTGACGATCCTGGGCGATTCTAAGCCGTTCACGTATTAGCTTGACTTTTCAATGTGGTTTGAACTAGTTCGGGTCCAAGCATCTTTCTCACCCGACTTCATCCCAACACAAAGGTGTTCTACAACTTCTCCGTATAACGCCTCGAAGGAGACATTAGATGCTTGCTGGTAGCTATTATTATAGGAGAATTCGATCAAAGGAGGTGATCATCCCAATTCCCTCGAAGTCTAGCATACAAGCTCTCAACATATCTTCGACTACTTGGTTAACCCTTTCGGTTTGTCCGTCGGTTATGGATGGAAGGCGATCAAATCCAAGCGTGTCCCCAAGGTCGCTTTGGAAGGTAGTCCAATATTTGGAGGTAAATTTGAGTCTCTATCGGACACGATGCTTCTTGCACCGTGCAATTTCACGATTTCCTTCAAGTAAGTCTCTACAAGTTTTTCTCCATCTGATGTTTTAAAAGGTAAGAAATGTGCGGACTTTGTTAATCATCGACTATTACCCAAATGGCATCGTTCTTCTTCAACGTTTTGGCAGCCAACGATTGATATATTTTCCACTTCCATTAGGAATGGGTAAGGGTTGAATAAACCGGCTTTTTGGTGCTCTGCTTTGACACAGTTGGCACACTAAGCATTTTGATACATATTCACTATTTCTCGCTTCATGTTTGGCCACCAATACCAGCTTCTTCAAATTTCGATACATCTTAGTGTTGCTGGGTGTCTGAGTAAATTCGATTTGTGACCTTCATCGAGTATTTCCTTTTTAACCTTAGGGTCATTAGATACGCATAATCTCCTCTAAAGAGTAATGCTCCATCTTCTAGACTAAAATCGTGTTTTGATTCCTTATTCATGGCCTTAATGATTAGTAGAATTTACGGATCTGTTCTTTAACTCCTTGATTTTATCTATGATAAATGGATTTATCGAATTTTCGATATACACCTTCTTCGAGCTTTTGGAGATAAAAATCTTCTTCTGCTAGTTCATCGAGGGTCCTTGAAGTTTTTAATCGGGCCAAAAATCCTGACGTTTTTCTACTGAGTGCGTCAGCGACGACGTTCGCTTTACCAGAGTGATAATTAATCGAACAATCGTAATCCTTCATGTACTCGACCCATCTGCGTTGTCTGAGGTTCAAATCTTTTTGTGAGAAGAGGTACTTGAGGCTCTTATGGTCAGTATATACCTTGAACGTTTCACCATAGAGATAGAGTCGCCATAATTTGAGAGCGAAAATGACTGCTGCCAATTCTAAGTCGTGAACTGGGTAGTTTTTCTCATGTGGCTTTAGTTGTCTTGACCCGTATGCAACGACCCTCCTATCTTGTTGCAGTACACAACCAAGTCCTTGGCGAGATGCGTCGGTGAATAATTCAAATTTACCCTTGTCTGTATTAGAGGGTAAGGTTAGAACTGGTGCTGTAGTAAGCTTCTTCTTCAACTCCTGAAAACTTCTTTCACACTCCTCTGACCATACAAATTTTGTGTTCTTCTTAGTAAGGCTTGTAAGGGGTAGAGCAATTCGAGAGAATCCCTCGACGAAGCGTCGATAGTAACTCTTGATCCGAGGAAACTCCTAACTGCGGTAACACTCGTGGGTGCTTTCCACTCAGAATTGCTTTGATCTTAGAAGGATCGACGGTCACTCCTTCACGATACCACGTGGCTAAGGAAGGTCACTTGTTTAAAACTCACACTTACTAAGTTTAGCATACAACTGGTGATCTCGGAGTGCCTGAAGTGCGAGACGAAGGTGTTCCTCATGTTCTTCCACTCTTTATAATCCTTAACTTTTCAAAAATCAAATTCTCGTAGCCTCTTAAATTATTTATTCAAAATATACTCTTACTTCTCAACATCAATTACTTATAACACTCTGTTATAGGTTATCATCATTATTATATCTTGTTGACCATAAAGTAATTCAAATAAGTTTGAGGTTGATGATAATAATTTATTCCTCCATAACCCACTTCTAATAAGTTATTCTTATAGTCAACATCTCAACCTATAATGAATATTTAGACCATCAAACCAACAGATTTATCTTCTCTAATTATTTCCCAATCGCCAAATCTTATGTCATTGATCATCACACTTTCTTAAAATCCTTGATCCACAAAAGATCTAAAGCTTAGGGTCTATCAAAATTATTATCACATCATCACCATAGTGTACTTACATGAGCCACATCCTCAAGGAAGTAAAGCTTAGGCTCGATACCAACTCATCACGACCCGTAATCCTTACCCGACCTCAAGGGCCTAGAATTCCGTGTTATGACACCACGCTTGTTAAGGCGATAAGCGGACATACACATAATTCTTATACCGATTTAGATATGGATCAAGGCATTTAATAGCATCATTTAAAAATAAATTATTCAAGAAAACAACAATGAAAACGTAGATGACGTTAATTAAGTGATAAATCCTAACCATGCATCTATAATCGAAAGCAAGAGGTTTTACGAGAATAAAACAAATTCCCCAAACTCATAATTGGTCGAAAAATAAAAGTATCTAATAACAAATCTCCTGAAAATAATAAAACTATGACTAAAATCTCTCAATGCTCAAAGTAATCCATTTGGATCTATTCCCTCGTCCGGATGGTAGCCGACGCCTTCACGCTCTTGAGCCGCATCGAAACAGACATCCCCATCCTCAAAGTGATGGAAAATCGAGTTCTCACCGCAATCGTTAGTTTTGGGAGGGGTGAGTTTACTCGATCACGAACTTCAAAGAAGTTGCACAATCGATCCACCATAAAATACTCAGTGATCGTGTGCAATCGCTTGAGTTGCGATACATTTTGAAATAAATCAAACAATATAAATGATTACAAAAATATCTAAGATCTCATATCTATCATAACAAAACCGAAAATATAGCATAAAAAGAAAAAAGTAACATAAAATGAAAAAGACATAACATGAAATAAATATGATGCATCAAGTTCGATCTCCTTTTGTATTATGACTTTTCCTATGTGACATATCTTAAGACTTAATATTGCTCCATACGCCTACACAACGTACTTCACATCCTACCTAATTTTCGTATACGACCTGTGCCAGGGCCGCTGCTCGAGCCTATCACGCGAGGTCCACGTGTAGATAACCACCTAACCTCCATATCATATCGTATACCACCATCCAGCCTGATGAGGTTGCATGCATTTAAATCAGTGTCCCCTTACATTCGGGACACTGTCGTATCATATTGTCCTTAAGACCCGTCTTGGCTGCAGACGTTAGATCTTGCGGTGGCACGCAAGACATGGCACGTGTAGAAACTTAATTTGTATTTTGCTGGCCTTCACAACATAACTTATCCGTATTCGTATCTTACCTTATCTTACATATAATTTCTTATTGTTTATTTGAAAACTTAATTTGAAGTGAGCCACGGTGCGATAAGATTCACAAAATCACGCTTTCCAAGGGACGGGTTCCGTAGTAACCTAGATGTACTTCGTGTGACAGCCCATACTCCCATAGAGGTGTTGCATCCGTACATGGATGCCTACATTCCAAGTTTCACGTGACCGTGACGGGAACCCCACCATGACGAAGGCTTAAAAGTCGTGTGACATAGCTTATTTCTTTTTAATTGTGCGTATGCCCTATCGTGATTTTTCTATGTGGTGCATGCTACAAGATGAAAGGACTAACTTGGCTTAGAGAAACTATATCAAACACCTTACATACTAGTGAATATAAAATAATAATTAACATTTGAACAGAACAGATATTTCATACAAAAAAATATTGTGAAGAAACCTTCTATGGGTCAATCGATTCTTGATCGGACTTACTTTTAAAGTTTCATAATATTTGTGCAGTCTTAGTATCGACACCTTTTACTAATTTGACCTAAAAGTGGGTCAATGTGGCAGTCAGATGATCCACTTAGCCTAGTTATACAAGGGTTAATATCCCTCACTAAATTTTCCAATTTACGAGCCTCAAAGCGTCCTAGAAATTTTAGTGACACCTGATCCATTAGATTACCTTGAGTTACTATTGAGATCATTTTGAAGTTGGTCCCTATGGGCCACTTTATAATTCTCAAAAATTAAGGGTCAAAGGTAACCCACGTATTATTCTATGTGGTACCTAAGGTTAAAATAAGAAGGCACGAACTTTGAGTCATCTATCCTCTAATCTGAACCATTTGATGGTTAGACAATAAAATTTTACCTAAGGTTGATTCTTTTGTCCCGATCCCATTCGATCTCTAGCACACTAGATCTTCCAGTCAACGTTTTACAAGATCTAGCGATATGCACACTTAGTGTACCTACCATGGGCGATCAGATTGAACAGATCTGAACCATTAGATATTTAAGAAAAATGATTCTAAGGTATTAGGTTGTTGGGCCCAATTTATTTTGACCTCTAAGGTCTCAAATCTAAGGGTCAAATCCTTCATGTTCACTGATATCTAAATAGCCTTTTAATTTTCTTGATTTGTGGGCCAAATTCTCGAGTTCTGAACCATTAGATGTCTCGAGGATTTCAATTTGTGGAGATGGTCCATCTCTCGTTTCTATTTCTTGGGCATAAGGTCCAACTTGAATCTATTCATTTGAAATCAATGGTGCTAGAAGGATGGTTGCACCAAAGTATTCATATCGTGTAAAATTCTTCAAAGTGCCCAACTATAATAGTTGGCACGGGCAAGTTATCACCGGCATTATCGGCGTTTAGTTGGACCGATCCCCGAAATATATCTTATCTTCACTGACGAAATTGTGGAGAAGAAGAGCTCTCTCTCTCTCTCTCTCTCTCTCTCTCCACTGTAAACACCTATATAAGCAATACAAAACACTATATATATATTCATTATATATCTATATATATCAAGGGCAACTATTATATGTCCATGTATAGGATTTATGTTATTATACACACCGAAATACATGTATATATATAACTTTTGAATACCTAAATAAGATAAATAGATATTCATTTTATATATATATATATATATATATATATTTATTCTTATTATTATTAAAATAAAAAGTTGAATATTTTAAGATCGATCGAGGCGCACCCACCTCTTGAAGCGTGCTCGGCGAATCGATGGCGGTTAGGGCGATAGAGATCGGCGTCCACACGATGGGCCGTCCACGATTACGCTGTCTTCACCTCGATTTGACGATAGAAAAATACTATAGTGGTTCTTGTGGAAGAACACACAAGAGATTTAAAAGAGATTAGGGTGTTTTTAGAAAAATGTGGCTAAGAAGATGGAGTGACGGCTAGGGTTTTTAAGAAGAATTCTTATAATAATGGTTTAGGGTTCTCCGTAGCTTTCTTATTTATAATATATGGGCATTAATTCGGTGTTAAGCGGTCGCACTAAATAAGGGTGTATAGGCTTTTATTTCAAGGTTTAAAATAGAGGTTTAAACTCACGTAGTAAGATTTGATCCTTAGACCTCTTGTTTATAACCAAAGTCTTTCAACCACTAGGCCACCACACAACTTGTGTCAAATAAGGATAATTTTAAATATAAAACCTTTTTGAAAAACCAAAATGTGTACTTTTTCAACTAGGATAGGTTCCGGTATGGAGCACTAACACCACGCTCTGTGCAAAATGAATCTAACACCACAAATTCAGTTTTAAATTTTTAGGGTCGTTACATTCTCTCCCCCTTATAATATTTTCGTCCTCGAAAATTACGTACCAGCTACTCGAAAAGTTCAGGATCTGTTGTTTTGATGTCGTCTTCATTCTCCCAGGTTGCTTCCTTTGGCGTGTGATGTTGCCATTGAACCAACACCAACGTGATCGTCTTATTTTTGAAAACTTGCACCTTTCGATCGAGGATCCTAATGGGCCTTGAAATGATAGTAAGATCCTCTTTGATATTGATGGGCTCGATTTCCACTATGTGTGAGGGGTCATACACGTATCGCCTCAACATAGACACGTGGAATACGTCGTGGATTCCGAGTATTGTGGTGGTAGAGCAACTTTATAAGCAACCTCGCCACACGTTTGGTGACTTGAAAGGTCCCTACGTATTCTGGGCTCGTTCCCACGCTTTCCAAAGCGCATAACTCCTTTGGTCGGGAGACACGAATGAATACCGTTCTCCAACTTTGACGAAGATTTTACCATTCAAAATACGAATAAAATTTTAATGAAATTCAATCTTTTGAGTCGAAAAGTTGTACCTCGAATTCCAAGTTACGACGGTGGGGGTTGGCATACTTCCTTTGACGATCCTGGGCGATTCTAAGCCGTTCACGTATTAGCTTGACTTTTTCAGTCGTGGTTTGAACTAGTTCGGGTCCAAGCATCTTTCTCACCCCGACTTCATCCCAACACAAAGGTGTTCTACAACTTCTCCCGTATAACGCCGCGAAAGGTGACATTAGATGCTTGCCTGGTAGCTATTATTATAGGAGAATTCGATCAAAGGGAGGTGATCATCCCAATTCCCTCGGAAGTCTAGCATACAAGCTCTCAACATATCTTCGACTACTTGGTTAACCCTTTCGGTTTGTCCGTCAGTTTGCGGATGGAAGGCAGTACTGAAATCCAAGCGTGTCCCCAAACATTTGGAAGGTAGTCCAATATTTGGAGGTAAATTTGAGTCTCTCTATCGGACACGATGCTTCGGCACACCGTGCAATTTCATTTCCTTCAAGTAAGTCTCTACAAGTTTTTCTCCATCTGATCGTTTTAAAAGGTAAGAAATGTGCAGACTTTGTTAATCTGTCGACTATTACCCAAATGGCATCGTTCTTCTTCAACGTTTTTGGCAGGCCAACGATGAAGTCCATTGATATATTTTCCCACTTCCATTCCGGAATGGGTAAGGGTTGAATGAAACCGGCCTGTTTTTGGTGCTCTGCTTTGACCTGTTGGCACACTAAGCATTTTGATACATATTCAGCTATTTCTCGCTTCATGTTTGGCCACCAATACCAGTTCTTCAAATTTCGATACATCTTAGTGTTGCTGGTGTACCTGATTTGTGACCTTCATCAGTATTTCCTTTTTAACCTTAGGGTCATTAGATATTACAATCTCCGTCTAAAGAGTAATGCTCCATCTTCTCTGAGACTAAAATCAGGTTTTGATTCCTTATTCATGGCCTTAATGATTCGTAGAATTTCTGGATCTGTTTGCTGCAACTCCTTGATTTTATCTATGATAAATGGATTTATCAGAATTTTCGCCAGATATACACCTTCTTCGAGCTTTTGGAGATAAAAATCTTCTTCTGCTAGTTCATCGAGGGTCCTTGAAGTTTTTAATCGGGCCAAAAATCCACGGCGTTTTCTCTTGAGTCGTCGGCAGCGATTTACGCTTTACCAGGGTGATAATTAATCGAACAATCGTAATCCTTCATGTACTCGACCCATCTGCGTTGTCTGAGGTTCAAATCTTTTTGTGAGAAGAGGTACTTGAGGCTCTTATGGTCAGTATATACCTTGAACGTTTCACCATAGAGATAGAGTCGCCATAATTTGAGAGCGAAATGATCGTACGCCAATTCTAAGTCGTGAACTGGGTAGTTTTTCTCATGTGGCTTTAGTTGTCTTGACCCGTATGCAACGACCCTCCTATCTTGTTGCAGTACACAACCAAGTCCTTGGCGAGATGCGTCGGTGAATAATTCAAATTTACCCTTGTCTGTATTAGAGGGTAAGGTTAGAACTGGTGCTGTAGTAAGCTTCTTCTTCAACTCCTGAAAACTTCTTTCACACTCCTCTGACCATACAAATTTTGTGTTCTTCTTAGTAAGGCTTGTAAGGGTAGAGCAATTGAGAGAATCCTCGACGAGCGTCGATAGTAACTCTGAGTCAGGAAACTCCTAACTTGTAACACTCGTGGTGCTTTCCACTCTGTAATTGCTTTGATCTTAGAAGGATCGGTCACTCCTTCCTTCGATACCACGTGGCTAAGGAAGGTCACTTGTTTGCAAAACTCACACTTACTAAGTTTAGCATACAACCGGTGATCTCGGAGTGCACGAAGTGCGAGGAGAGGTGTTCCTCATGTTCTTCCACTCTTTATAATCCTTAACTTTTCAAAATCAAATTCTGTAGCCTCTTAAATTATTTATTCAAAATATACTCTTACTTCTCAACATCAATTACTTATAACTGTTATAGGTTATCATCATTATTATATCTTGTTGACCATAAAGTAATTCAAATAAGTCTGAGGTTGATTATAATAATTTATTCCTCCATCTAAACCCACTTCTAATAAGTTATTCTTATAGTCAACATCTCAACCTATAATGAATATTTAGACCATCAAACCCGATTTATCTTCTCTAATTATTTCCCCAAATCTTATGTCATTGATCATCACACTTTCTTAAAATCCTTCAGTCCACAAAAGATCTAAAGCTTAGGGTCTATCAAAATTATTATCACATCATCACCATAGTGTACTTACATGAGCCACACAGTCCTCAAGGAAGTAAAGCTTAGGCTCTGATACCAACTCTGTCACGACCCAGAATCCTTACCCGACCTCAAGGGCCTAGAATTCCGTGTTATGACACCGCACTCTTGTCAAGGCGATAAGCGGACATACACATAATTCTTATACCGATTTAGCATATGGATCAAGGCATTTAATAGCATCATTTAAAAATAAATTATTCAAGAAAACAACAGCGGAAAACGTAGATGACGTTAATTAAGTGATAAATCCTAACCATGCATCTATAATCGAAAGCAAGCAGAGGTTTTACGTAGAATAAAACAGTCCCAACGCAAACTCATAATTGGTGCTGAAAAATAAAAGTATCTAATAACAAATCTCCCCTGAAAATAATAAAACTATGACTAAAAATCTCTCAATGCTCAAAGTAATCCGCTGGATCTATTCCCTCGTCCAGATGGTAGCCGACGTCTTCACGCTCTTGAGCCGCATCAGGAACAGCAGCATCCCCATCCTCAGTGATGGAAAAATCAGAGTTCTCACCTGCAACTGTTAGTTTTGGGGAGGGGGTGAGTTTACTCAACACGTAAATCTACAATCGATCCACCATAAAATACTCAGGTGATCGTGTGTGCAATCGCTTGAGTTGCGATACATTTTGAAATAAATCAAACAGCTATAAATGATTACAAAAATATCTAAGATCTCATATCTATCATAACAAAACTGAAAAATATAGCATAAAAAGAAAAAGAAGTAACATAAAATGAAAAGACCTGACATAACATGAAATAAATATGATGCATCAAGTTCTGATCTCCTTTTGTGTCTGCTTTGTCGACTTTTCCTATGTGGCATATCTTAAGACTTAATATTGCTCCATACGCTTACACACAGCGTACTTCACATCCTACCTAATTTTTAATATCGACGACTCGGGGCAGGCCGAGCCTATCACGCGAGGTCCACGTGTAGATAACCACCTAACCTCCATATCATATCGTATACCACCATCCAGCCCGATGAGGTTGCATGCATTTAAATCAGTGTCCCTTTACATTCGGGATACTGTCGTATCATATTGTCCTTAAGACCCGTCTTGGGCTGACGTTAGATCTTATCTTGCGGTGTACGCAAGACATGCGTAGAAACTTAATTTGTATTTTCAGGCCTTCACAACGTAACTTAATTATCCGTATTCGTAGCTTACCTTATCTTACATATCATTTCTTATTGTTTCTTTGAAAACTTAATTTGAAGTGAGCCACGGATGCGATAAGATTCACAAAATCACGCTTTCAAGGAAGCAGGTTGTAGTAACCTAGATGTACTTCGTGATGACCCATACTCCCATAGAGGTGTTGCATCGGTACATGGCTGCCTACATTCCAAGTTCCACGTGACCGTGATGGGAACCCCACCATGACGAAAGCTTAAAAGTCGTGTGACATAGCTTATTTCTTTTTAATTGTGCGTATGCCCTATCGTGATTTTCCTATGTGGTGCATGCTATATGATGAAAGGACTAACTGGGCCTAAAGAAACTATTTCATACATCTTACATACTTGTGAATATAAAATAATAATTAACATTTGAACAGAACAGATATTTCATACAAAAAAAAATTGTGGAGAAACCTTCTATGGGCCGTCAGATTACTGATCAAGGCCTTCGTTTAAAGTTTCATAATATTTGCGTCTTAGTATCGACACCTTTTACTAATTTGACCTAAAAGTGGGTCAATGTGGCGATCAAATGATCCACTTAGCCTAGTTATACAAGGGTTAATATCCTCACTAAATTTTCCAATTTACGAGCCTCAAAGCGTCCTAGAAATTTTAGTGACACTTTCTGATCCATTAGATTACCTTGAGTTACTATTGAGATCATTTTGAAGTTGGTCCTGTGGGCCACTTGCATAATTCTCAAAATTAAGGGTCAAAGGTAACCCACGTATTATTCTATGTGGTACCTAAGGTTAAAATAAGAAGGCACGAACTTTGAGTCATCTATCCTCTAATCTGAACCATTTGATGGTTAGACAATAAAATTTTACCTAAGGTTGATTCTTTTGTCCCGATCCCGATTCGATCTCTAGCACACTAGATCTTCCAGTCAACGTATTACAAGATCTAGCAGTCAAGTGCACACTTAGTGTACCTACCATGTGGCGATCAGATTGAACAGATCTGAACCATTAGATATTTAAGAAAAATGATTCTAAGGTATTAGGTTGTTGGGCCCAATTTATTTTGACCTCTAAGGTCTCAAATCTAAGGGTCAAATCCTTCATGTTCACTGATATCTAAATAGCCTTTTAATTTTCTTGATTTGTGGGCCAAATTCTCGAGTTCTGAACCATTAGATGTCTCGAGGATTTCAATTTGTGGAGATGGTCCATCTCTGTTCTATTTCTTGGGTTGGGCCCATAAGGTCCAACTTGAATCTATTTCATTTGAAATCAATGGTGCTAGAAGGATGGTTGCACCAAAGTATTCATATCAGGTAAAATTCTTCAAAGTGCCCAACTATAATAGTTGGCACGGGCAAGTTATCACCGGCATTATCGGCGTTTAGTTGGACCGATCCCCGAAATATATCTTATCTTCACTGACGAAATTGTGGAGAAGAAGAGCTCTCTCTCTCTCTCTCTCTCCACTGTAAACACCTATATAAGCAATACAAAACACTATATATATATTCATTATATATCTATATATATCAAGGGCAACTATTATATGTCCATGTATAGGATTTATGTTATTATACACACCGAAATACATGTATATATATAACTTTTGAATACCTAAATAAGATAAATAGATATTCATTTTATATATATATATATATATATTTATTCTTATTATTATTAAAATAAAAAGTTGAATATTTTAAGATCGATCGAGGGGCACCCACCTCTTGAAGCGTGCTCGGCGAATCGATGGCGATTAGGGCGATAGAGATCGGCGTCCACACGATGGGGGTCACGATTCTGTGTCTTCACCTCGATTTGAGATAGAAAAATACTATAGTGGTTCTTGTGGAAGAACACACAAGAGATTTAAAGAGATTAGGTGTTTTAGAAAAATGTGGCTAAGAAGATGGAGTGGACTGAGGGTTTTTAAGAAGAATTCTTATAATAATGGTTTAGGGTTCTCCGTAGCTTTCTTATTTATAATATATGGGCATTAATTGTTGTTAGCGGTCGCTAAATAAAGGGTGTATAGGCTTTTATTTCAAGGTTTAAAATAGAGGTTTAAACTCACGTAGTAAGATTTGATCCTTAGACCTCTTGTTTATAACCAAAGTCTTTCAACTACTAGGCCACCACACAACTTGTGTCAAATAAGGATAATTTTAAATATAAAACCTTTTTGAAAAACCAAAATGTGTACTTTTTCAACTAGGATAGGTTCCGGTATGGAGCACTAACACCACGCTCTGTGCAAAATGAATCTAACACCACAAATTCAGTTTTAAATTTTTAGGGTCGTTACATTCTCTCCCCCTTATAATATTTTCGTCCTCGAAAATTACGTACCAGCTACTCGAAAAGTTCAGGATCTGTTGTTTTGATGTCGTCTTCATTCTCCCAGGTTGCTTCCTTTGGCGTGTGATGTTGCCATTGAACCAACACCAACGTGATCGTCTTATTTTTGAAAACTTGCACCTTTCGATCGAGGATCCTAATGGGCCTTGAAATGATAGTAAGATCCTCTTTGATATTGATGGACTCGATTTCCACTATGTGTGAGGGGTCATACACGTATCGCCTCAACATAGACCGCGTGGAATCGTCGTGGATTCAGTATTGTGGTGGTAGAGCAACTTTATAAGCAACCTCGCCCGCGTTTGGTGACTTGAAAGGTCCCTACGTGTCTGGGCTCGGCTTGACGCTTTCCAAAGCGCATAACTCCTTTAATTCGGGGAGACACGAATGAATACACGTTCTCCAATCGGGAAGATTTTACCATTCAAAATCTGAATAAAATTTTAATGAAATTCAATCTTTTGAGTCGAAAAGTTGTACCTCGAATTCCAAGTTCTGACGGTGGGGTTGGCATACTTCCTTTGATGATCTGGGCGATTCTAAGCCGTTCACGTATTAGCTTGACTTTTGATCGTGGTTTGAACTAGTTCGGGTCCAAGCATCTTTCTCACTCGACTTCATCCCAACACAAAGGTGTTCTACAACTTCTCCGTATAACATACGAAGGAGACATTAGATGCTTGCAGTAGCTATTATTATAGGAGAATTCGATCAAAGGGAGGTGATCATCCCAATTCCCTGGGAAGTCTAGCATACAAGCTCTCAACATATCTTCGACTACTTGGTTAACCCTTTCGGTTTGTCCATCAGTTTGTGGATGGAAGGCGATCTTGAAATCCAAGCGTGTCCCCAAAGGTTTGGAAGGTAGTCCAATATTTGGAGGTAAATTTGAGTCTCTATCGGACCACGATGCTTCGCACCGTGCAATTTCACGATTTCCTTCAAGTAAGTCTCTACAAGTTTTCTCCATCTGCGATCGTTTTAAAAGGTAAGAAATGTGCGACTTTGTTAATCATCGACTATTACCCAAATGGCATCGTTCTTCTTCAACGTTTTGGCGAACGATGAAGTCCATTGATATATTTTCCCACTTCCATTCCGGGATGGGTAAGGGTTGAATGAAACCGGCCTATTTTTGGTGCTCTGCTTTGACCTGTTGGCACACTAAGCATTTTGATACATATTCAGCTATTTCTCGCTTCATGTTTGGCCACCAATACCAGCTTCTTCAAATTTGATACATCTTAGTGTTGCACGGTGTCTTGAGTACTCGATTTGTGACCTTCATCAGTATTTCCTTTTTAACCTTAGGGTCATTAGATACGCATACAATCTCCGTCTAAAGAGTAATGCTCCATCTTCTCCGAGACTAAAAATGGGTTTTGATTCCTTATTCATGGCCTTAATGATTCGTAGAATTTCCGGATCATTTCGCAACTCCTTGATTTTATCTATGATAAATGGATTTATCAATTTTATGAGATATACACCTTCTTCGAGTTTTTAGAGATAAAAATCTTCTTCTGCTAGTTCATCGAGGGTCCTCGAAGTTTTTAATCGGGCCAAAAAAATCCTGACGTTTTTCTACTGAGTGCGTCAGCGACGACGTTCGCTTTACCAGGGTGATAATTAATCGAACAATCGTAATCCTTCATGTACTCGACCCATCTGCGTTGTCTGAGGTTCAAATCTTTTTGTGAGAAGAGGTACTTGAGGCTCTTATGGTCAGTATATACCTTGAACGTTTCACCATAGAGATAGAGTCGCCACAATTTGAGAGCGAAAATGACTGCTGCCAATTCTAAGTCGTGAACTGGGTAGTTTTTCTCATGTGGCTTTAGTTGTCTTGACCCGTATGCAACGACCCTCCTATCTTGTTGCAGTACACAACCAAGTCCTTGGCGAGATGCGTCGGTGAATAATTTAAATTTACCCTTATGCGTATTAGAGGGTAAGGTTAGAACTGGTGCTGTAGTAAGCTTCTTCTTCAACTCCTGAAAACTTCTTTCACACTCCTCTGACCATACAAATTTTGTGTTCTTCTTAGTAAGGCTTGTAAGGGGTAGAGCAATTCGAGAGAATCCCTCGACGAAGCGTCGATAGTAACCTGCGAGTCCGAGGAAACTCCTAACTTCGGTAACACTCGTCGGTGCTTTCCACTCTGTAATTGCTTTGATCTTAGAAGGATCGACGGTCACTCCTTCTGCTGATACCACGTGGCTAAGGAAGGTCACTTGTTTAAGCGAAAACTCACACTTACTAAGTTTAGCATACAACTGGTGATCTCGGAGTGCCTGAAGTGCGAGACGAAGGTGTTCCTCATGTTCTTCCACTCTTTATAATCCTTAACTTTTCAAAAATCAAATTCTCGTAGCCTCTTAAATTATTTATTCAAAATATACTCTTACTTCTCAACATCAATTACTTATAACACTCTGTTATAGGTTATCATCATTATTATATCTTGTTGACCATAAAGTAATTCAAATAAGTCTGAGGTTGATGATAATAATTTATTCCTCCATCTGAACCCACTTCTAATAAGTTATTCTTATAGTCAACATCTCAACCTATAATGAATATTTAGACCATCAAACCAGTCAGGATTTATCTTCTCTAATTATTTCCCAATACGCCAAATCTTATGTCATTGATCATCACACTTTCTTAAAATCCTTCAGTCCACAAAAGATCTAAAGCTTAGGGTCTATCAAAATTATTATCACATCATCACCATAGTGTACTTACATGAGCCACACAGTCCTCAAGGAAGTAAAGCTTAGGCTCGATACCAACTCTCACGACGACCGAATCCTTACCCGACCTCAAGGGCCTAGAATTCCGTGTTATGACACCGCACGCTTGTTAAGGCGATAAGCGGACATACACATAATTCTTATACCGATTTAGCATATGGATCAAGGCATTTAATAGCATCATTTAAAAATAAATTATTCAAGAAAACAACAGCGGAAAACGTAGATGACGTTAATTAAGTGATAAATCCTAACCATGCATCTATAATCGAAAGCAAGCAGAGGTTTTACGTAGAATAAAACAGTCCCAACGCAAACTCATAATTGGTCTTTGAAAAATAAAAGTATCTAATAACAAATCTCCCCTGAAAATAATAAAACTATGACTAAAAATCTCTCAATGCTCAAAGTAATCCGCCGGATCTATTCCCTCGTCCAGATGGTAGCCGACGTCTTCACGCTCTTGAGCCGCATCGCGAAACGGACATCCCCATCCTCGTGATGGAAAATCGAGTTCTCACCATCGTTAGTTTTGGGGAGGGTGAGTTTACTCGATCCGTAAACTTCGAAAGAGTTGCACAATCGATCCACCATAAAATACTCGGTGATCGTGTGCAATCGCTTGAGTTCGATACATTTTGAAATAAATCAAACAACCATAAATGATTACAAAATATCTAAGATCTCATATCCATCATAACAAAACTGAAAATATAGCATAAAAAGAAAAGAAGTAACATAAAATGAAAAGACGACATAACATGAAATAAATATGATGCATCAAGTTCGATCTCCTCCTTTTGTATGCCTTTGTGACTTTTCCTATGTGGCATATCTTAAGACTTAATATTGCTCCATACGCCTACACACAACGATTTCACATCCTACCTAATTTTCAGATACGACTGTGCGTGACGCCGAGCCTATCACGCGAGGTCCACGCGTAGATAACCACCTAACCTCCATATCATATCGTATACCACCATCCGGCGATGTGGTTGCATGCATTTAAATCGGTGTCCCCTTACATTCGGGACAACAATCGTCGTATCATATTGTCCTTAAGACCCGTCTTGCTTGACGTTAGATCTTAATTTGTATTTCTTTGGCCTTCTCAACGTAACAATTATCCGTGTTCGTAGCTTACCTTATCTTACATATCATTTCTTATTGTTCTTTGAAAACTTAATTTGAAGTGAGCCACGGTGCGATAAGATTCACAAAATCACGCTTTCAAGGAAGGCAGGTTCGTAGTAACCTAGATGTGCCTTGTGACATACTCCCATAGAGGTGTTGCATCCGTACATGGATGCCTACATTCCAAGTTCCACGTGGTAGTGACGGGAACCCCACCATGAAGGCTTAAAAGTCGTGTGACATAGCTTATTTCTTTTAATTGTGCGTATGCCTATCGTGATTTTCTATGTGGTGCATGCTATATGATGAAAGGACTAACTTGGCCTAAAACTATTTCATACACCTTACATACTTGTGAATATAAAATAATAATTAACATTTGAGCGAGCAGATATTTCATACAAAAAAATTGTGAAGAAACTTCTATGGGTGTAGATTCTTGATCAGACATACATTTAAAGTTTCATAATATTTGTGCAGTCTTAGTATCGACACCTTTTACTAATTTGACCTAAAAGTGGGTCAATGTGGCAGTCAGATGATCCACTTAGCCTAGTTATACAAGGGTTAATATCCCTCACTAAATTTTCCAATTTCTGAGCCTCAAAGCGCGTCCTAGAAATTTTAGTGACACTTTCTGATCCATTAGATTACCTTGAGTTACTATTGAGATCATTTTGAAGTTGGTTTATGGGCCACTTGCATATAATTCTCAAAATTAAGGGTCAAAGGTAACCCATGTGGTACCTAAGGTTAAAATAAGAAGGCACGAACTTTGAGTCATCTATCCTCTAATCTGAACCATTTGATGGTTAGACAATAAAATTTTACCTAAGGTTGATTCTTTTGTCCCGATCCCGATTCGATCTCTAGCACACTAGATCTTCCAGTCAACGTTTTACAAGATCTAGCAGTCAAGTGCACACTTAGTGTACCTACCATGTGGCGTCAGTTGAATAGATCTGAACCATCGATATTTAAGAAAAATGATTCTAAGGTATTAGGTTGTTGGGCCCAATTTATTTTGACCTCTAAGGTCTCAAATCTAAGGGTCAAATCCTTCATGTTCACTGATATCTAAATAGCCTTTTAATTTTCTTGATTTGTGGGCCAAATTCTCGAGTTCTGAACCATTAGATGTCTCGAGGATTTCAATTTGTGGAGATGGTCCATCTCTGTTCTATTTCTTGGGTTGGGCCCATAAGGTCCAACTTGAATCTATTTCATTTGAAATCAATGGTGCTAGAAGGATGGTTGCAGCAAAGTATTCGTATCGGGTAAAATTCTTCAAAGTGCCCTTACTACAATAGTTAGCGCGGGCAAGTTATCCAGGCATTGTCGGCGTTTAGTTGGTAGATCCCGAATATATCTTATCTTCTTGTGAAATTGTGGAGAAGAAGAGCTCTCTCTCTCTCTCTCTCTCTCCACTGTAAACACCTATATAAGCAATACAAAACACTATATATATATTCATTATATATCTATATATATCAAGGGCAACTATTATATGTCCATGTATAGGATTTATGTTATTATACACACCGAAATACATGTATATATATAACTTTTGAATACCTAAATAAGATAAATAGATATTCATTTAATATATATATATATATATATATATATTTATTCTTATTATTATTAAAATAAAAAAGTTGAATATTTTAAGATCGATCGAGGGGCACCCACCTCTTGAAGCGTGCTCGGCGAATCGATGGCGGTTAGGGCGATAGAGACCGGCGCCCACACGATGGGCCGACCACGACTACGCTGTCTTCGCGTCGATTTGACGATAGAAAAATACTATAGTGGTTCTTATGGAAGAACACTCAAGAGATTAAAAAGAGATTAGGGTGTTTTTAGAAAAGGTGTTATAGAAGATGGAGGAGGCTAGGGTTTTAAGAAGAATTCTTATAATAATGGTTTAGGGTTCTCCGTAGCTTTCTTATTTATAATATATGGGCATTAATTCGTGTTGCGTCGCACTAAATAAGGGTGTATAGGCTTTTATTTCAAGGTTTAAAATAGAGGTTTAAACTCACGTAGTAAGATTTGTTCCTTAGACCTCTTGTTTATAACCAACCTCTTTCAACCACTAGGCCACCACACAACTTCTGTCAAATAAGGATAATTTTAAATATAAAACCTTTTTGGAAAACCAAAATGTGTACTTTTTCCACTAGGATAGGTTCCGGTATGGAGCACTAACACCACGCTCTGTGCAAAATGAATCTAACACCACAAATTCAGTTTTAAATTTTAGGGTCGTTACATTCTCTCCCCCTTATAATATTTTCGTCCTCGAAAATTATGTACTACCACTCGAAAAGTTCAGGATCAGTTGTTTTGATGTCGTCTTCATTCTCCCAGGTTGCTTCCTTTGGCGTGTGATGTTGCCATTGAACCAACACCAACGTGATCGTCTTATTTTTGAAAACTTGCACCTTTCGATCGAGGATCCTAATGGGCCTTGAAATGATAGTAAGATCCTCTTTGATATTGATGGGCTCGATTTCCACTATGTGTGAGGGGTCATACACGTATCGCCTCAACATAGACACGTGGAATACGTCGTGGATTCCCGAGTATTGTGGTGGTAGAGCAACTTTATAAGCAACCTCGCCCACACGTTTGGTGACTTCGAAAGGTCCTACGTATCTGGGGCTCAGCTTCCCACGCTTTCCAAAGCGCATAACTCCTTTGGTCGGGGAGACACGAATGAATACACGTTCTCCAATCTGACAGAAGATTTTACCATTCAAAATACGAATAAAATTTTAATGAAATTCAATCTTTTGAGTCGAAAAGTTGTACCTCGAATTCCAAGTTACGACGGTGGGGGTTGGCATACTTCCTTTGACGATCCTGGGCGATTCTAAGCCGTTCACGTATTAGCTTGACTTTTTCAGTCGTGGTTTGAACTAGTTCGGGTCCAAGCATCTTTCTCACTCCGACTTCATCCCAACACAAAGGTGTTCTACAACTTCTCCCGTATAACGCCTCGAAAGGAGACATTCCGATGCTTGCCTGGTAGCTATTATTATAGGAGAATTCGATCAAAGGGAGGTGATCATCCCAATTCCCTCGGAAGTCTAGCATACAAGCTCTCAACATATCTTCGACTACTTGGTTAACCCTTTCGGTTTGTCCGTCAGTTTGCGGATGGAAGGCAAGATCGAA
Source organism: Chloranthus sessilifolius (assembly GCA_021018995.1). Classification (NCBI taxonomy): domain Eukaryota; kingdom Viridiplantae; phylum Streptophyta; class Magnoliopsida; order Chloranthales; family Chloranthaceae; genus Chloranthus; species Chloranthus sessilifolius. The sequence continues at coordinate 159,556,901 of CM037585.1, forward strand.
ATCCAAGCGTGTCCCCAATTTGTTGGAAGGTAGTCCAATATTTGGAGGTAAATTTGAAGTCTCTATCGGACACGATGCTTCCGGCATTGCAATTTCACGATTTCCTTCAAGTAAGTCTCTACAAGTTTTCTCCATCGCAGATGTTTTAAAAGGTAAGAAATGTGCGAGACTTTGTTAATCTGTCGGCTATTACCCAAATAGCATCGTTCTTCTTCAACGTTTTTGGCAGGCCAACGATGAAGTCCATTGATATATTTTCCCACTTCCATTCTGGAATGGGTAAGGGTTGAATGAAACCGGCCTGTTTTTGGTGCTCTGCTTTGACCTGTTGGCACACTAAGCATTTTGATACATATTCAGCTATTTCTCGCTTCATGTTTGGCCACCAATACCATTTATTCAAATTTCGATACATCTTAGTGTTGCACAGGTGTCTGAGTAGATTAGTGACCTTCATCGAGTATTTCCTTTTTAACCTTAGGGTCATTAGGTACGTACAATCTCCGTCTAAAGAGTAATGCTCCATCTTCTCTGAGACTAAAAACAGGTTTTGATTCCTTATTCATGGCCTTAATGATTCGTAGAATTTCTGGATCTGTTTGCTGCAACTCCTTGATTTTATCTATGATAAATAGATTTATCAGAATTTTCGCCAGATATACACCTTCTTCGAGCTTTTGGAGATAAAAATCTTCTTCTGCTAGTTCATCGAGGGTCCTTGAAGTTTTTAATCGGGCCAAAATCTCGACGTTTTTCATCGAAAAGGCCAATGACGTTCGCTTTACCAGAGTGATAATTAATCGAACAATCGTAATCCTTCATGTACTCGACCCATCTGCGTTGTCTGAGGTTCAAAACTTTTTGTGAGAAGAGGTACTTGAGGCTCTTATGGTCAGTATATACCTTGAACGTTTCACCATAGAGATAGAGTCGCCACAATTTGAGAGCGAAAATGACTGCTGCCAATTCTAAGTCGTGAACTGGGTAGTTTTTCTCATGTGGCTTTAGTTGTCTTGACCCGTATGCAACGACCCTCCTATCTTGTTGCAGTACACAACCAAGTCCTTGGCGAGATGCGTCGGTGAATAATTCAAATTTACCCTTGTCTGTATTAGAGGGTAAGGTTAAAACTGGTGCTGTAGTAAGCTTCTTCTTCAACTCCTGAAAACTTCTTTCACACTCCTCTGACCATACAAATTTTGTGTTCTTCTTAGTAAGGCTTGTAAGGGGTAGAGCAATTCGAGAGAATCCCTCGACGAAGCGTCGATAGTAACTCATGAGTCCGAGAAACTCCTAACCGGTAACACTCGCTTGCTTTCCACTCTGTAATTGCTTTGATCTTAGAAGGATCGTCACTCATTACTCCTTCCGCCGATACCACGTGGCTAAGGAAGGTCACTTGTTTGCTTAAAACTCACACTTACTAAGTTTAGCATACAACTGGTGATCTCGGAGTGCCTGAAGTGCGAGACGAAGGTGTTCCTCATGTTCTTCCACTCTTTATAATCCTTAACTTTTCAAAAATCAAATTCTCGTAGCCTCATAAATTATTTATTCAAAATATACTCTTACTTCTCAACATCAATTACTTATAACACTTATAGGTTATCATCATTATTATATCTTGTTGACCATAAAGTAATTCAAATAAGTCTGAGGTTGATGATAATAATTTATTCCTCCATCTGAACCCACTTCTAATAAGTTATTCTTATAGTCAACATCTCAACCTATAATGAATATTTAGACCATCAAACCAGATTTATCTTCTAATTATTTCCCAACACGCCAAATCTTATGTCATTGATCATCACACTTTCTTAAAATCCTTTCCCACAAAAGATCTAAAGCTTAGGGTCTATCAAAATTATTATCACATCATCACCATAGTGTACTTACATGAGCCACACAGTCCTCAAGGAAGTAAAGCTTAGGCTCTGATACCAACTCTGTCACGACCCAGAATCCTTACCCGACCTCAAGGGCCTAGAATTCCGTGTTATGACACCGCACGCTTGTTAAGGCGATAAGCGGACATACACATAATTCTTATACCGATTTAGCATATGGATCAAGGCATTTAATAGCATCATTTAAAAATAAATTATTCAAGAAAACAACAGCGGAAAACGTAGATGACGTTAATTAAGTGATAAATCCTAACCATGCATCTATAATCGAAAGCAAGCAGAGGTTTTACGTAGAATAAAACAGTCCCAACGCAAACTCATAATTGGTGCTGAAAAATAAAAGTATCTAATAACAAATCTCCCCTGAAAATAATAAAACTATGACTAAAAATCTCTCAATGCTCAAAGTAATCCGCTGGATCTATTCCCTCGTCCAGATGGTAGCCGACGTCTTCACGCTCTTGAGCCGCATCGAAACAATGACATCCCCATCCTCAGTGATGGAAAAATCAGAGTTCTCACCTGCAACTGTTAGTTTTGGGGAGGGGGTGAGTTTACTCAGTCACGTAAACTCAGCAGGTTGCACAATCGATCCACCATAAAATACTCAGGTGATCGTGTGTGCAATCGCTTGAGTTGCGATACATTTTGAAATAAATCAAACAGCTATAAATGATTACAAAAATATCTAAGATCTCATATCTATCATAACAAAACTGAAAAATATAGCATAAAAAGAAAAGAAGTAACATAAAATGAAAAGACCTGACATAACATGAAATAAATATGATGCATCAAGTTCTGATCTCCTTTTGTATGCCTTTTGTCGACTTTTCCTATGTGGCATATCTTAAGACTTAATATTGCTCCATACGCCTACACAACGCATTTCACATCCTACCTAATTTTATCGACCTAATTCGGGCTTTGTCGCCGAGCCTATCACGCGAGGTCCACGTGTAGATAACCACCTAACCTCCATATCATATCGTATACCACCATCCACCCGATGTGGTTGCATGTATTTAAATCTGTCCCTTACATTCGGGACACTGTCGTATCATATTGTCCTTAAGACCCGTCTTGGTTGCAGACGTTAGATCTTGCGGTGACACGCAAGACATGGCACGTGTAGAAACTTAATTTGTATTTTGCTGGCCTTCACAACGTAACTTAGTTATCCGTATTCGTAGCTTACCTTATCTTACATATCATTTCTTATTGTTTGCTGAAAACTTAATTTGAAGTGAGCCACGGTGCGATAAGATTCACAAAATCACGCTTTCAAGGAACGGGTTAGTAGTAACCTAGATGTACTTCGTGTGACAGCCCATACTCCCATAGAGGTGTTGCATCCGTACATGGATGCCTACATTCCAAGTTCCACGTGACCGTGACGGGAACCCCACCATGACGAAGGCTTAAAAGTCGTGTGACATAGCTTATTTCTTTTTAATTGTGCGTATGCCCTATCGTGATTTTTCTATGTGGTGCATGCTATATGATGAAAGGACTAACTTGGCCTAAAGAAACTATTTCATACACCTTACATACTTGTGAATATAAAATAATAATTAACATTTGAATGTAATGTATATTTCATACAAAAAAATTGTGAAGAAATTTTCTATGGGCCGCCGACATCGACGGCCTTCTGTTTTTAAAGTTTCATAATATTTGTGCAGTCTTAGTATCGACACCTTTTACTAATTTGACCTAAAAGTGGGTCAATGTGGCAGTCAGATGATCCACTTAGCCTAGTTATACAAGGGTTAATATCCCTCACTAAATTTTCCAATTTCTGAGCCTCAAAGCGCGTCCTAGAAATTTTAGTGACACTTTCTGATCCATTAGATTACCTTGAGTTACTATTGAGATCATTTTGAAGTTGGTCCTGTGGGCCACTTGCGCCTTAATTCTCAAAAATTAAGGGTCAAAGGTAACCCACGTATTATTCTATGTGGTACCTAAGGTTAAAATAAGAAGGCACGAACTTTGAGTCATCTATCCTCTAATCTGAACCATTTGATGGTTAGACAATAAAATTTTACCTAAGGTTGATTCTTTTGTCCCGATCCCGATTCGATCTCTAGCACACTAGATCTTCCAGTCAACGTATTACAAGATCTAGCAGTCAAGTGCACACTTAGTGTACCTACCATGTGGCGATCAGATTGAACAGATCTGAACCATTAGATATTTAAGAAAAATGATTCTAAGGTATTAGGTTGTTGGGCCCAATTTATTTTGACCTCTAAGGTCTCAAATCTAAGGGTCAAATCCTTCATGTTCACTGATATCTAAATAGCCTTTTAATTTTCTTGATGCAGAGTAAAATGACTCGAGTTCTGAACCATTAGATGTCTCGAGGATTTTAATTTATGGAGATGGTCCATCTCGTTTCTATTTCTTGGTTGGGCCCATAAGGTCCAACTTGAATCTATTTCATTTGAAATCAATGGTCTTAGAAGGATGGTTGCACCAAAGTATTCATATCGTAAAATTCTTCAAAGTGCCCAACTATAATAGTTGTACGGGCAAGTTATCACCGCATTATCGGCGCTTTAGTCGACCGATCCCCGAAATATATCTTATCTTCACTGACGAAATTGTGGAGAAGAAGAGCTCTCTCTCTCTCTCTCTCTCCACTGTAAACACCTATATAAGCAATACAAAACACTATATATATATTCATTATATATCTATATATATCAAGGGCAACTATTATATGTCCATGTATAGGATTTATGTTATTATACACACCGAAATACATGTATATATATAACTTTTGAATACCTAAATAAGATAAATAGATATTCATTTTATATATATATATATATATATATATATATATTTATTCTTATTATTATTAAAATAAAAAGTTGAATATTTTAAGATCGATCGACACCCACCTCTTGAAGCGCTTAATCGATGGCGATTAGGGCGATAGAGATCGGCGTCCACGATGGGGTCAAATTCACGATTCGCTTTCACCTCGATTTGACGATAGAAAAATACTATAGTGGTTCCTGTGGAAGAACACACAAGTGATTTAAAAGAGATTAGGGTGTTTTTAGAAAAATGTGGCTACGAAGATGGAGTGAATTTGGGGTTTTTAAGAATTCTTATAATAATGGTTTAGGGTTCTCCGTAGCTTTCTTATTTATAATATATGGGCATTAATTCGGTGTTGTTAGCGCACTAAATAAGGGTGTATAGGCTTTTATTTCAAGGTTTAAAATAGAGGTTTAAACTCACGTAGTAAGATTTGATCCTTAGACCTCTTGTTTATAACCAAAGTCTTTCAACTACTAGGCCACCACACAACTTGTGTCAAATAAGGATAATTTTAAATATAAAACCTTTTTGAAAAACCAAAATGTGTACTTTTTCAACTAGGATAGGTTCCGGTATGGAGCACTAACACCACGCTCTGTGCAAAATGAATCTAACACCACAAATTCAGTTTTAAATTTTTAGGGTCGTTACACGTACAGTCCTGAGACCGCGACGGCTCACGTCTCGGCGAGATGGCTTAAAAAATGAAAATAATTATTTGAATGATTTTACACTATTAAAATAGACATTTGATCTTACGCCATTAAAGAATACTTTATTATTATGCATGTAACAAATATTTGAGAATAATCTAAACAATTCAGTCGTTGTTATGATTAGAAGTTCAAAACACATCTTAGTTAAATAATCACAGTTGTAAATCAATTGCATACCGTCCGATCAAATATCTTTAATATTAGCCGTTAAAAAATAAAAATAATAGCGATATTAGGATGCATAGATTTGGGCACATCGTGATAGTTATTCACAAGATCATCACACAGATAGGGCATGATAGTATAAAATAGTGTTATGCGTACAAAAAGAATGAGTAGTACACTTGCCCAGAGTATACAAGCCTAACACCTTAAATAAATTACAATATAAAAAGTAATATTTATGAGGTTGCATCTCCGAATGAATCCCAGCAATATCTCATCTCAGTGAGGCCCGAGAAACGAGACGTCTCATCTCGGACAAGATTTAAAACCATGGGTCCAACTAGTTGAGATTCATGTTAAAATTTTGACTGCTCAACTGAATCACAAGCCTGAAGATTATTTTTTGTCTTAATCCTTCACAGAAAAGATTTTTAGATCATTGGCTATCAAATGTTGATTCCACGTAATGTACATGCCCCAAAGTGATTGTGATCATGTAAGTATTATGACATCAATTTTTTATTCCATATCTTATACATAAAAAAATAGTTACTTAAAAATCACATTTGATTCGAGCGTGATGTGCTACGTGATTTTCAAGTTACGATTAAGTTACCATTGGGATATTAAATTAAAGACAGGTCATTTGATGGTATGTTGATAGTCTCAAGATCTATTTTATGAAAGATTTGAATGAAAAATCATCTTTTATCATGTGATTCAAAAAATCAATTGATTTGAGTGAAGGTGCCCTAATTAATTCCATAGATGCTGATAGAGTTACCTTATTCGAAAATTAAAATCTTTAAATCAATGGATAATACAGAAGGTTGTGTTATATACACTCATTAAACCTGTGAAGAACACAGGTATATCCACCACAAAAAACTATTGACGACCCTCAATCAGACAATGGAGATTATTTTTCGTCTCAATATTCCACAAGATAGATCTTAAGATCAAGGATCAAAATTTCGGTTATTATTTTGGTTTCGAAATGACCGCATACAAATATCTTAATAACCGAAATGACCGCATACAAAAGTGACCGAAATTTTAGTCATTTCGGCCAAAATTTTGATCCTTGCTTAAGATTGTGGTGCACCCATAAGACAGCCAGGCATTGATTCCATGTGGCACACATCCCTAAAACAATTATAATCATAGATGTACCTATGAGACGATCAGTTTTGGTGATGTGTGCTACTAGAATTAACATATGACAATCTAAGAGTTGGTCCGTGATAAGAAGATCAATTCGGTGGAAGATTGTAACCAAACACGATCTCCATGATTTCCTGGGAAATGGAATTCACAAAAACATGTTTCCAAGAAGTGGCCCCTAATTGGCCGCTCAGTTAGTACGAAATCGTAATTAAATGACAACGTACGCTGAGTGGACCTCACCGTCCCAAAGCTGCTACCTTTAGATCACAATCTAACGGCTCCGCAGTGGCCCATATAAAGAGACCGTTCATAATCGGGCCGCATCTGAGATATTCGTCGAAAAGACGAAGCATTTCATTTGCTTTTCTTAGATCGCATTTCATCGTCTTTCAACGATTTCCATCCATCTGCTGAAGACTCTCCGAATCCCCTTTCTGAACAAACTATAAGTAAGAGACAGAGAGAGACAGAGAGAGAGAGAGATAAGTGCTGGAAATAATCTGGATCCATCGCCCGATCAAACCCTAGGGTGTTAGAACTAGGATTTGGTGCCATGTCTGCAGGAGTTTGTGGGAAACGTTTAGGATACGAAGAAATATTCGGATCTTCGTCGCCGAAGAAGAGATCTCGCTGTTCGCACTTCGATTCTCCAGTGCGTTTGTCCGATTTCGGGTTTGGATCCGAAGACAAGCTCTCGTTTCTTCTTCAAATGTTCCCTACGATGGATCGAGAGGTATCTACCGATTTTCTTTGTTAAAATTTATATTTTGAAGGATAGTTAATAATGAATTTTTTTTTTTTAAAACATGTTATTTTTCTTGAATCTCAAATGGTATTCAATTCGTTAAAAAGCAATTTTTTTTTCCATTTCGAATATCAAGGTTAAAGCATTTATTTATGTTTTTTTCTTCTTCATTATTTGTAGATTTAGAATTTATATGTTAATATGTGATCGGGTAAGGGTAATAACTTTACTCTGGAAATAGTTCCCACGTTAATCTTCCTAATGGAGGGATTCACACAAAAAGTTTATGCGTTTGGGTTTCGCTGAAATGTTTGGCTTTACGAATCTGATAGCTGAATCAAGCTGTTGCTAGCACTTGATTCTACGACACGGATTCACTGATTCAAATGTTTCCATCTCGGTTGCCATTGTTATTTGCCACTTTTTTTTGGGATAGATTATTTGTCACGCCCCGAAATCCGATACATGATCCATTTCGGCACATGAACGCATTCAATAATCAAAATTTAAATAAAGAAAACACAACGGTCCATTATCATTAATAAAATTCAAATTTTCATTTATTTCCAATTACAACGTTTAAACAACTCCTAACCATGAGTGAAAATTTCGTCTAATACCGATACGTATCGGTTTTGGACTGGGACGATACGGTACATTCAATGTACCGTATCGCCATTTTGTATGCATATGCGCAGACGATACATTGTATCATCCGGTATTTTACTATTCCGATACGTATTGGTTTTGAGCTCGGACGATACGTATCGGATACCCGGTATTTTGACCCATGCTCCTAACCAAGGCTAAACCAACAAGTCTTCTAGGGTATCTTCCTGAAATGCAGCTTCTGAGTCACGAGGTCCGGTTTCTGAAATTTAAATAGCAACGGGGGTGAGATAAAACTCAACAAGTAATTCCCAATAAATAATGTAACTCTTTTGTCAATTTTATTAGTTTGAAATTGAGAACTTCCTTTCAAATAAGAATATCATCAGCTATACCATCAAATAATTCAATATAAGAAGAAAATAACTTAATTTACAATTGTACTTCATAAATCGTACAATTGTTAATTAATAGCACCGATCTAAGTGCAATTACATTTATCTCATCATTCATCATTCATCTTGGATACCAGTCACAAAGGAGGGTTCCATATTTTCATTAATCTCATTGTCAACCGTGCCGATCCGGTTTGACGGGTTTACTTCATATTACAGAAGTACACAAATGGAGCCGTTCGTCCAATACTACCATGCGCCCCATGGGGATCTTAATAAAAATCATATCTTATTCATCTGTACAATATTCATCATTTTTAAAGTTCTTCACATCAGTTTCTTTTGAAAAACTTATCTCAATGCTTCATTTCAAAATAACAAATGATATCTTGTATAATTTAAACTAAGTAAACAATGATTATGACATCTATCTTTCTAACAATAATATGATTCGATTTGGAATAATCATCACTGAGTAAAGCAAGTCTAAACTACTATTATGAATCATTCAGTATCTACTTATCAACATTATAGTATATACTATGTAAAAACAAAGACATCATTATCTAAATAAGTAGATGTATAAAACATGTTATGGGATAGGTCACTTGCCTCAAACGTCGGATTCAAGGGTATTGCGATAGCAATGTGAAGTTTCAGGGTTCTGATGGATACCTGGGCACAAAGTAAAGTGGTTAAGAATAAAAAAGGGACTACGTAGGTCATCGATGTTAGGTTGGGTTCTATCGAGTTACTTCAATACTTATTTTGAAAAATATTTAATATATAAAATTCTTAATTTAAAACAACTTTATAAATCAGTTTTAAAACCCTTGATTTAATATTAAACAATTACTTAAATCATTTTTAATCTCAAAATCTGATTTAATATAATTATATTTTAATATAAAACCAGTATATAAACAGACTATATATATATATATATATATATATATATATATATATATATATATATATATATATATATATATATAGTCGGATTATAAAAATATAAAAACAGAGTATAATCTAAAATAGAAACCGAATGAAAAATCATATTATAGAACAGAATATAAAATCAGATTATATAATAAAAACAGATTATAAAATCAGATTTATAAAACTAGGATGAAATTCCTGTTTTAAGACAAGTTATATAAAAACAGATTATAAAAATCAAATTTGTAAAACAGATTATAAAATCAGATTTGTAAAACAGACTATAAAAAACTAGATTTGTAAAACAGACTATAAAATCAGATTTAATACAGAATATCAGATTAATATAATTTCAGATTATAAAAAGAAAACATAATATAAACCGGATTAAAACTGGAATAAAAACCAGATTAAAACTAGAATAAAAACCAGATTAAAACTAGAATAAAAATCAGATTAAAACAGAATATAACTTCAAATTAATATAACTGAAATTTAAAATACACTATCAGCATATAAATCAAAATTTTAAAAAAAACCAATCCTTAAGATATAATATAGGATTTAAACCATCATCTTAATAAAACCAAATTCATTAAAAATAAAAACAGAATATAAAACCAGAATTTTAAAGAATATAAGATTAAAATGTATGATTAGAATATATAAATTTAGAGCTTAAAGAACCAGAACTTCAATTTAAAAAAACTAAATTTATAAAATAAAAGACAAATCTACAAACATACCTTAAAGAAGAAGGGCAACTTTGAAGAATTGGATGTGGAAGAGAGGAGTAAGAGGCTCTATATATATAGACTCGGTGGTGACCGTTTGCAATTGAAATGAATTTGTGAGTATAATGGTAGGCGTTATCGAATTGAAGAAGAAGGAAAACGGAAGAAAACGGCTATTGTGCAGGGTTTTTGATTTGGGCTTTAAGTTGAAAGGGAAAAATTAAGGTGCATGGCATATACAAGTTAGAGTGTGCGTGTGTATGTTTTGGGTCAAATCGGGTCGGGTCGAGCTAGGGTTTGGGTCATAAAAGTTTGGGTTGTCACATTATTTCTATTCCAGAATTGTGGTTTAATGAATGCAAACTGTATGGTAAAATGGCTACTTTTCGTATATTTAGAAGTTAATCATTTATATGCAGAATGAGAAGCTGGTTGGAAGCATCTACTTTGTTTTAGATTCATATCATTTAGATTATAGCATGCATTCCTTTTCAGTTTTAAATATTTTGTTATTGTTTGTTTCTGTAATTAAATGATCAAAGAAACAAAGAAGACAAACCAAGCCCAGATGAAAATGGATTGTGGTTAGGGTCAGGTAGGCAGCTTTTCAAATCCTTTTCGGATGAGATGCTACAAGGAATGTTTGGTTATCTAAAATATGATTTATAACGGATTGATTGGTCTTGCTAAATGACTAAACTTTCATTTGATGGTTGACTGTCATTTTGTTTAATCAATAAAATAAATGACATCAGTTGCAACTTCTTAAGCTTATAAAGTAGTTAGGTAACGTAGGATAGCATGTCAATCTTCCTCACAATTTTTGAACGTAGTTTCATGAAAATTTAAACGTCCTTTTTAATACTAATTCCTTAACGAAACCTGACGGATATTGGAGGTAGGAACAACCTATTGTAAGCAACCTATCGATTTCACACGGGCACACTGGCCATATTATGTAAGTGTAAGTTTTAATGCATTGGTCCTTAGTCTCTCAAGCTGCATGACCATTGAATTACACCTTATAATATGGTTTCATCAATTATAGTAGAGTTGGTATATGGTAACCAGCCCGTTCACTATTAAGAGTGAATGGGTCGTTAGTTCTATACACGTGCACCATTTTGGTGCCACACAGTTCCCAGGGCCATCATATAGATGGGATTCATCCTAAGATGCCATCAAAAAAATTATCTTCACCATGTGATTAAAAGTCTAGAAGCGCCACAAAGTGCATGGCTACCATTTTTTCTTTTTTCTTGATCGATAAAAATCAATTGCTACCATGTAGTTGTCCAAATCTGTTATAGACGTTCATTTTATAGCGCATGTAGGCCCCTAAATCACATGGTAGAGATGATTTTCTCATGTACTCTTAAGGCTGAATCCGATCTATGTCATGGCTTCGTGAACGACGTGGAACCAAAATGGTGTCACATATACAAAATTAATGATATGAGATGCAGTGAAATGTGAGTCACAAATCAGAACTTCCTATAGTACCCCAGTTAAGAAATGATGCTGTAATGTCCCCAATTTGTTACGTGGTGTGTGAGGACGTGAGTTGGACATGTCCAAGTACCAAAGCTATTTTATGGAATAACAGAGACATGGATGGAAGTTCTTTAGGGGTGACATCAGGCCAAAAGAATCCTATTATATTGAGCTGTGATCGGGTAGGGCTTATTAAAAAATCACAAATACAAGCCCAAGCCCAGCACATTGCCACCCTTAAAGTACTTGCTATAATTTTGATGGAATCTTTGATTGAAACTGTCCTTTCTGTGGGTTGTCAATCTAGTATGGAGTTGGGACATTAACGAAAGGAATATCTCCTTTTGTTTGAAGATGTCTTTGTGGTTGTTATGAAAGTCATGGACTATTGATTATAGATTGTTGCAACTTTCAATTCATTCTCTTCAGTGATTAGGTTTGCAAAATAAATCATCATCACCAACATCATCATCAGTGCTTAAGCTTCACATAGCATAGCAATCTTTCACATCTCTTCTCACTTCTTCCCTCCAGGCATTCATTGGTTTTCCTCTTCTCCTACTTGTGCTTGTAACGTTTTAAACCTTCGTACAAGGCCTCTGATGGGCACGTCCAAATCATCTCAAGCAGCATTTTATAATTTTTTAATTTATAGGTGTCACTCTTAAATTTCTTCTTAGGTGCTCAGTGCCTAGTTTTATCCTTTCTTGTACTCCACACATCCATCTTAATTACTGATGCAGCGTGGTAGGAGAAGATTCAAAATAAAATCCAGAGTTTAAAATAATATGAGACTCACCTTATACAGCAAAATATCCAACATGGAGAGAATGAAGAACTCCAAAAATAGGGTTTACGGCCACACAAACTCCTTTTCACGCAGAAAAAGAAAATTTATTTCATTCACTAATAATCTGATTTCCAAAACTGTATTACAGCAGTATTTAAAGAAAATAATCACTCCCTCCGAGTTATTAAGAGTCCTATTAAAATAGCCTTTCGAAAAAAAAAAAGAGTGATTAATATCTCACTCAACCAGGTCGTATTGGTTCTCACATTTGCATATGGAATTCCCTCTTATCCCCTTTCCTTATTTACTTGTTGACTCCTAACTATAAAGGAACTTCTTAGCACAGTGACAAATTTTGATGAAATTCATTGAAACTGGGGCAAAATGATTTTTTTTTTGGCGAAATTTCGATGATTTCTTCGAATTTTTTGAAATTTCAGTACTTTTCGGCTTTTTTTTGACAACCGTGCCATCCACTTAAACTTTCATGAAAAACACTAAACTCATTCCTCTTAAGTTCGTAACCCTCAAGCCCCAACATTTGGATGAAGTCCCAACCCAAACCCTAACGCCGAATACAGCGAATCTCCGGCAAACCTCTGAGATTCGGTGAATCTCCAGTTACCCACTCTCCCATCATCTCTTCTGAGCAGTCAGTTATGTTTTTTTTTTTCACTTCTTCTTCTTCTTCTTCTTCTTCTTAAGACACAGAGAGGGACAAAGGTCTTCTCTTCTTCCTTTTTCTATTCCCCAATCGGCCAAAACAAAGAAATATCGGATTGGAACCCCTGTAACAATGCTACATCCCGACATCATAAGATGAGCAAAATTGAAGGATTGCATATCTTTTATAGCCTGATTCAATTGAAATTGCATAAAAGGAGTTTCTTAAAATAAATTTAAATACATTATTAATTATTAAATATATATTAATATATGTTTTAGTTTTTTTCATTAATTATTAAATATATATATTTTTCAATCCCCAAAATATTTCTGAAAGTTTTTCGAAATTTATCTGAAACGAACCCCCACCGAAATATTGCCAAAAACGAAAATTGTCACTATGCTTTTAGTTACAAATAAATCTCTACATATTATTCTCCTCTCAAGTTTCCTAAAAAGTAAAAATACTAAACTTCATAACCAAAATATAATATAAAATAAAAGCAACCTATTCAAGGAAATAAAATTAAATGCCCAATATTTCTTGGATGAAAACTCCCGGTCAAATGCTTTTGCAATTCCCAAATTCTGTAGACTTGTTGACCCAATCAAATTAAATGTTACTTATGGGGCTTATGGCTGGCCCATTTGGACTGGAATTGCAGCAGCTCAAGTCTCTTTTATTAAACTGTTTTGGGCCTGGTCTTATCACATGTTGGACCTTTAGTTATTCAGTATTAGGTCCAGTTCAGCACCTCATTACCTTCTCTGCATAACTGGTAAAGTTCCCCTTTTTAGATTGTTATAGAGTCCACAATCACCCCCATTGGAGCCCCTTGGGTCTCTTAAAGACCCATGTAAGGGTCCATTTTCTGGACTCTCTCTTCCTACTCAATCTTCCACATCACTCGCTTCCGATCAACTTTCTTCTTCTTTAATTTCTGATTCACATCAAATACACACCTGCCCCATGTATTGTATCTTCTTGTTACATTTTTCGTACCCAACATTTTGCACCTTATTGTATAATAGGTCCTATTGTTGTCTTATAAAAACACCTTTCAATCAAAGTGGTACTCTTAGGTCGCACAATACACCCTCTTGCCTTTCTCAATTTCGTCCAACCTGCATTAATCATATTTGAAATTTCTTATTCAAATCCTATATCTGATTGTGAAGCAGAGCCTAAATGGCAAAATCTTTGACATTGTGACACTCGATGGTTTTGTTTTTTAACTAAATCTTCTTCTAGATTGTCATGCTCACTAAATTTGCACTCAACGTGATTTCCATAATTCTAGCTTACCATTCATTTGGTTCCTTTTTTAGGTGATCAGTATCACATCTTCTACAAATCATGTGCACCGTGAAATATCTTCTTGTATGTCTAGTCAATGCATTCATGATCAGCACAAACAAATAAGTTTCAAGGCATATCCTTGATGCAACCCAACTCCAACAAGGAACTCACTCCCCTTCCCCTTTGCACATGTATTCTATTACAAGCATAGTCACCAAGTCGGAGGGTTCGGCAATAATTCTGCGAGATTAAAATCCGGCAAAATCAGGCAAGTTCAGAAAATAGGTGGAGGAAAAATCGGAGAGAAAATTTTTTTAAATAAGATTTAAAACTATGAAAAAATAAAAAATATTAAAAAATCACAAATTTTCAAAAAATCAGGGAACAATTCACGATTTTTTGTGATCACACCATTTTTTGAGAAATTCGCGAATAATTCGAGGTTAATTTGCATAACTTTAAATTCGCGAATTTCAGTGATTTTTGTGACTATGGTTACAAGTTACTACCCCTTCATACATGTATTGGATAATCTCAATATATAAGGTCGAGATGCATTTCTTCCATAGTGTCCACCAAATTGTCCATCTCAGTATTCTATCATTTGCCTTTTCCAAATTAATAAAAACCATAAATAAGTTTTTCCTTCCCTCTTTGAACTTCTCCATAAGTTGCCTGAATAGGAAGATGGCTTCCATGTTGATCATGAGTCTAGTTAATAGTTTGAAACAATTTATAATAAGACAAGGTTCATCAGCATTTTCCAATAAACATCGTCTCTGTCTCCAATATTTCTGTATGGTCGAATTGAAGAATTTCAAATTTGAATTATAATGCTCTTGGTATTCAGTCTTTAACTCATATGGAAGGTTGAAATATTGCAACGTTGAGGTCGCAGGTTTGACCACAGCTTACCCATCAAAAAACTATATTGCTCTTTTGAAACTTGACTTAATATTCTGTGATACCCCTTTGGGCTACATTTGATTTCAGCTTTCTAATCAACTCATTTGAATTTTTTTGTTTAGTTGGTGGAGGCAGTTTTGAATACTCATGATCAGAAAATTGATGATGCCATCAAGAGTCTCCGTGCATTTTGCTTTGGTGATGTTTCGGTCAAAAACGAATCACTGGGCCTCGTTGCAAACAATCCTTCTGTTCAAGGTCAGAATTTGGTTTACATAGGGGATAACTGTCATTTTTTCTTTAGTTTGATGACGGAGTTGATGTTTCTTGTGTACTAAACTGTCTCGTGCTCACCAGAGGAAACAAGCGGGCATACATCTGAGAAGATTGAAGAAATGCGGAATGATAATTTAGATTTTGAATCTAAGACCGTCACAAATGGATCATCATGGGTGGATATCTTCGTACAAGAAATGACAAATGCGTCAGATTTGGATGATGCTCGAGGCCGTGCGACAAAAATCCTAGAGGCTTTCGAAAGAAGCGTTATTGCCCATTCCAGGGAATCAGAGGAGGTATCTGGGATTTTTTTAATTAGTTATTATAGCTTAGGGATTTTCTGTTTTGTTGTTTCTTAAAATGGATGCTTTAATTGTGGCGCTTTGCTTTGAGCATCAGCAAATGGCTTTGCTGAAAGAACAATTGCAGAGCTTGTCAAGAGACAACCAAATTCTGAAGAGAGCCATTACCATTCAGTACGAGCGCAATCTGGAGCAAGGGGAGAAAGTGAGGGAAATTCAACAGTTGAAGCATGTGATAAGCCAATACCAGGAACAAGTCCGAACTTTGGAGGTAATTAGTACATCTAGTTGCCTGCACTATGTATGGAGTTTTTAGGTGTTTGTGTTACACATCTACTGTGTATTTCAAATTGCACCCTTTCCCCATGTGCACTTGTGTGCACTCCTCTGCACACTGTATTTTGGGTTGCACAATGGTCGTAGCATCTTTTGCCACTTGGACTAATTGGATAAAACAAATTGTTTGCCACATGGTATCATATGGCCTCAGAGTGAGAAGGTGAGTGTTTTATCTTGGGCTTAAGGTGAGGAGAGTCGATCCCTTTTTCAAAGACTCTGTTTGATAACTTCCTTGCATTAGAAGTCTGTGCACATCATGCAATCACACAAACGTGTCGACTGCCGCGTCCACTCATGATAGGTGGACACTCATTGTAGATTAACTTTGTCTTTTAACAATTTAATGCATCCAATACCACACAGGTTGTCATCGAAAGGCTGTGGTAATTTTTATTTTTGTTTTTTGGTGCAGCTTAGCAACTACACACTGAAGCTCCATCTGCAGAGAGCGCAGGGAGGTAGCTCTATTTCGGGCCATTTTCAACCCGACATATTCTAGGTGATGTTACTTGGTCCCACCCTCGTATTGCTCGGATGTGTTTATTCGTGCCATTATACCAAAGATATGTACCGCAATGGAGATCAAATCATGATCAATGCTTGATTAAACGAGGCCTTGTTGTACCTACAGCAGTTGCGAAGAGATTGATAGAATTATTCCCTGTTATATATACATGCAGATTCAGTATACTTGTTTGTGTGGTGTGGACCAAATACAATACACCCTTGCCCTCACTTTTTGTTGCAAGGTGCGGCAAGGTTCTGGGTTTTAGTGGCGGTGGCATTAAAGGGTTTCCATGTATTGAAAGTTTCCTTGCCTTCATCAGGTTGAAGATTTTTTTTGATTTCTTGCTAGCTTTTTTAGCTAGAGGTGCGTTTTTGACATCTTTTGTTTTTGTAATATACTTCGATGACTTAAAGGGTTCTTTATATGGCCTTGAGAGTTTTAAGTGCTGTGTGTGTTTTCCTTGGTTGAGATTTTCTCTTCTTTATTTTTATGGCCTTTCTGTGAGCTAACGGATAGCCTTGTGGCTAGCTGACTTACAGATATATAGGGACACTGACGTGTGGAAATGAGTGGGCTTCTTGGATTAGTTAAAATGTGTGCTATATGCTCTGTCACAAAATTCTCCGAATTAATAAAAAAATTTTAAAAAAAAAAGTTTGAATATGTGGTCTATTGAACTTTTAGCTGAATATTCGCGGTATATGTTGTTTCTCTGAATTTTTCTCGAATACGAACTTGACATTTAAAAAAAAATATATTTTTTCCTTGTGTTACATGATTTAATCATATTTTGAGTTGTTTTTTTTTTATGATTGCAAATAGTTAATGCATGCAAATTATGTAATATAGTTATTTAATTATTTTAAGACATCATTTTTTATTTATAAAAGTTAGATGTATTTTATTATTTTTATGATCTCTACATTTTGCAGATTTTTTTTCCGAATCTTATCGGAATTGATATCCCACCGAATGCTTGCTGAATCTAAACTTCATTACTATGGCCATATGAGACAAATTTTTTTATGATTGTAAATAGTTAACGCATGCAGATTATGTAATGTAGTTATTTAATTGTTTGAAGACATCATTTTTTTATTTTTAAAAGTTACATATATTTTATTATTTTTTTCATCTCTATATTTTACCGAATTTTTTTCGGAGAATTGACATCCCACCGAATGATTGCCGAATCCGAACTTCATTCCTATGGCCATATGACAAACAAATTTTATCTGCGATGGCCTTAATATATGTTCATGGTGTCAGCAGATTCATTTATATGAGTGATCAGCTTTGGTAACATGCATCAAGAGATGGGACGCTCACTTGTTGTGTCCTTTGAAACATGCATCAAGAGATGGGATGGATGCATGGATCAAAATGCGAGAAAACCGGTACGTATCGGACGATACGTATCTGTACCAGTCTGTATCAAACGATACATTGAATGGATCCTTCGATACATATCATATATTTGAACGATACGGTATATTTAATGTACCGTATCGTTCACGTCCGATATCGATACGTATTAGTATTGGATGATATTTTAATCCATGGACGGATGGGCCCGTTTGGTTTCAAGGGAAAACAGGGGAAAGAAGGGAAAACTGGTAAGCGGGAAATGAATTGTCGCATTTTCCGTTGTTTGGATGACATCGGAAAGGTTAGAAATTATCTTCCTATTTTTCGTTAAAGCCCGACAACAAATGTCAAGGGGTCCCTCGATTTTCTATTTTCCCACCCTACGGGCTTTTCATCCGACTCTTCTCACTCGTCTAGTATTATACAATTTGTTCATAAACAAAAATCATTGATTGATTTGAATCAGACGATAGAGATTTTTTTTTTTTCAATCCCCTATCAGACGGTCTGATGTTGATTTTATATGATACACATCCCTAAAAATAAGAGGTAGAGCCTAGTTATGACTTGAGTGGTCAATTAACTACTTAAACTTTCTAAAAATTTATTACTAAGCGTTAGGAGTCCTAATTTATATTAGTAGATTTTCATCCATCCAAAATTATCTTGATCACTCAAAATTATCAAAAAATTTCAAACAATTTTTTTATGGTATTGTTTTCATAACAAATATTATTTTTTTGATTTTTTTAAAAAAAATCTCACAATTTTGGCCTATTTTTAAGCTCCCCTCCATATATTTAAGTGTTGTACAAACTTATTTTGGAGATATGGTATATATGTTCTAGTATAATTAATTTAAATAAATAATTTATTATATATAACAAGATTTGAACTTAAAACCTAACCTTCACAAAGAACTAAGTCAACCACTAGAGCAATTCACTAAGATATGTAAAGAGAAAAAGAAACTTAATACATATATAAGTTTTTAGTCATTTGGCTATTTTTTTTTGTTAGGATATGTTATTTTCCTACAATTTCTTGCATATGTATTCAAACACAGGATTTTAATAATCCTGCATTTTCTCAGCTAGCAATGTGCTTATCCGAATAGCGGAAAACACGGGAAACGTGAAGAAGTAAAATAATATTCCTATATTTTCTTATGGATGCCTAAGTTGTAGGAAACCATGGGATTCCTTTGTTTCCCTTTGTTTTTCGTTGTTTGGACAACCACATTAATAGCTAGGAAAACGCAGGATTAATCAAATCTTATGTTTGGATACATATGCAGGAAATTGTAGGAAAATAACATATCCTAACAAAAAAAATAGCCAAATGACCAAAAACTTATATATGTAGTAAGTTCTTTTTTCTTTTTACAAATTTTAGTGAATTGTTCTAGTGGTTGACTTAGGCTGTGCTTAGGTTAACTCTTATAAGAACAGTTTTATCGCTTAAAACAACTCCCCGTCAAAACAAATGAGGTGAGGAGTCATGTTACCAAATGTAAAATTAGTTCTCCGCAGGAGCCAAAAAGTGAAAGAGCTGCTCTTTTCCCCAAAAGAGCTAACCCAAACGTATCCTTAGTTCTTTGTGAAGGTTAGGTTTTAAGTTCAAATCTTGTTATGTGTAATAAATTGTTTATTTTTTTAATTAATTAAACTAGAGCATATACACTATTTTTTGAGAGAAATCTCTCAAAAAATAAGTCTGTGCAACACTTAAATAGATGGAGGGGAGCTTAAAAATAGGCCAAAATTGTAAGATTTAAAAAAAAAAAATCAAAAGAAAAAATATTTATTATGAAAACAAATACCAAAAAAATAAATTGTTTGAAGATTTTAGATAATTTTGGGTGGTAAAGATAATTTTGAATGGATGAAAATCCACTAATATAAATTAGGACTCCTAAAGCATAATAACAAATTTTTAGAAAGTTTGGGTGGTCAATTGACCACTCAAGTCATAACGTAGCTCTGCCTATGATTTTTGGGGATGTGTGTTATATAGAATCAACATCAAACCGCCTGATAGGGGCATCATGATCTTAAAATCTATCATGAGGAAGATTGAAAAAAAGAACAATCTTCATCAATTTTCATTTGTAAATAAATTGTTTGGTATTACTAAATTAGTGAGAAGAGTCGGATGAGAAGTCCGAAGGGTGGGAAAATAGAAAATCGAGGGACCCCCTCGGCATTTGTTGTTGGGTTTTAACGGAAAATGGGAAGTTATTTTCCGACCTTTCCGATGTCATCCAAACAACTAGAAATGCGGCAATTCATTTCTCGCTTACCAATTTTCCCTTGAAACCAAACAGGCTTAGGGACTGTTTAGATAAGAGGATAGGAAATGAAATCATTGGAAAGGAAAAGAAAATTTCTAAAATACCTTGTTTGGCAATAAAATTAAAGTTATGCCACTGAAAATAATAGGAAAATTCAAATTTTTATTTTTCATTGGAAACTGACAAATCCCTCTTTTTAAAGGGATTACATCATAAATCTTTTGTCTCCCTCCCTCCTCTCTTTTTATTTCGTGAGAACTCTTTCTTTCTCTCTACATACAATATCTCTTTCTCCCTCTCTCCTAGATGTCTCTCTTTCTCTCTCCTTTATCTCTCACTCTCTCTTTTTAATGAATAAATTAAAATAAAATCAATTGATGAAAAAATAAAATAAATAAATAATAAAACATAAAATCAAAAATAATAAAATAATATAAAAAAATAAAATATAATAAATAAAATAAAAATCTCTCTCACAAAATTTCCCTCTCTCTCTCTCCCCAAAGATCTCTTTCTTAATCTCTCTATCTGAATCTCTCTCTCCTAATCTCTTTTTTACATATCTATTTTTCTCTCCTAATCTCTCTTTTTAAAATGTCTCTCTCTGAATCTCTATTTCATATATTTTCTCTCTCTCTCTCTCTCTCTCTTTTAATTTATGTCTCTCTCATCATAGAAAGTTTTGATGTATTAGGTATGTGAGATGTACACCATCGTTGGTGCTATTTTTCTATTTTCTATGTATAATTACTTAATATAGACACCGGAAAATAATAAATTCTCAGAGTTGGAATCTATTGAATCTACAAATCTTTTTCCTATGTTTTTCGAAAAATTCTGATTGGATCTATTTGGCAATTTTCTGAAAAAACATTGGAAAAAGATTTGTATGTCCAATAGATTCCAACTCTTTAGGAATTCATTATTTTCCGGTGTTTGGATTAAGTAATTATACCTAGAAAATAGAAAATGAGTGCCATCGATGGTGTGCATATCTTTCTCTCTCACAATAGAAAGTTGAATGTATTGGGTGTGTGAGATGTACACCATCAATGATGCTCTTTTTCTATTTTCTACGTGTAATTATTCAAGTAAAACAATGAATTCTGAAAGAGTTGGAATCCATTGGATCTACAAATCTTTTTCCTATGTTTTTCGAAAAATTCTATTTGGGTTTGTTTGACAATTTTCCGAAAAACATAGGAAAATGATTTGTATATCTAATGGATTCCAACTTTTTGGGAATTCATTGTTTTTCGATATTTAGATTGAGTAATTACACCTAGAAAATAGAAAAGGAGCATTATCGATGGTGTACATCTCACACACCCAATAAATCAAACTTTCTATTGTGAGAGAGATTTCGTGAAATAAAAAAATTAGGAGAGACGGAAATTTAAAGAGAAACCTACAGAGAGATTAGGAAATAGAAAGGGGAGCATCATTTTTTAGCGTTTTTTGCAAATACCCCCCTATGTTATGCTGAAATTGTATAAAATCCCCTGAGTTATGCCTATTTATACTGCACCCCCTACTTTTATGTTTCCTTTATAAATACCCCGCCGTTAAATGGCACTTAACTAGGCGTCATTTCTTCAATTAAATGATATGTTTACCCTTACTTAACATTATATACAAAATGATCATTGTATATTTCCAACTTTGACCACATTTTAAACGGTGGATAAGCATTGGATCCTGCCCAATTTTTTTGGGTGGAACATGATTGATCGCTTATAAGTTGCTGTGTTACCCTATTTTCGATTTGGGTGTCTATGACGCTCACTTGACTCGTGGGTAGCGCTAAAATGCTACCCCTGTTGGCACCATCCCGACCCAACCATCGTTACGAACCAACTGAGCATCATGGACACCCAAATCAAAAATAGGGGAACAAGGCAACTTATAGGCGATCAATCATGTTCCACCCAAAAAATTTGGGCAACATCCGATGCTTATCCACCATTTAAAATGCGGTCAAAGTTGGAAAAGTACAATGATCATTTTGTATATAATGTTAAGGGTAAACACGTCATTTAATTGAAGAAATGATGCCTAGTTAACTGTCATTCAATGACAGGGGTATATGTAAAGGAAACATAAAAGTAGGGGGTGTTGTGTAAATAGGCATAACTTAGGAGGTTTTATACAATTTTAACATAACATAGGGGGTATTTGCAAAAACCCCCATTTTTTATGTATACAAAACATACCAAATAAAAAATTAGAAAGAGAGAGAGAGACACTTGGTGAGAGTGAGAAATCGGTGGGAGAGATAGAGAGGAGGGGAGAGAGGCAAAAGATTTCCGCTTAAATCTCCCTATTTTAGAGGGATTTACCTTTTTCCAATAGAAAAGTAAAACTTAAATTTTCCTATTATTTTCAGTAGCACAATTTTATTGTCAAACAAAGTGTTTTATAAATTCTCCTTTTCTTTCCTATAATATTTTTTTTTTCCCCTATCCAAACGTAAATCCTTTAATATTAATCAATTAAAAAGTACAAAATCGTCGATGGATGGGTCGAGAATTATAATGCATGTTTTAGTAACTAAAATCCAGATTTAAAATTTTTCTTAGTTGCCAGATAAGACATTTTAGAAATTCCCAAATAGAATCTAAAACAATCTACTTATATATTCAACTATGAGCTTTCTAAATCCACTTATTTCAAACACATGGAATAAATATAAATCTACACCATACTATTTTGTGCTTATTGACTAATTTGGGATACTAAATATGTTAAATGGAAATTTGGGATATGATACACTCTAATTATATATCACAAATTTATTATTTTATTATATTTTATTTTTAAATTTATTAAACAAAATAATATATATCTAAATAATATAAGTTATATTATAGAAAAAAATTAATAATTTTTTTTTTTTTTTTTTTAAAGGATATTAGATACTGTAAGAAGTGTAAAAGGCAAGTGCGTATCTCAAAAGTAGCCCCATTGGAGCCTTATACCACAAAGTCATTAAATTCATGATGTTAGATTTTCAAATATAGATATAATTTACTCCTAAAATAAAAAGAAATGTTTGACTCTGCTTAGTAAAATGTTAATTAAGCGGTAGAGATTAAGGTGGCAGTGGGTTGGGTTTGGATCGGACTTGGGATAAACCAAAGCCTGACTCGACAGATATGACCTGTAGCGGGCTTATGATTCATAAGCCTAAGCCAACCCATTACAAACCTTCAAAGCTGAAGCCCGACCTAATCTGACCTTTCTTTTCATAAATTAGCTATAAATAAGGTATAAAAAATCGACCGATATTTCGGCCAAACTGATACGGGCCCGTATCGGCCGATACATATAGGGTTTCGACCGAAATTTTAGTTTTAAAAAAAAATGGCTGATACGTATCGGTATCAGGCGATTCGTATCAGCCTCGGGCAAATCGATACCCGGGACTGATACCAATTTTAATACCTTGACTATAAATTTAAAGAAATTAACTTTATATTTATAAAGAAAAAAAAAAACCTTGATGTATTACAAATATATCCATTAAAATTATCTATTTTAAAAATTGTCTAAAGTTTAAAAATAGAAAATATATAACTTTCTCTATCAAGTCAAAAGTATACTATTTTGAAAAATACCTAGAATTTTAAAAAATAGAAAAAATATAATTATTTACTTCTTTAAGAGTATTTTTTAAAAGAATAATGGCTAAACACCAAATGTAACTTTTTATCTCACACTATTAAAGTGTGGTTTATTATTGTGTCATGCGGCGCATATCTATGATCAACCTAAATAGCCCAAGTGGCAAATCATTGTTGGAACATGTTCCAGCCAAAGGATCATGCTTCTAAGTGGATGTAAACCATCCGATCAGTGAACTTTAATATTAGTCATCAAAATTAAGAACAAATGTTAGTATTAGAGTGCATTGATCGGATGATACAAATCTTTAAAAAATTGTGATTTTTGGAATCACAATCTTTTAATTGATGATATATTACTTTGACGATATGGATATCTCAGATCATAAGCTAATCAATGGTGTAAGATCGTTTAAACACCATTGAATATTTAAATGACAGTCAAGAGAGTGAGTCCCATTTAAAAAATACTTTAGGTAAAACTTTTTATCCATTAATGAGAGTTGAGACTGACCTTAGACCTGCACATAGACCTTAGAGTCCCAGCTTATAGGGCTAGCCCAGCTTATAGGGCTAGCCCAAGCCCTGCACATAGACCTTAGAGTGAAGCCCAAACCCTCCTTAGACCATAGATACCAAGTCGGAATTTGGGAAAAAATCGGCACGTCGAATAAATTGGGAAGTATTTGAGAAAAAGTAACGGAAATATTTAAAATATTAAAAAATATATTTGTTTAAAAAAGAAAAAGAAAATCTTTAAAACATAAAAATTGTCATTTTTTAAAGGGAGCCGTTACTTGCACTCAAAAAGTTGGCCCTTGCACCGAAGTTAAAGAAAGACTTGATATTTTAAAAAAATGTGACATGTGCAAATGCAATCTGATCTGTCTAATTGGAAGTTCATTATCTATAGATCTTTAGTGGATAAGATTGGAGAAAAACAAGATATTTATCATATGATCTATTATAGTCAATTGTTGAATCATATAATAGACTTTAACTATATTTAATCACATGATGAAAATTATATTTTATGCTATTCTTTTGTATTTAATATTTAAAAATTATCACCTTGGATTATTTTTTCATATAGCAATGATTGCCAAAGTTGCAAGTCTTTGCCTTTAAATTTGGTGTCAAGTTTCGCGAGTAATGGCTCCCTCTTTTAAAAGTTTGGAGTATTTTTTAAGCATAGGCGTTTTAAATTTGTTTCGGACGTTTGATGGAAAACAAGTTTTCAGTAAGCATGGGCAAAGCTGCAAGTCTTTGTCATTTAAATTTGGTGCAAGGGTCAAATTTCGCAAGTAATGGCTCCCTCTTTTAAAAGTTTGGAGTATCTTTTAAACATAGGCGTTTTAAATTTATTTCGGACCTTTGATGGAAAACAAGTTTTCAGTAAGCATAGCCAAAGTTGCAAGTATTTGTCTTTCAAATTTGGTGCAAGGGTTAAGTTTCGTGAGTAATGACTCCCTCTTTTAAAATGTTGGAGTATTTTTTGAACGTAGGCTTTTTAAATTTGTTTCGGACGTTTGATGGAAAACAAGTTTTCAGTAAGCATGCCCGTCGGGTGACCCAGCCCATGCCGCCTTTGTTTGTGAATTTGCATGCCCATAAAAATGACTATATATTAAGTACGCGTGTCTAAGACCGACGGGTACGTATACCAAATCCGACTAAAAGATAAAAGCTGACTACGTGCATACGTGTATAAAGGAGACGTACCTCAGTTACAGACTTACAGTTCTACTACATTTTGTAGACTTACAGTCACTTGTTCAACCATTTTTTTGTGAGCGAATTAAATCTAATCACCTTTAAATTCACAAACCAAGGATCAAAATTTGGGCCGAAATTTCAGTTTTGGAAATAACCAAAACCGATATGGCTGAAATTTTGGTAAAAAATTTCAGTTTTGGTCTCCACCGAAACGAGATTTTGATCCTTGCCACAAACCAAAATTGAGTTCACCCACGCTTAAACACAACGACTGCACTGAACTAGATGATAGAGGTTATTTATTGTCCCAATCTTTCACACGATCGAGACGGTCAATTTTTTTATTCCTTGTGGTATACACCCAAAAAAATGAGCTAAAATAAATTCTAAGCATGCATGGTTACTTTTCTAAAATGTGTGCCACGTGAAATAAAATGTTGATCATAAGATAGTACCCTCATGATCTCAAGATCCATCATGTGAAAGATTGGGAGAATAAATGATTTCCATCATCTAATTCACCTCAATCAATGTGTTTCAGCGTGGGTGAACTCAAAGATTCAACGTGAGGATTTAAAGGTATTCTTAAATCTACGCCATCAAATCTTGGGTGAATTATCCACCAGGGTAAAAAACAATTACTTTTTAATTCGTAATAACATCTATCTCTTATTGCTTGTGAGGGTTCGAGACCTTATAATTTTTTTTTTAAATGCACACACACGTTTCATTTATTTGTAAGTGAAAATGCCTTTTGAATAAGCACGCATGCTTTTTGAGTGAGATTTATCAGTCCTTTAGCTATGACACCGCTTCTCATACAAGACTGTGAGGTCTCATATGGGACTGAGAGCAATCACATGAGACGCGGTCGGCTTGTACAAGACCGCGATCAATTAATCTCATATAATACCGATAAGTCAATCGTGGTCTCATACAAAATCGATTGATTATAGTCTTATAAGAGATTGATGAGTCTCGCTTAAAAATAAATTTAAGTGTGCTTTTAGTTAAATAATATTTTCACGGATTAAAGTGAATATAATACACATGTTCATTTTTTACAAAAAGTATATGGCCTCAGACCTTGTTAGATAATAAGCAAAAGTTCGAACTTTGTAAGTAATCATGTAAAAGAGTAGGACCTCTTAGGTGAAAAATTCTTCAAATCTTTTGGCCGCAATGTAATGGTTATAAAAAAAAAAAAAAGGGAATTTTTACTGAGAGGGTCCTAACCTTCACTATAATTACCTGACAAGGTCTGCCAATTCATCATCTACCAAACAGAGTCTACACCTTGTAACTAAGGCTTGGTATGTAGCAAATAAGTTAGTCTATAAGGGGTGTCCACCCATTGTAAACTAACTCTTTAGCAAATAGTGCTCGAAATTTTTGGCATATGCTTAAATACAAAGTAAATGAAAATTTGAGAGGACCAAAAATGTCTTTAGGTCCTATATGATATGTCAATCCGTATAAAACCGACTGGTCAATCCCATATGGACCGATCAGTCGTATAGTTGACTGATTTGTTTCATTTGAGATTGATTGATCGGTCTCATATGAAACCTAAAAATGTTTTTGTATAACTCATTTTCGTTATTTAGAAATATAAATATATAATAAAAAAATTAATTCAAATTTAAGCATATGCCAAGATTTTTCAAATTTAAGCACATTTCAAGATTTTCAAATCCTAATAGGTAAATATTGAAATATGGCTATAGGGTATGGACCTTGTTTAATACAAAATAAATTGTTAAACCCCATAAGGGAAAAGGTAAAAGTTTTGGATCCTATTGGTAATCTGCCCTAAGGTTGAGTATTGGAAATGAAAAAAAGAAGTTTTACTTTTTCTCAGGTCTTACCTCCTCTTCTAATTATTAGACAATCATTGACTTTGACTTCTATAATTCTTATCTCTTTCTAGTTGTAACAATCTGATATTATTCTTATCTCTTTGATGTAACAAACACATGATATCTGCTTAGATTAAGGAAGAAAATCTGCACATTGTATTATTTAAACATATCATATGATTAATGAATAACAAGGTTCTACCATTAAATATTTTTGTAATCGTTACATGGTGTCAGAGCAGTAATTTTTTTTTCTTTATTTCACCTCTACTGTGAAGATGACCACCCCTGCAACCCAAGTCATTCAATCTGACAACCCCTTATTTCTTCATCACTCGGATAACCCTGAAACCATTCTGGTTTCCCATATCCTTACCGGTGACAATTATTATCAGTGGTCTCGTGCCATCTGCACGGCTCTCACTGCGAAGAATAAAATCGGCTTCATCAATGGCGCATCACCCCGACCTACAGACTCTTCTTCCTCATATTTTCCCTTATGGGATAGATGCAATAACATGGTGATTTCATGGTTGACCAATGCTGTCAGTAAAAAAATATCTGACAGCTTCTCTTTTGCTACTACTGCTCGAGAGATATGGGTCGATCTTCAAGATCGATTCTCTCAAAGTAATGTGCCTAGAATCTTTTAACTCAAACGGCTTCTTGCCAATCATCTCCAAGAACAACAGTTGGTTGCTCTCTACTACACAAAATTGAAATAGTATTGGGATGAACTTTATTCACATATGCCCATTGCTTCATGCACCTGCGAAGGCTGCAAATCCTTTGCAACATACCAGCAAGTTGAGTATCTCATGCAGTTTCTCATCGGACTTAATGACTCCTACAGTGCCATTCGCAGTCAAATCTTACTCATGGACCCTCCGCCCACGGTAGCTAAGGCTTACTCCTTAATTTCGCAGGAAGAAAGGCAACGAGAGCTTCACATCACCCACACAATCCATGATCGCACCGCTCTCGCCATCCAACGCACTCACTTCACTTCTTCCGATGAACGCACATCTTATCGCAAGAATGTAGTCTACGACCACTGCAAAAGGAAGGGTCATGCACGTTCCTAATGCTATCGTCTTATTGGGTATTCGAAAGGTGCTTCACGTCCTCGAGGTTCAACTCCCAATGATTCAGAATCACCAACTGTTGGTGATTCAAATCCTTCCGCTGCACCTCAATTTACCCTTGATCAACATTGTCAGTTATTGAGCCTACTTAATATAGGTAACACACAGCCAATGACCCATCTAGCAGGTAACTCCCATTGCTTCTCTTCCATCATATCTTCTCCAACGTGTTGGATCATTAACAGTGGCGCCACCAACCACATTACTAATGATCCATCATTCTTTATCACCTTCACACCTTGTCATAATTTTGCACCTATGAAGTTACCTAATGGAACTACTGCACCCATCTCTCACATAGGCTCCATTTCTCTTGCCAATAATTTTCTTCTAACAAATGTCTTATATGTGCCTACTTTTGGTTATAATCTCTTCTCTGTTTCTAGCCTCGCCACCTCTATACAATGTTCAATAACTTTCTTTCATGATCATTGTATCTTTTAGGACCAACAAACGCAGAGGACGATTGGACTGGGTGAAAGATGTGGCGACCTTTACTTCTTTCATGTTCCAACTGAACCAGCTGTGAACACATCATGCAATCCAATAACTACATCGACTTGTGGCACTGTCGACTTGGCCATCCATCTAAAGCTAGACAACATGCATTTTTTTCGAATAATTCTTTCAATCAATGTGTTTATAATGCTTGTCACAAAGCCAAACAAACAAGATTACCTTTTCCCGTTAGCACTTCTTCTAGTTTTATTTCATTTGAGCTTGTGCATTGTGATATTTGGGGTGGATATAAAACCCCTTCTCTATGTGGTGCTCATTTTTTCTTAACATTAGTAGATGATTTTACTCATTGCACCTGGGTATTCTTAATGCGATACAAATCTGAAGCAAACTATCATCTAAGATCTTTCTTTGCATTTGTTAAAACTCAATTTCATTGTTCGGTCAAAAGTCTTCAGACCGACAATGGATCTGAATTTTTCTCCAATGATTTTATCGATTTTCTTTAAACAAATAGTGTCATCCACCAACATTCTTGCGTTTATACTCCACAACAGAACGAAGTAGTTGAACGCAAGCATCGCCATTTACTTGAAGTCGCAAGAGCACTCATGTTTCAAGCAAACTTGCCCATAAATCGATTGCCCACTAACATTTTAAATGGAAAATCACCTCATGAAGTGTTATTTCAAAAGCCACCTGCATATGGATTTTTAAAAGTATTTGACTGCCTTGCCTATGCACACAACATTCATTTTTCTCACAAGTTCGACAGTCGCGCGCGTCGTTGCATGTTCATTGGCTACCCATTTGGCCAAAAAGCTTATCGCCTTTACAATTTGGACTCCCATACCATGTTTATCAGTCGCGATGTCGTATTTCATGAAACCATATTTCCCTATGATCCTATACCTCTTTCATGTTCCACACCTGAACCTGTCCTACCTTTACCAAATCTTGATTTTCCTTCTTCACCTTACACTACACAGTCGTCTCTTCCCACTCATCCACCTGAATCTACACTACCTGCCAACCCATCTTTAGATCCATCCTCCCATCAATTACCAAATCCCAACCACAATCCCACACCGTCACTCAACTCGGCCTCATCATGCCCCCACCTACTTACAGGACTATCATTGTCCCACCATCACGTCTAATCATCACAGTCCATCATCTAATGCTATTGTGGTTTCATCAGGTACCCCATATCCATTAAGTCAATATATCTCCTATGATAAACTCTCGGCCTCTCACCGATCCTTTGTTGCAACTATTACTCCCACAGTTGAACCTCGCACCGTTCAAAAAGCCGTTCTTGATCCTCTATAGCGAGATGCCATGGCAAAAGAAATTCAAGCTCTTGAGCAAAACAACACTTAGACATTATCGACTCTTCCGCCTGAAAAACGTCTCATTGGTTGTAAATGGGTATACAAAATCAAGCATAAAGCTGATGGTTCAATCGAACGGTATAAAGCCCGCCTCGTCGCTAAGGGCTTCACTCAAACCGAAGGGCTTGATTATCATGAAACATTTGCACCCGTTGCCAAACTTGTCATCGTTCGCTGTTTATTTGCCATTGTCGCCACTAAAGGATGGGCTCTTCATCAATTCGATGTAAATAATGCCTTTCTCCATGGTGAACTTGAGGAAGAAGTCTACATGCGTATTTCACCAGGATTTTTTCAACAGGGGGAGCGAAGGTTTTGTCGCTTAAACAAATCACTTTATAGATTAAAGCAAGCCTCTCATAACTGGTTTACTAAGTTCCATAATGTGTTACGGGCAGTTGGGTTCCGACAGTCACGCGCAGATTACTCGTTGTTCACCGGCAAGTGTGGATCTTCTCACATATTCATCCTCGTTTACGTGGATGATATAATTCTTACGGGCAACGATAAGACAACCATTCTACAAGTGAAGCTTTATCTTCACCAGAAATTTCACATCAAAGATCTTGGTTGTCTGAAATATTTTTTAGGGATTGAAGTTGCTCGGTCAAAAGAAGGAATTTTTATTTCCCAACGCAAATACGCATTAGAAATCATAAAAGACATGGGCATGTTGGGTACCCGCATTGCATCTTCTCCCATGGATCAGCACCTCAAACTTGCCTCTTTCGATGGTTCTCCTCTTGATGATCCGGCCTCCTATCGCCGCTTAATTGGACGCCTAATTTATCTAACTATTACAAGGCCTGAAATTGTCTATCATGTCCACATTTTGAGCCAATTTATGAGCGATCTACGGACCACACATTTTGATGCCGCCTTACGCGTCATCCGCTATCTTAAAGGAACTCCTGGGCAAGGTCTCTTATTCTCTTCCTCCAGTCCTATGCATTTATCAGGATATTGTGATGCCGATTGGGCTAGCTGCCCAATGACTAGGCGATCTGTTACGAGATATTGTATCTTTCTTGGTTTTAGCCCCATCTCATGAAAAACTAAGAAGCAAAGTACTGTCTCCCGCTGCTCTGCTGAATCCGAGTACCGCTCTATGGCTGCTGCCACGTGTGAGCTCATCTGGCTTCACTACCTCTTAACCGACCTTGGCATTAATCACAATGCACCTATGGATCTTCATTGTGACAATCAGGCTGCCCTCCACATCGTAGCCAACCCAATTTTTCATGAACGCACGAAGCACATTGAGTTGGATTGTCACCTTGTCTGCGAACGTATTTAACAAGGTCTCATCCGCACCGACCAATTTTATTTTCTATCATCCAAGTTGAGCACTTACAACATTCATGCTCCAACTTGAGGGGAAGTATTAGACAATCTTTGACTTTGACTTCTCTAATCTTTATCTCTTTCTAGTTGTAACAATCTGATTTTATTTTTATCTCTTTGATGTAACAAACACATGATATCTCTTTAGATTAAGAAAGAAAATCTGCACATTGTATTATTTAAACTTATCATATGATTAATGAATAACAAGATTCTACCATCAAATATTTCTGTAATTGTTATACTAATACATGTTGAAGACTCTGTTTTATATATATATATATATATATATATATATATATATATATATATATATATATATACATATGCATTTTGTCCACTTTAAATAGGCAAAAATGTCCATTAACTAAAAAGACTTGCACACATTTTATAATTGAGATTGATGAATTTCATAAGAGACCGTGATGGATTGGTCTCATCCGAGCCTATGACGGATTAGTTATGTACAAAACCAATCGGTCTCGTCAAAGACCGCAAACGATCGGTCTCATACAAAATCGATTAGTCAGTTGTGGTCCAATTCGCCTCACTTAAGAATAAATGCGTGCATGCTTTTAATTAAAAGTCATTCCACCCATTAAAAGTGAATAAAAAGTATGTGTGTTTCTTATTTAAAAAACTCAGGTTTGGCAGAGGCCCTATTTGGCAAACCTTCTCCAAAGAGTACTTTCTAAGGTATTATGAATAGGCGGTTTATGTGCTATTTCTCAAATACTGATTTTCAAAAAAGTCTATTACATGTTGAAAATGACGTGGTGTGGGAAGCATCATCGGGCAGCTTCTCAATACAACACTATTGTCAGCCCTGGTAAAGGTGGTCATGTCTTCGGCTGAAAAATTCTCCTCACCCAGAATTTTCTCTCTTAGAAGAGTGCTTTTGGAAAGAGGATTGCCATACTGAGGCAAAGTTGCATCTTAAACGCCCTTTTTAGAGGAAGACATGTTTTATTTGAGTTAGAGAAACTTATCTACAATATGATGCATTTCCTGAAAATGGGGTTCTGGCTTAGATATGTGTTCGATAAATGAAAGAAAGAAAAAAAAAAATGTTACTTCTTAAACAACACATCATATTGCTTTTCAAACAAAATTTCTCAAAAAGTGCCTTTTCAGAGAAGTGTTGCTAAATTTGGTCCCACTTTGCTTGACAAATTATCTTTGAAAAAACACTTTCCAAGAGATAAAATATTGGGCGAGAAGCACATTTTACCTAAAGACATGACTATCTTTACCTGAAAATGGTGTTGTATGGAGAAATTGTTCAATGCTACTTTTTCGCGCAACACTAATTTCAACATGCAATAAACTTTTTTGGAAAACATTATTTTAGAAGTAGCATGTAAACCACCTCTTAGCAGCTCCGGGAAAGTGAGTTTTTGGTGAATGTATGATAAAGTAATAAGAGCTATGTGGGCCCTTTCAAGCAAAGATCAAAATTTAGGTTTTCGTCTCACTTTTGGTCCTGCTTGAAATCACCGAAAATTTAAAATCTCAGTCGAATTTTCAGTGCCCTTTTTATAGAAAAAAAAAAGAAAATCAAACTTCTGAAGTAGCAAAATATTTGCCGTTAATTTTAAATGATCAGCCGATATTTTACTTATCATCAACTTATCGGCCAATAATTTGATGCTTCAGTAATTTCTGCGAAAAATTGATGTTTTCATTTTGGCCTCCACCAAAATCAATGCGTTTTACTGAAATTTCGAAATTTTGAACCATGCTTTCAAGTAAATATGTGAAAGTTGACCTTTCAAAGGTATAAAATTAAATAAAAAATAGGGCAATTTACGTAAGAAGGCCCTGCGCCTCATTTTATCACTAGCTAGTCGGCTTCCAAAATTTATAATGCCAGAGCGCCCCAGCACCTCTCAACAGGCGATACAGGGTAGCTTAAAGGGATAATGTCTTTTTTACCCTTAATATATATATATATATATATATATATATATATATATATATATATATATATATATATATATATATATATATATATATATATGCCATTTAAATTTTTTAAATTACAACTATGCCTAAAAAATAATCCCTTTTGACGGTGGATGCATTTTCTGGCTCTGACTCAGAATCGACGTGGCAATAACGTCTGGACGGTCCAGATGGATAGGTAAACTGGGAAAGGATAAGGAGAAACGGCTTTGACCATTGTAGATGACACCCGACGGTAACCCAGGCTGATCCGAATTCAATAACATCGCCTATAAATACCGCTCGTAAGCGTAAGCCAAAGCAGCAGGCAGAATTTTAATTGCGCGATTCCGTCCTCCAAATATTTATTTTAAAACCGCTCAACAAACAAAGAGCCGATTTATAGGAATCAAACTCGTTCCTCATATCCCTTCTAACCCCCCCCCCAACTCGTAAGCAGAAAGAGAAGAACTCAATTTAAAAATCCACCTTCGTTTTCTACTCGCAGGTGATTTCATAAAAAAACAACAAATCTAAGTCGACTTGATTTTTTTTACCCCTCTTTATTTAACCTAGATTCAGATCTGATGATTATAGTTTGGTGTGGATTCTGTTATCGAGGGCCTTTCATTACCTTTGCGTGAGCTCGAAGCGATTAATTTTTTGTATTTTTTTAAATCTTTATCGTCGGTTGGTGGCGAGGTTTGGATTTCGATCCTGTATATAAGTTCTAGATCTTGATCGGTTTCTCATGCTTTTGTTATTCAGATTTCTGAAGGAAAGAGGAGTTTTTTAGGGTTTGAGTTTTTTGTTTTTTTGTAAAAATCATCGATCAGGTCAGTCTGAAGTGTGTTCTGGTTTTATACCTAGTTGTTAGTTTATCTTGAAAGTAATCTATCGAATTATTTTTTAATTTGAAAAATGGATTGCCCTGATCTAGTTTAAAATAATGCAAAGTAAGTAGAGGTACTTCATCGGCCGTTATTTTATTATCAAATTTTTTTGGCAAATGAGCTGATTTAAAGAGTATTTGGATGAATTTTAGGAAATTTGGTTTATTTGATTAAATGATTATGTTGGCGAAATTGTTGCAGGTAGCTTGTTGGAGAAGAGACCTGAACAATGGCTAAGGAATCTTCTAATGGAGATCATGTAGCAAAGCCGCCTCCGACTCCATCTCCTTTAAGAAATTCCAAATTTTTTCAGGTAATGCATTCCATTTTCTCCAGATCGCCTTTGTGATGGTGTAGATTATATGGAGATTTATATATATGTTATCTTAATAATCCTAAAGTGCATCTGATTCTGGAATACTGAGTGGAGACAATGCCAGGTTCCAAATCATGATTCGTTATCCCCCCCCCCCCCCACAAAAAAATAAAAAAATAAATATATATATTGGTTATATGTTTATGAGAATACGTGAAAACTCAGAACATAGAATTGTATCACACTAATCACTTAAAAATAAACAAAGAAATATGTTGAATTTGGTTGACAATGTGAAAGCTTGGGGGTGTTTGGTTGTACCCTCAATTCATGCTCCAGCGAGAGCAGTAATGAGAGAAATTTATGTATCTGTAGAATTTATCCGTTTCTTACAGGGGAATATG
Source organism: Chloranthus sessilifolius (assembly GCA_021018995.1). Taxonomy (NCBI): domain Eukaryota; kingdom Viridiplantae; phylum Streptophyta; class Magnoliopsida; order Chloranthales; family Chloranthaceae; genus Chloranthus; species Chloranthus sessilifolius. The sequence goes on from CM037585.1 coordinate 159,592,461, forward strand.
GGACCAAATTTTTTAATCCCAGTGCTGGTATCATTCTTAGCTGGTACTGCTACAGTACCATTTGTACTCGCCAGTACAAATGGTATATACCCTTTCAGGGTTTATACTGGCCTGCATTAATCCTTTTGGGGTTTATATACCCCTGGTCCAGTAGAGAAATGTACCAGGTGATACAATCCAGTACCAATTGATATTCAAACCCATGGATGGGGGATACATATTAAATGATTGTCTGGCAGCACTTTAAACATGCCAGTGGTGCCAATTCATGAATGAGGTAGTCAGGTAGGATAAATATCTTCCCATCTACAAATTCACAGCCATCCCTACAGTTCGTTAAGATCTCAGCGCGAATAAATAATGTAGGACCATTTATTTCTTCTACTGGACAAATATTACATGTAATTCTCATTCTTCTGCTGCCAACTATGCCTGGACAAAGGATTGCCTGTAACTTTCATTCTTCTACTACCTTCCATGCATCTACCACCCAGTGAGTCATAAGCTCTTTGACGCTCTTTATAAATAATGTCTGAAAATTTCTCCTCTATTAGTGCCAGTTTTAGCAATTTATGATTGTTATTATAATTTTTATATTGATTAATGGTCTATCACCAACTTTAATAGATTATAACCATTGACATCGACCTCTCACAATCAGAGGCTGATTCTTACAGATGTCAAGAGCCCTGCTAGCTGTAAATGTCAGATGCTGACATGTATAACCTATAAAAGGCCAGTGGTTTGTAAAAAAAAATATGATAATGCGATTGATGGGATCCGGACTCTTTTTATACTTATAAATATAATTTTATTACAGAAGCATTTTGATTATTATTATCCAAATGCTGCATTTCTCTCATTGGTCCCTTCCTGCAAATTCTTTTTTTTTTTTTTGTGAATTATGAAGGGCACATTTTAACATCCTTTAATTACTTTTATTTAATTTTTGTAGTATATGTTTCCAAGCTAGTGTTTTTCAAGCCAAGAACATAAAATCTTATCCTCTATGGCATCATGGTTTGTTTATTAACACTACCAAAATTTAAGATGATGATAGTGTGCTGTTTATGTCCTTTATCTAGATATTTGACAGTGTATCCCCATCTTCTTTCAGTTGCTTAATTTATGAAACTTGTTTTTTTCGTAGAAAACATGCTTAGAATGACATTTTGACAGCATGAAATATAAAACATATCCTCCATTTTCATCCTGGTTTTTCTATCAACACTGTCAAATTTAAAGCGTCGATCATGTGAATTTATGCCCTTCTGCTGGAAATTACACCCTGTGGGTTCTCATCTTTTGCGAATCAGTTGATTCCTGAAAATTCTTCATTTTTTTAGAACCCATTGCTCAGAATTGGATCATAATTTTTACCATGCAACATCCAATTCTGCAATGAGAATTATAAATCTAGAAAATGTGTTACTATATATAGTTTCTTCCTGTGGCTATGTGGTCTATTTGTTTCACAAATGACTACAGACGATACATATGTATGTTCTAAATTTTCGACAACTATATGTTAAGATGAGTACAAGTTTTAAGCATCGTTTAGAGAAGTTTTGAGTTTTACAAAGTTTTTGACAAGAAAACCTATTTAATCAATGTATTTGATTTTTCCACTGTATCTGAATCAGCTTTCTGCTCTTTGTAACAGTCCAATATGCGGATTTTGATTTCGGGAGGAGCTGGATTCATTGGCTCTCATCTAGTGGACAAATTGATGGAAAACGAAAAAAATGAGGTACCCTTCTTTTTCATCTCATATGCGTACATTATATATATATATATATATATATATATATATATATATATATATATATATATATATATATATATATATATATATATATATATATGATTTTTATTGACTTTAGGTTTTGGAAGTTGGGAGTCCTTACAGTCATAATCTGATTGATAATGAACTTGAACCTGTATAACAATAGTTGTCTATACATTTATAAAACATGGACTCTCAAGTTATTTAAGTTATGAATATGTGTACTTATATCTCTCTCTAATGAAAGAAAGGTCATGCTTCTACATTAAATATTCCATTCATCCCTATTCTTTTTTTTATCAATAATAATGTCTGGTCCAATGGAACTAGATTTTTTTGTTAATCTTTCAAGATAAGCCACATGGAAACTTTTGTTAGTCAATCCATAAATTCTTTAAATCTATAGAACCAAATTTGTTAAAAACTCAAAGCTTCGCATAATTTATATGGTCCAGAATGATATTAATTTGAATTCAATGTTTATACTTGTTTTCATCCTAATCTATATTCGAGTACATAATTCTGACTAATTGTGTCACTGGAGGATTCTTGTAGTTACTATGTAGGTCGAAGTCAATAAACTGATTAGCAGGATTGTTTTAATTTTTTTTAGGTGAATAGGTTTCTTTCAAACTCTGTTCTGTTAGCTCCCACATGCATTTATTATGAATCCGTGATTTTTTAAAGGAAGCAAAAAGTATTTTTCAGGGAAAAGTACTGTTGGATCTGTTTTGCTGATCCTTATGTTCCATTGGTGAATGTAAGGAATTGCCAAATTCCACTCCAAGAAGGAAATGTACCATTTTATATTTGAATGTCCGCATATGCGTGTTTGACATGGTTTTTGCTGCTCAGGTAATTGTTGCTGATAATTTTTTCACTGGTTCGAAGGACAACCTCAGAAAATGGATTGGTCATCCAAGATTTGAGCTCATTCGTCATGGTATTTTCTTCAAGGAATTTCTTTTCTTATGAGTCGGCAGAAATTAATTATCTACCTTGTTAAGAATAGGCTTCCATTTCTAATTTCTGATGGCCTGCAGCAGAGCTCATTTATCACGTGCTTCTTTTGCCATTTTTCTGATACAGCAATACGATGCAGTTGTCTATAATCATTTGCAATAGTATCAATTTCATTTTAGGTACTTCGAATTAAGACCTATCTAACACTCCCTATGTTACTTTGTTCTCGAGGAACATGACTAATTGAGTGTCAGAAGATCATTACGAAAGTGCTTTTCTTCACTCAATCTTATCAAAAGCTCACTGACAAGGATTTTGGGGCCTTGAAATCCGTAGAAGTGTGCTTTTGATGAGATTTGGTGACTAAGAGGCACTTCAGGACCTTTAAAACCTAATGATGCCTCTGAGGAGAGTCAATCATGTAGGAAAACTGAACCATTATGCCAAGGAAAATTTGATTCAAAGGGAGAGGAAGAGGCAGAAATTGGAACAAAAATCTCATTTGATTATTCGATCCAATATAGGGCTAAATTTAGGCATGCTTTAGACAATATGATAAGTTGATAACCTTTACTACATTATATGTGTTCTTTTTTTTTAACAATCATCATAAGTTGTATGAAAATTATAAATTTAATGGAAAACTTATCCCACTTGGCCGAATCTCTGGCAAGTGACAAGTGAGGTTGAGGCCTACCTTATTAATTGAAGATTTCCCCCAGTTGTAAACTTAATTATTGAAATCTCTCATTTTTTCTATGTGTGAGAGATATGTCTTTCCTTATTAGTAATTTTATTGTTACTTTTAGAAAATGATACTTTGACCACAAATCGATGGGACGAGGCAACAATGATCATGATGATACAAGAAATGCTAATTCACTAATTTGTGAGCATGTTGATGCTGCTGAAAGTGAAAATGCATGTTCATCTTGGTGTATTTGTTGAGCCACTTAAATAATATTTCCATATAGGATTACAGCCAACTTAATAATCATACTGTAGATGAGCTGCTAGAATAGTTTGGTTGTTAACTAGGCAGCTTCAGTTTGTGTTATGTAATGTGGTATGTCCTAAAAAATATTATTCCTAAGTCCTGTTGTTTTTTCTCTTTGAGTATCGAATGGCCATAGTGTTCATTTGTTTATATTGAAACCAAAGGAACTTTCTAAAAGCCAATATTTTATTTCTTTTATAACCTCTTTTGTAAAAGTAGGAAGCATGACTTGTTTTAATACGTTACATGTTATGCATTATCCGAGTATGTTCACTCCAATGAGAATACTAAAAGAATGGATGCAAAGTTGGTAAATCTATTAACAGTGTGCCCATCTAGATTAGAAAAATGCAAAGTTGGCAAATCTATTAACAGTGTGCCAAACTAGTAAACACATTGAGTCATTTCTGAGTTTTAGATGTATGCGCTAACTGCATGTGTCTCAATCAATTAGTAGGTGCTAATTACATGTGACTCCTAAGTTCTAACTCTGCCTCAATTCCTCACACTGAGCTTCAGAAATTTGATGTGGTGGAATGACTTGGCATTATACTAATTTTAGAAATTGGTGTTATGATATTAGATGAGATCAGAGTCGGTTGGTTAGGATACTCGGCTCTCACCCGAGAGACCCAGGTTCAAGTCCTGGCAATGGAAAATTATTTCAGTTTGGCCAAATTTGACTAGCAAAAAATATCACCAAGACTTGTTTATGTTGTACTGGACTCGAGGACTTGGTTTAATTATTAAGGAAAAGTGCTTTAAAAGGTTGTTGGATAATATTATTTTACGGCACACAGGAGTAGATTAAGGCTGGCAGCACATACCTTAACTGCTTTATCTCTTGTTTTTTATTTTTTTTGCTCATGTAATTGTGTTCTCATTTATGGAAATTAATTTTATCTTAAGGCCCTATTCAGGTGATCTTGTTTCTTTCCCAGAAAATGCACAAAATATGAGCATCCCATTTTTTGTCAGAAAGTGGCTTAATCACAGATTCCTTACTTGAAAAAATATGTTTTTGAGTTACCTAGAAAATGCCTTTGTGAGCATAAAAACATTTTCCTTTGCTTTTGAGTTACACATAAAGTGGCTTCATCAATCATACTTGCTCTCTACGCAGAAAGGCAACTTTCTGAGCAATTTGCTCCGAAAATTTAAGGTCCACTTTCTAAAGAAAAAGTCTTGTCCGACATGGGGCTCACATGAACATAAAAATGGACGAAAGTGACTTTCAATGAAGGGAAACCCACTTCCCGCGGAAAATTCCCAGAATTTGGCACTTTCTCCGCTGCCGAACGGGGCCTAAGAGTCTTGACCAACTTGTAACCACAAGAGTAATATTTTTCTTTGATGTTTTGAGTAATTTCTTTGGATCATGATCTTTTTTTTTTCTTCAAACATGCCTATTAGACACCAACTCATGTATCTATTAATATCTTAAAATACATTTTTGTGCAGACGTGACAGAGCCGCTTTTAGTAGAGGTTGATCAGATATATCATCTTGCTTGCCCTGCTTCTCCAATTTTCTACAAACACAACCCTGTAAAGGTGCATAACTAACATTTTTCTCTTGTAAATGAACTTTTTTGTCCCTAAACTTGAACATACTCTTTCTAGTAATCATAGAGGTATTATTTGGTACCACGCTATCTGTGTCATTACATTGTCCCTATTTCTACAACTAATCAGATCTTATTTTCCGACAGTACACGTACGAGTCATTGAGTCATTTACCTTTTCCATGCTAGTCATGGGAGTTAGCATGTTCCACGTGTTTACCTAGGTACCTTAGAGATATGTCTTTAGGAGGACAGTACCATGAGGCATACATGTGGCAGCTTCCAACAAATAAATACATACTTTCACAATTCAGGATTTGGAGATTAGAAATATGAGAACCTACCAGCAGGACAGCTGTTTTTGTAGGTGCTAGAATCCCTGCTAACCCTTTCCTTTCTCTTTTGTGTTGAAGGCTGATATGTTTTGCTCTCATTACCAATTCCCCAGCCTTTCTTTTGCTGCCAAGATCTAGTGTGAGAAGCTAAAAAACAAGAGTATTGGCAGGTAAAATTGATGCGGGATAAATCGCACGCTAACCCTAAAATAGCATAAATCCTGCACGATAGGAGTTAAGGTTCTCAATCTTCAATTAAAAAAATAAAAATAAATAGAGGAATAAGGTAGAAGATCTTCGGATTCGCTCCAAAGAGGCTTGTCGGCTTCGCACGAATGATAGATTTGAAGAAGCACTCCTCAAAGGCGAAAACTCTTCGCAATTTTTCTATGGAAAATTTACTCTTTTACAAGATGCACAAAAGCAACCTTAATTTCATCATTCATCAACTTTTCAAATAAAGTTTTTATATGCCTTTATATAGGCTTAAAAATATCCTAACTAATCATAAAGTTCGAAATAAGAAAGTCCTAAAACAATTAAAACTCTAAATGATAAGTTTTTGCATAAATTCGTGTAGCCGCCAATTTGCGGACAACTTTCACGGACGTCCGTCATATGACCACTGATGTCCGTGGGCACGGATGTCCTTGCCTTAATTTCCAGAACACCCTTATTTTCATGGACGCCCGTTCTGAAGCCACAAACGTCTGTCGTATAACGACAACTCTTTCATGGGCCGTTTGAATCCTCTGTACATCTATTGAAGGCAATCTGCTCTGTTATACCAGTCACTGCTTGTTTACTCTGCCCTTCTCTCAAGTTTCTTGGGAAATGACCATCTTCTCTGAAATGGTTGTTCTTATAGAGATTTATTTACCTAATTTCTTGTACTTGCTAATGCTTACTGAACTTGGGAGATGGTCTGATTGGGAAAGTATTATATTTAACAGACGATAAAGACAAATGTAATTGGCACTTTAAATATGTTGGGACTTGCAAAGCGAGTTGGAGCAAGGTTAGAGTGTTTGATTTTTTCCATCTTTAATTTGGTTTGTGTTATAATGAATGTATATGCTTATTCTTTATTGTGTAACTTAAAATTTTCAACAGAATTTTGTTGACATCAACTTCTGAGGTGTATGGGGATCCTCTCGAGCATCCTCAAAAAGAGGAGTATTGGGGAAATGTCAACCCAATTGGTATGTTCACATTTCCTTTTTCGTAAGTACTTTCTGGTTATTATTCAGCGTGGATAGTTTTGTTGATTCTACAAAGTTAAGTATAATTTTTTTTTATGAATACTTGTATGCAAGGAAGCTTTTTTTTTCTTTTCTTTTGATCTCTATGAGTTTAGTTATTATCTCAGAACTTTATATAATAATATTAAAATTTAGGTTCATGTTTGCTATAATATTTAGCATCATTGGTGGGATTTTTTAAGGTTGTTAATAAATACTGTTTTTGTCTAAAAAGTCTAAAAGGATAATTTTGGTAAAAATTGGAAACTTAGATCAAATTTTAGTATAAATTAGATAACCATTAGAAAGAAGAATAATAAACATGTACCTCAAATCGAACTTTGAGAATGCTTTCTGCGCTATTTGACAATAGCACTTTATTTCTCAAAAGATCTGCCATATCATTATCTTTTGTTGGTCATGTGGCTGTCAGAGAAAACTTCATCTTTTTCTTTTGTTTTTGTTTCTTATATGTTTTAAAGTTGTGTATTCTGACATGTTTGAAATGCTTCCTATATATTTCAGTATATGTTACTCATATATAGATTATAGATAATTATTTAGTAGTGAACTATATTGGTGCTGACGTGCTAGTGTGTTGAGCATGTATTATGTTCAAACTCCTAAAATTGTTCTCTCATAAAGGATATTGCATGTTTTGCAGGAGTCAGGAGTTGCTATGATGAGGGGAAGCGTGTCGCAGAGACATTGATGTTTGATTATCACAGGCAACATGGCATAGGTAAAGAAGTGTATACCTTGACCTGGTTTCCTGAACATAAATTTTTCTAGTTTTGTGGTGTCCGTAAGATGACCTTTCTCTGGGATTAAATCATAAAATCAGTCAGTCCTGAGTCCTCAAAAAGATCAGCAATGACATATTTAGTGGCAGAAGTATTCCAATTTGAGTTATGGCCATTTACCTCAGGCATGAGTTTCAAACTCAGGTGTAACTGACCATATGGGTCCTTTTCTTTATTGTATGACGACATGGTTCCCTTTCTATGAAAGCTACAAAGAAAACCTGACATTTACTCACAGTTATGTTATTTTGGATGTGGATTTCTTACTGCAACAGAAATTCGCATTGCAAGGATTTTCAATACCTATGGACCCCGCATGAATATTGATGATGGGCGTGTTGTCAGCAATTTCATAGCTCAAGCACTCCGGTAATATCTAGCTTCTTCTTAATGGATTTCCATTATGTTATCATTCTTTGCCATCGATTTAATCCTTGGCCTTGCTACAATAGCTATAAGATGAAATACTCTCCATTCTCTTTTAACTCCATGTTCCTGTTTGTTCCTCTATTCTGATTTCATCCAGCGGCGAATCATTGACAGTTCAAGCTCCAGGGACGCAAACCCGAAGTTTCTGTTATGTTTCCGACATGGTATGTACTAGTTGCGTTCTTCCTTCCGCTGTTTCAGGATTGCAGTACATGTAGAAGTGTATAAGTTGCCTTTCTCTGACCTTTATTGTTAAACATCAAAGGTTGATGGCCTTATCCGACTCATGGAAGGAGATCACACCGGGCCGATTAACGTTGGAAACCCAGGTTTTTTTTTGGCCTCTACTTAATAATTTTGTTCAGGCCCGGATGGTATAATTTTCATGCTTCTAAACTAGTTACCTTGATTATATTGTAGGTGAATTTACAATGATGGAACTTGCTGAAACTGTGAAGGAGGTCAGTTATATGTTCACTGCTTTTCTTTTTTGCCAAACACACATCAGCTATTTCTTCATGAGCTGTCTTTGTGGGCATGTGCCAGTGAAGAACACATTGGTGAACCGTTAATTCCATGGCCATGAATATAATTACTCTGGTTACGGAAAGGAACTGGTTCTCAGTCAATTAGTGAGCGGTAGTGCATTTGTTCTCCATCTTCGCAGTGGAAACTGAGGATGATGTGAGGTTTGAGATGAATCAGTCATGCCTTTCGGCCATTGGAATTCTTTTGGAGAGATATATTTGAAGTATGTTGATTGCTGGGCCAATTGGAGCCTAGAGAATCTGACAAGGTAGGAGAGAAAAAAGGATTGAACTGAAAATATTTTCATGAGATTTCCATTTTCCTGGAGAGACAGATAACATATCCCAGCCCAGTGGCATGGCAGAGTGGCATCTTGATACCACCAGGAACAGGAAAAAAAATCCTAAGGAATAAAAAAATGCTAAAATGGGAGGGGCTGCACTAGTGCATGTGGTCAAAGATCCAGATCCCTCCAATAGATACCTCAACCTATGGATAGGCCGATGAACCATGTTCCACTGATTGGATTATCCTGATTTGCAAATCAATGGATGTTTTGTGGGTTGTTCCCAATACCTAATTTACCATCCAAAAATAGGCAATTTATCGGATGGTTAGGAACATCGCTTGGTGCAACTTCTGGAATTTGGCCATTTTGATGACCCATTAAATGTGTCGGCTTCATTGACAACCATATGTGCAAGTATGGTCTATCAATGGGGGAAATTAGGTGTAGAGGAATGTTTCTATGGAAATCTCACCAGAATACTATTCTCACTGGTGATCCCCCCAAGGCAACATACAGGCACAAAAGCTGCATTTCCTCTGTGATGGGACCACCATTGGTTCAACACTAGATGTCTACACTTCACTTCACTACTGTTGAATGTGATGGTGTTTGCTGCCATAGAGCCATTGCTGTTGAATTAGATTATAGTTATAGAATTTGTTGTCGTATAGAGGCTATTTATAACCTCATAAAGTACAAAACATATCCATGTAAAAATAAGCCAAAATGATATATAAAACCTTCTAGTAACACCTAGTTTTTTTTTTTGTTTTTTTTATTTATGGACATTGATTGGATCGATCAGTGAAAGAAAAAATAACTGATAGTATGATGTAAACTGCAGCTGATTGATCCCTCAATACCGTTGAAGATAGTTGAAAACACACCGGATGATCCACGGCAGAGGAAGCCAGATATCACCAAGGCAAAGGAATTACTTGGATGGGAGCCCAAGGTCAAGTTGCGCGAGGGCCTGCCCCTCATGGAAGAAGATTTCCGGCTACGGCTCGGTGTTCCCAAAAATTGAGATTGAAGTTCTGAAGATAAGACAAGACGGATCATGCTATCTACATTTATATGCATTTCTTTTTCTTATTATAATAATAAACAGTCTTTACTAGTTTATGGTTATGGATTTTCTATAATATGAATTTTGTTCAGAACAGTTTATGGTTATGGATTTTCTATAATATGAATTTTGTTCAGAACTTTTAAATGTAATGGTTTTGGGGGACCATTGTTCTTTATTAAATTAACGCCCCTGCATTGTGATATGAATATATAAATAATAATAGATTTAGATATTTTTCTTGCTCAAATTTGAATTGTGTTTCAATTGATACATTCGTAGAAGCACTAATCTCTTCTGCATCTACAAGTTGAAGCATGCTAATGTTGAGAAAGTGGAATTGAGACCACCCCTTTGCACCCTTTGCTATTTTCCCAGGGAGTGAAGAATCTGACTAATTCCATGGTCTTTCGGAGATTTCTGGATCTAATACAACCCAAGTTTATAATCACGGATCCACTGATGGGGTACTGGTGCTGGTCCACGTTGGTAATGTTGATTGGTATAAATTGTATAAATTGCTCTATACAGGCTCCATATGGTACCGGAATATACCGGCCCCAATTTTCCGGTATCCGCCGAGATTTTAATCCATATAGGATTTGCTTGACTGGGTGATTTCTGTACTCGATAATGTGAACTTTGAATTTTGTTTTGATCACCCTGGTTTTGTTCTCTTTTTGTTAATTTTGATGTTTGGGGAAAGATACAAGAAATCACTCCGGCTGTCATATACTCAGCTCTAGGCCGGGCTCGGGCTGGATTGCGGGCCAAATATTTATTTGTCTAATTTTCTAAAAAACTATTTAAAAAATCTTATATTAAATATAGTTTTAAGAGTTCATGCATTATAAAAATACTCTCATATGTCAAACATAGATGTAAGAAGATTGTGGCATTGCAATCATTTATTAGGCATTTACATAAATATAAAAGATTATATATATATATATATATATATATGGAAAAGGCTTCCGTCCTCCCATGGAGGACCGTCCTCCAAGCTTCCACGTGGAGCTTCACGTGGCACCCAAAATATTGTTTCGATGCCACGTTGAGCTCGGGTGCATTGCTTTGATCATCTTTGAACAAAAAAAAATTGAAAACTCATCTCCACCGTCTGTTTTTTGAACCGTGAAATGTGGACCAATGAAACCCGTCAAACTTTGATTTGTAGGTTTAAAAAGTTTTTTTCGATTTTTTTTTTTTAATATTGATCTATACCGTTCACTTGTGCTCCACGTGGCACCCAAGCACTATTTTAGATGCCATGTGGAGCTCCACGTGTATCTTGGAGGACGGTCACCGTCCTCCAATGGAGGACCTAGCCGGCTCCCTCTATATATATATATATACCTGAGAATTGGCGGGCCGGGCCAGACTGTTGAGCTCTAATCCAAACCCAACTCGTTCCAGGCTGGGTCAATATGGCAAGAAGCCCTACTTTTGGGCCGTGTCTGGGCCAGGTTGTTGTTATGCCCGGCCCTAGTTGTTGGGGATATTTTGTTGCAAGGTGATTTGCGAGACAATGAGAGAAACAACTTGGCGGAGTTGTTGGGTTGCTTCACAAAGCTCCTTTGGAGCAATCTCAAAGATGACCATATATATTTGGGATTCCTGCAAGAATTGGATTATGGAAATCAAAACTCTCACGAGGAGTTGGATGACCATATATATTTGGGATTCCTTCAGACTGCAAGAAATGCCATCTTAGCTCTCTGAATTGAAGGCCATGATCGAAGGTGAAAAAAATTGGCTTGAAAATCAATCTATGTCATGTTATTTAATGGCCATCCCCTGATTTTACTTGACAGCATTGAGTTATATGGCTAGAGATCTTGTGCCAACTTTTTGCACCGGAGATCTTTTGAAACAATCCGGATTTTCTTAATTCTATTCAATGATGTTAGATGATGTTTTGAATTGTGCGCGGTGTTAGCGAAACCTATCTCTTTCTTAGAGATCCCAACGAATTTATGTAGCTGTCACATCCTCTTTTTCTCTCAACTTGTCTCCCCCGACTCTCTCTAGCCTCTCCCCTCAAAACACTTGTGTATCCTTTCGCCTACCCACTGTAGAGCCACCACAACCTCTTTCAAACAACAAGATTGAAGAAGGCGAGGAAGAAGGAAGGATAAGAAAGTTTGGAGAAAGCCGCGTCGACTCAGAATCGACGTGGCAATAACGTCTGGACGGTCCAGATGGATAGGTAAACTGGGAAAGGATAAGAAGAAACGGCTTTGACCATTGTAGATGACACCCGACGGTAACCCAGGCTGATCCGAATTCAGTAACATCGCCTATAAATACTGTCTCCGTAAGCGGTAAGCCAAAAGCAGTGCAGGAATTTCAATTGCGCCGCGATTCCCGTCCTCTAAATATTTATTTTAAAACTGCTCAACAAACAAAGAGCCAGTATTTATAGGAATCGAAACTCTGTTCCCTCATATCTCTTCTAACCCCCCCTCCCCAACTCAGAACAGAGAAAGAGAAGAACTCAATTTAAAAATCCACCTTCGTTTTCTACTCGCAGGTGATTTCATAAAAAAACAACAAATCTAAGTCGACTTGGTTTTTTTTACCCCTCTTTATTTAACCTAGATTCAGGTCGATGATTATAGTTTGGGATTATAGTTTGGTGTGGATTACATTATGGGGGGCCTTTCATTACCTTTGCGTGTGCTCGAAGCGATTAATTTTTTGCATTTTTTTTAATCTTTATCGTCGGTTGGTGGCGAGGTTTGGATTTCGATCCTGTATATAAGTTCTAGATCTTGATCGGTTTCTCATGCTTTTGTTATTCGGATTTCTGAAGGAAAGAGGAGTTTTTTAGGGTTTGAGTTTTTTGTTTTTTCTGTAAAAATCATCGATCGTCATCAAGTGTGTTCTGGTTTTATACCTAGTTGTTAGTTTATCTTGAAAGTAATCTATCGAATTATTTATTAATTTGAAAAATGGATTGCCCTGATCTAGTTTAAAATAATGCAAAGTAAGTAGAGGTACTTCATCGGCCGTTATTTTATTATCAAATTTTTTTGGCAAATGAGCTGATTTAAAGAGTATTTGGATGAATTTTAGGAAATTTGGTTTATTTGATTAAATGATTATGTTGGCGAAATTATTGCAGGTAGCTTGTTGGAAAAGAGACCTGAACAATGGCTAAGGAATCTTCTAATGGAGATCATGTAGCAAAGCCGCCGACTCCATCTCCTTTAAGAAATTCCAAATTTTTTCAGGTAATGCATTCTATTTTCTCCAGATCGCCTTTGTGATGGTGGATGCATTTTCTGGCTCTGACTCAGAATCGACGTGGCAATAACGTCTGGACGGTCCAGATGGATAGGTAAACTGGGAAAGGATAAGAAGAAACGGCTTTGACCATTGTAGATGACACCCGACGGTAACCCAGGCTGATCCGAATTCAGTAACATCGCCTATAAATACTGTCTCCGTAAGCGGTAAGCCAAAAGCAGTGCAGGAATTTCAATTGCGCCGCGATTCCCGTCCTCCAAATATTTATTTTAAAACTGCTCAACAAACAAAGAGCCAGTATTTATAGGAATCGAAACTCTGTTCCCTCATATCTCTTCTAACCCCCCCTCCCCAACTCAGAACAGAGAAAGAGAAGAACTCAATTTAAAAATCCACCTTCGTTTTCTACTCGCAGGTGATTTCATAAAAAAACAACAAATCTAAGTCGACTTGGTTTTTTTTACCCCTCTTTATTTAACCTAGATTCAGATCTGATGATTATAGTTTGGGATTATAGTTTGGTGTGGATTCTGTTATCGAGGGCCTTTCATTACCTTTGCGTGTGCTCGAAGCGATTAATTTTTTGCATTTTTTTTAATCTTTATCGTCGGTTGGTGGCGAGGTTTGGATTTCGATCCTGTATATAAGTTCTAGATCTTGATCGGTTTCTCATGCTTTTGTTATTCGGATTTCTGAAGGAAAGAGGAGTTTTTAGGGTTTGAGTTTTTTGTTTTTTCTGTAAAAATCATCGATCGTGTCGAGTCGGTTTTATACCTAGTTGTTAGTTTATCTTGAAAGTAATCTATCGAATTATTTATTAATTTGAAAAATGGATTGCCCTGATCTAGTTTAAAATAATGCAAAGTAAGTAGAGGTACTTCATTGGCCGTTATTTTATTATCAAATTTTTTTGGCAAATGAGCTGATTTAAAGAGTATTTGGATGAATTTTAGGAAATTTGGTTTATTTGATTAAATGATTATGTTGGCGAAATTATTGCAGGTAGCTTGTTGGAAAAGAGACCTGAACAATGGCGAAGGAATCTTCTAATGGAGATCATGTAGCAAAGCCGCCTCCGACTCCATCTCCTTTAAGAAATTCCAAATTTTTTCAGGTAATACATTCTATTTTCTCCAGATCGCCTTTGTGATGGTGGATGCATTTTCTGGCTCTGACTCAGAATCGACTCGTCAATATCGTAACTTCTTCGATTGATGGCTGCCATGGCATGGGAGCAAGGCAAGCCATGAACGGCGACAACTACAAGTCTTGTGTTCCAAGTCGACATGATGAATGAAATCTCCGGAATTGACTTGGAATTGATCGCGCCCGTATGGCTGAGCTCTCTTTCTACCAGCCCATTGCAACACCTTCTTCATGTGAGCATATGCTTTCGGGCAGAGAAGGGTGGTCCATTTTTCAGATATCTCTCTGCGTTTTTGAAAATGATCGGCGACTTTCTCTCTAGTAGTTCTGATTAAGTCGATGATTGGTCTCTCTCGAGCTATCTTTAGCACGCTGTTTAAACTTTTGGCAATATTCGTAGTCAGGGATTCGTACTGCCTTCCTTCCATATGTGCGCGTGCCCAATGCTTTGGATCTATTTTCAAAATATATTCTACGGCCTGAGCATCAGCAGGATCTTTCTTCATTTCGTTAATAAAATAATCAAATTTCTCTTTCGAATATGCACGCGCGGCGCACCACCATAGACCCTTCACATTGTTCCTGTGATACTTGTGCTACAAATTTTGTGTCATATGCCGCATGCAGTAGTTGTGATGTGCGTTAAGGAAGATACGTTTCACCGCATTTATTAAACCCTTCGACCTGTCCGTGATAATTACGAGATCTTCGTTAAACCCACCGATCACGAACGCACCTACCCGTTCAAGAAACCACATCCAAGTATCCTCTTCTTCTAACTCGACCACGGCAAATGCTAAAGGTAATATATGACCATTACCGTCTTGCGCAGAGGCGATAAGTAGGATCCCTTCGAAACGTTCGAAACGTCCTCGTAGGTGTGTGCCGTCTACAAGCAATATGCGACGAAGTGTATTGCGGTAGCTTCCGATGCATGGCCCAAAACTCGAGAAAAATCTTTGAAACTTACCGTCCAGAGTAAGTTGAAAGGATGTTTGTACATTAGGATCTACCCTCTGCATCTCCTTCACGTAGGCCGGTAGATTAACAAATTGCCCTTCCCAACTTCCTCTAATATCATTAAGGACAAGCTCTTTTCCCCTCCAAGCTTTTTTATGATTTGCATATTATAAGCTTTTGCAATATCAAACATTATCGACGCCGGTGTGTAGTCGAATCCTTCCATAAGTTTATCCCGTACATAGTTCGCTACGAAGGAGATTGTTGCATTACGGTGACCGTGCGGTCCGATCTTAGCGGCTCCGCATGTGTGAGTACTATTGAATGTCTTGATTTGGAAAGAATCGAGCCCAGTCAATTTAGAAGCATGTATTCGCCATGAACAATCGGGTTCGTAGCATCCGGCTGTCACTCGATAACTAGCGGTCTTCAAAGGCCGAATTTGAAAGTTTTTCTCCACCGCGTGTTCTTTCAATGCTCTTTGAAATGTTTGTTTGTTTCGGAAGATCTCTCCAATTTTAAACGTCCAATTCCGATATTCAGTTTCCACCTCATCATCGGAGGAATCGCCCGATGTCGCTGACATTTCGTAATCTCCGTCTACTAGGGGATTGTCAATGTCTCTCACAAAAATTTTTGGATCCTCTTTGATAAACCCATCCGGTTCGCCTTCATATTCTTCTTCTAAGGTATCTTCATTCATGGCTTGAGGATGACTACGCCATTCACTAGCAATGTTCTCGGGTGGTTGACTACATCCTTCACCGAAGGGGTTCTGATGTGATTGACCGGATCCTTCATAGAATGGATAATGGCGTGGTTGGCTAGGCCTTTCACCGAAGGGGTGCTCATATGTATGGACATGAGGTTGAGTTACTTCGGTAATTCCCATCGATGGCATGGTAGAACATAACTCTTGAGTAAACCAAGTTGTCCATCCACCGGGGAAGATATGGCTGAAATTGTTGGTATCCACCGCTCGTTCTGAAGTATAGTCTAACCATTGACTACATTATTGTGACCCATGCATGTATTTTACTGGGTCATCATACGATTCAATCGGAGCATCGTTTAAATCAAATGTTGCTTTCCCTCTGCCATCGTTCGCCGCAATATAACCGTCATCGCCTAACGGGACGGTATCGTATACAATTTCATCCTCAAACTTACATGGCTGAAATGAATGAGACACAAAATCACCACGAGATTTACTTGTTAAACTCAATCGAAGGATGACGGTTCCTTAATAATGAATACTTTTATTACGTCCACTCCGGATTTATAAAACGTAAATAATGTAGCCAAATCATCAGAGTCCAAAATGTCGGCAACCACAGGCGTATTCACTATCTTCATATGAAACTTTGTGGAAACTGTTTCACCCGCCTTCGCAAAACTGACAGCAAACTTTCGACTTATATATTGTTCATAAGAAATTTCAGTTGAAATGCTAATAAGCCTCCGCCGGCCACCTTGATACAAGCCATCATTGTTTACAAGAAGGCCATCATAGTGACAAAGAAGAGGAACCATCACGTCCTTCATCGTCTATTTAAGAATGAGAAGGAAGGGTCATAAGACTGATGAAACAAAAGAGAAACAACGACTATAAATCTTAGTCGATTGTGTATACAATCGGAATCGACTCTATATGGAGTCGGTATCGATTGTATATACAATCGAAATCGATTGTGTGCCGATTGTATATACAATCGATATCGATTGTGTCTTGGGTGTATATACACAATCGATATCGATTGTTTATATAATCGGCACACAATCGATATCGATTGTGTATGGAGCCGATGACGAAATGCAGGGCCTTCTTCTTCTATGAGATACTGCATCACTCAATAACACTAATAAACTGAAAATGAGGGGGTTAAGTAGGATACCTCGTGTCGCAAGGAAAAAAAGTCGGGGTCTTTTCCCCACAATGAAGAAATGCAGGGCCTTCTTCTTCCAAGCCTCTGTTTTCTTCTTCGAAATAGCAGATCGGAGCAGATCAGACTAAGTAAGGACACTCCAAGTCTAGGGTTTTACACCTCCAGCTTTTTTGCAGGATAAAATGAGGAAGAATACGATGCTTTGTTGGTTAAAGAAGGTCATAGAAAGGGGGTAATTTGGACCTTTTACTTTCCTTAGGGTCGGCTAGGCTTGGAGCTGGTTTGTCTGGGTAAATGTGAAACTATAGGGCTTCTGACGTAAAAGGTGTATCTGACAGGGCCGGTCAGGTAAATTTCCCAAATTGTAATATGGGCAGTATGATTTTGAAGTTCATAGTCGATAGATTTGTTGTTGTACACAAAATTGGAGCAAAACACAATACTTGTCATATGATCTATTATAGTCCACTGTTGAATCATATAATAGCCTTTGACTCTACTTAATCAAATGATAAAAATTATATTTTGTTCTAATCTTTTGCAATTAATATATATAAATCATTGCCTTCAAATCAAATGGCTCACATCGTGTTTTCACATGGTAGAGGTCGCCAAACTTACAAGTCTTTCTTTTAAATTCGGTACAATTAGGTGCAATCACTTGAAAAGTGTGTGTTCTTGAAAATTGCAAAAATTTCAATAAAATTTTACCAAAATTAATAAAATTTTATTAATTTTAGTCTGTTTTAAATAATAAGAAAGACTTTTATAAATATTATATATATATATATATATATATATATATATATATATATATATATATATATATATGTCTTTTGTACTCCCTAAAATAAAATTACGTCTTTTGACGGTTGTGATCAAATCGACATCCAAAATAGATGCACGTTCTCATCGATCCGCACCATCCAATCAATTATATGCATCCTTAATGGGTCGGAATTTTGTTCTACTAAACTTAAGATCAGATTCTATTTTTATTTTTATATTTAGGGAGCCATTACTTGCACACGTTTCTCAAATGATTGAACCGAATTTAAACAAAGACTTGGTATTTTAGAGACATCTGATATGTAAAATTGCAATATGGGCAGTCTGATTTTGAAGTTCATAGTCAATAGATCTGTTTGTACATAAAATTGGAGCAAAACACAATACTTGTCATATTGTAGTCCACTGTTGAATTATATAATAGCCTTTGACTCCACTTAATCAAATGATAAAAATTATATTTTGTTCTAATCTTTTGCAATTAATATATATAAATCATTGCCTTCAAATCAAATGGCTCAGATCGTGTTTTCACATAGTAGAGGTCGCCAAACATGCAAGTCTTTCTTTTAAATTCGGTGCAATCACTTGAAAAGTGTGTGTTCTCAAAAATTGTAAAAATTTCTATAAAATTTTACCAAAATTAATAAAATGTTATTAATTTTAGTCTGTTTTAAATAATAAGAAAGACTTATATATATATATATATATATATATATATATATATATATATATATATATATATATATATATATATATATATATGTCTTTTGTACTCCCTAAAATAAAATTATGTCTTTTGACGGTTGTGATCAAATCGACATCCAAAATAGATGCACGTTCTCATCGATCTGCACCATCCAATCAATCATACGCATCCTTAATGGGTCGTAAAGAATAATTTATTCATATTGGATAATCATAACCATCCAATCTATAATAACGATGCATGTTCTCATCGATCTGCACCGTCCAATCAATCATACACATCCTTGATGGGCCCTAAAATATAATTTATTCATATTTGATAATCCTAACCACCCAATCCATTATAACTCACTTCTAGACTGTGAATAAATGTATAGGAAGTGGGTTTTGATTGATCAAATGATTAAGATCTCATAGCCATTAAAAATTTCATCTACCATCAATTGAAAAGCTTTTATATATCAACAAGTGCAGTGATTCTTAATCTAAAACTGGCAGTATTGTACATAACAAAAGTTATAGTGCTACATAACAAATACTTCTTATTAACCTCCAAGCTATATATTAAAAGGAAAATTATATCCCTTTGTAAAATCCACTAGCATTTCAGTTTCAAAGAGCACCAAGCTCTCTGCTTCAGTAGCTGCATCCCTCCATCTGACACCATTAAACCTTCTCTCAAAGTCAAACACCCGTATTCCTCTTGGAAGTCCCTTCCCTCTGAGCCCACACTTTCTAAAAAGATATCCAGAAGGGCCCGTCTGGTTTTGCTTCACACAGTTCGGCGAAAGGCAGGAGAAAAAGCAGAAGCTATCTTTGATGATGAGAAGGCTATCTTTGTTGATGAGGAGGTGAGCGAATCACAAAAGATTTGCAAAGAAAACGCAGTTTCAGAAGAGTGCGTAATTGCATGGGACGAAGTTGAAGAGGTTAACCAAGCCAAAGCTCATTTGAAGCAGAGATGAGTTAAAGAGAGAGAGAGAGAGAGAGAAAGAGAGTAGCGCCTTTTGGGTTTTAGAGAGAAATTGTGATTGGGTTTGAGAGAGAAAAGAGGAGGCCAAGGGCGCCCTTTTAGGTTGGGTTTTAAAGAGAAAAGAGGAGGGGGCACCCTTAGGTTTTAGAGAGAGAGGGTTGTCACCTTTAGAGAGAGAAATAGAGAGATTGTGTTAAAAAATATAAAAATTAATTATCTTTTTGAGTATGCGGCGCGCCCATACTCGCTTCTGCGTGGTTCCGCCACGTGTTAGATGGAGAGATGCACCCATCAAGGTGGATATAGCCATCAAATGTAGAGCTTGGTGTTCTTGGAAACTGAAATGCTAGTGAATTTTACAAAAGGGATATAATTTTCCTTTTAATATATAGCTTGTAGGTTAATAAGAAGTATTTGTTATGTAGCACTATTAACTTTTGTTATGTACAATACTCCCAGTTTTAGATTAAGAATCACTGCATCTGTTGATCTATAAGAGCTTTTCAATTGCTGGTAGAGGGAAATTTTTAATGGCTAGGAGATCTTAATCATTTGATAAAAAAAAACCCCACTTCCTATACATTTATTCACATACTAGAAGTGAGTTATAATGGATTGGATGGTTAGGATTATCAAATCTGAATAACTTATTTTTTAGGGGCCATTAAGGATGCGTATGATTGATTGGACGGTGCGGATCGATGAGAGCATGCATCGTTATTATGGATTGGATGGCTATGGCTATCCAATCTGAATAAATTATTTTTTACGACCCATCAAGGATCGATGAGAACGTGCATCTATTTTGGATGTCGATTTGATCACAGCCGTCAAAAGACATAATTTTAGGGAGTACAAAAGACATATATATATATAATATTTAATATTTATAAAAGTCTTTCTTATTATTTAAAAATGGCTAAAATTTTATTAATTTTGGTGAAATTTCATTGAAATTTTTACAATTTCGGAGAAATGATCGAAATTTCGTTAAAAGTTTCGTCTGAACTTTGTTTCAACGAATTTCGCTGAAATTTGTCACTATCAATTGCGCCTCGGCTTGGTGAAAATCATGATTCTGTCATTGCTCGTGCTACCCTTTAACCTTAAGATCGATCACGTGGTAACCATTGAGAGGGAGGAGGTCGTGAGTTTGATACTGCCTCCTCCACTGCTTTCACCCTTGCTCCCTCACGCCTCCCAACTCATATGTGTGTATGCATGCCTCGCTTCTCGAGGTTGTCTCGGCCTATATCCCAAAAAAAAAAATGATTAATATATATTGGCAAAAGTTGGTTGGGCGCGATTAGGATTGTGTGGCGAGTGACTTTTGAGATTACTCGCCACACTTATCCTTACTATTATCTGACTACTATATAAAAGTAAAAATAGTTTCTGTCATTTTTTCATGACTAAAATGCCCATAACCCTTATCCGCTCGCACGTGTGCCTTATGTAGAAGTGAGCTGTAGGTTTTTCTTATTATTTAAAAATGGCTAAAATTTTATTAATTTTGGTGAAATTTCATTGAAATTTTTACAATTTTGGAGAAATGATCGAAATTTCGTTAAAAGTTTCGTCTAAACTTTGTTTCAACGAATTTCGCTGAAATTTGTCACTATCAGTTGCTCCTCGGCTGGGTGAAAATCATGGTTCTGTCATTGCTCGTGCTACCCTTTGACCTTAAGATCGATCACGTGGTAACCTCCCACCATTGGGAGGGAAGATGTGACAGCCCGGATTTCGGCACCCCGAAACCCGTGCCATCAACACGATCATCTTGACCGTGCCCCTTAACTAAGCACGGAACATTGGTACATCAAGCATAAAAATGAAATAATAACAACTTGCGGAATTAAAATCTATATAGAAGCATTTTCAAAAGACAGTTCTACCCTCATGCCTCTGCATGAATGGAGAACCGATCCGAACTATCGATGATAGCTATCATCATGGATGGTTCGCCCAAAAGAATTATCCAAGCCCATTATACACAATAGTTAATCAAAACCAGGCTTGACATACCAAGCCGTACAATCTCCCTATCCAAAATCTCCAAAGTCGCACAACGGAGTTCTCTAGAAGAAGTCCTCCGGAGGTGGCTCCAACTCCTCGCCGGCCGCAAGGTCCGACTCACCGGAGTCAGCGTCTCCTGAAGCCTCGGTAGCTGCTAGTAGTGGACCTGCGACGTATAGTCTATAGGGTGAGCTACATCCTAGCTCAATAGGGAACAAAACACAGTTGAACATATAAAATATTACTCACATGTATTCTATGATATGCATGCATGATGAGTCTATGCATTTATTGGTGAAAACAGTTGAAAACACTTCAGTTTACTGGTAGTTTACTCATGTATTTTTGTTAATCATGAATGATGCTGAGAAGGCCTAATGCAAAACTTAAACTTTCAACTTAAGTAATCCCCGAGCAATATAGCATCGAGCCCCGACGAGATACCCATCATCGTCATCTATATAGACAGTTTTAAATGTATTCCCTAGGAATACTAATAGTACCCAAGCCCCTTCCCCTGGGGATCGGTGGCGGGGTTTCACATATCTCAATCAACACCCCTGGGGTGTGCTTACTCTGTACGGATAAGCCTCCGCACTGGCCTACGGATTAGCCGTCGTATCGGTCACGGATATCCTGCCGCGTCAGTCGTGGTTATCCCGCCACGTCGGTGGGGTACCCTATCAAACCTCAAATAACAAAAATATCGGTGCCTTACATATAGTTATTCACCGTGTAAGTGTGCTATCTTATATCAGTTAGGCCCCATCAAACATGATTCAATCATGGATACATCCCTGGGATGTATCCATTCACTTGCATCACACCTGATGCCTTTTCTTCTTCACTTCATCATCCCCTAGGGATGGTTCATTTATGTTCTCTTATGAATGTCACGCACACACACTTTTCACAATCTTTAAGAAATAGAAGCATTTGAATTGGTATCTATATCACTACATACATGCTCTTATAAAATAAAGTACATGTTCAAGGTGTTCCCTACCTCAAGTCTTTAGCTGATCAACGCATCAAGGTCCCACGTGGCTCCTTGTGCACTTGTTCACACGTACCACCTATGGTACCATACAACATGTAAAACACATCACTACGGATGCCATAGAAGAGTTTCAAGACCCCCCAAGAGTCTTAAAGTCAAACTCAAAAGTCCACAAGAGGTAACCCAGTCGATTAATCGAACTCCAATTTCGATTAATCGAATCTCATTCGATTAATCGATTAATCGAAATCCAATATCGATTAATCGATTCTGAAATCGATTAATCGAGATTCCCATTCGATTAATCGAATCCCAATTCGATTAATCGAATATCTCTACTTTGTCAAGTCGATTCTCAATCAAGTAATCGAGTTCCCAAATCGATTAATCGATCCAAAATCGATTAATCGAAATCTGAAATCGATTAATCGAAATCCCAATTTCGATTAATCGATCCACCCAAATCTCATCCTCCTCCGTCCCTGAGGTACTGATTAATCGATTCCCAAATCGATTAATCGAAATCCAAAATCGATTAATCGAAATCCATTTCGATTAATCAAAATTGGGTTCTCTGACTTTTCAACTTCCTGGCGAATTTCGATTAATCGAATCTCCATTTCGATTAATCGAAATTGCCAGAATCAGCCCCTTTCGAGCTATTTTTCTCCATCCTTTTTCCCATTTCTTTTCCATATTTTTCTAAGCCTTTATCCTATGATTTAACTCATTCGTAACCACAATCTAAACCTTCAATCCATGTATTTAATCAATAAGAATTTTACCTTCAATCAATCTCCAATAGATTTTGTCAAGTGGTTGGAAAGGCTAGGGTTTCCAGCTTTGCTTCTAGCGGATCCCTCGCGTCGAATCCGTCGTTAAATGCTTAAATCCCCCCCCCCTCCAATCACTTGCAATAACTCTTGATCCTTCACTCTCCTTTACTCCTCTCTCTCTCTCTTCTTAACTCTATCCAACAACTCAACATTGATTTTAGGGTTATTAAAGCCCTTTTTTCTCCCCTCTAGCTTATGTGTTGAGCACATGCACCACACTAGGTGTATGTGACTCCAGATTTTCTACACACATTACCCAGATGTCCAGTCCATCGCATCTCATCCGTTCATCACACCATATACTGACTATTGATCTCTTCAATGGTCAAACCTATGACCGATCGGGCACGGATCCCGAGGTCATAGTTTTGTGTAATTTTTCGGGCTATTACAGAAGAGGTCGTGGGTTTGATACTCGTCCTCCACGCTATTTCTCACCCTTGCTCCCTCACGCTGCTCCCCAACTGTCATATGTGTATGCGTGCCTGCTCTTCGGTTCTCGAGGTTGTCTCGGCCTATAACCAAAAAAAAAAAAAAACGATTAATATATATTGGCAAAAGTTGGTTGGGGTGCGATTAGAATTGTGTGGCGAGTGACTTTTGAGATTACTCGCCACACTTATCCTTACTATTATCTGACTACTATATAAAAGTACAAATAGTTTCTGTCATATTTTCATGACTAAAATGCCCATAACCCTTATCCGCTCGCACGTGTGCCTTATGTAGAAGTCAGCTGTTGCAATTTTGATAGGACACTATATTTATTATGAAAAACTTTATTTGCACCATCTAATGTTTTAAAGGCACCTATGTAGCCCCACCTGAAGATGATTTGAGAGGTGGGTGCTTTTAGATTTTCAATTGTGCAAATAGAGCTACTTTACGATTAATACATAAGAGTTAGTATTATCTATTAGACAAGGGCTCAAGGACGGTGCAAAGGGTAAAATCTCTCTCCACTAGAGATTCCTAAAACTTTATGAGAGCACATATCAATGAAACTACAATTTTGAATTGCCTCAAATTCGGCATTCAAAAATACTTATGCAACTACTAATGTTGGTGGAGAGGCATTGACCGTCTAATAGATGCGCCATGATTTTAAGATCTATCGTGACGAAGATTGGAAAAAAAGTCTCCATCGTCTTATTCAAATCAGTCAATGATTTCCGTTCGTGAAAAAACCGTTGTGCCTACTATTAAACGGGTGAGAATAGCCTACCCCTTTTGTAATATTCTTTTGCACTTCATTAGTGCCCGCGCAATCTCTGAAAGCACTCATGTGTGCAACCCTTCAAAACCATTGATTGATTCAGATCAGTCATGTTTCACTCCGATCTTTCATACAATGGATCTTGAGATCATGTTGCACCTATCAGATGGTCAACATTTTATCCCACATGTCACAAAATCCTCAAAAAATGTCTTTTAAATCACGTTTGAGTGTGGCGTGTCCCATACAATTCAAAGGGCATTTTTTGGGGATTTGTGACATTTGGAATAAAAATAAATGACTGTTTGATGTGTGCAACATGATCTCAAGATCCTTTGTGTGGAAGATCGAGTAAAATACGATCTCCATCTTCTGATCCGAAGCAATCAATGGTTTTAACCGATCTCCATCTTCTGATCCGAAGCAATCAATGGTTTTGAAGGGGTTTCTCCGATGTGGGCACTTTCATAGAGTGGGTCGGCACTAATAGAGGTACCATATTCTTCTGGTTACCCATTGTTTACACCCCATTAAATTGTGACCTCTCCCCATTTCATCTGGCGAGCATGAATTGAACGCTTTGAAATAGAGGATGCTAATCAAGGGTCAAAATTTCGGCTGAAATTATTGGTTTTGGTCCCCACCAAAACGATAATTTAGGACTGAAATTTCGGTCATTAAATGTATGGGGTTGAAATTATTGGCCGAAATTTCGGTTTCGGTCCCATCTGAAACTGAAACGAAATTTTGATCCTTGATGGAGATCCTTTTTCCTCTCAACCTTCTACATAATGGATCTTGAGATCATAGTCGTATGATGTGAAAATTAGTTTCTAATTTTGTGTGACACACATCCCCACACCCAAAAAGTAACTTTAGAATTGGGTGGCACACATTTCGCTCAAATATGATTAGGTACCTCTATTTGTGCCAATGCATTCTTTGAAAGCGCTCACGTTTTAGACCCCTTGAAAACCATTGATTGTGTCGGATTAGATGATGGAGCTTGTGTTTCACCCCGATATTTTATACGATAGATCTTGAAATCACTGCGATCTATCAGACGGTCAATTTTTTATTCCATGTTCACAAATCCTTAAAAAATTGCCTTAAATGCACGTTTGAACGTGACGTGTGCCATATAATTGAAGTGCCATTTTTAAGAAATGTTGACAAGTGCAATAGGTTGCGCCATTAGGTGCTATGTGCATATGCACAATGTCGATTATTGATCACGAAAAATAAAAAAAAATAGTTGTTTTTATGCCGTTGTTACTACCACATCGCCTTATGTTACAGCCATCTCACTTTGACAAAGAAAAAAATCTGACAATTTTAACTCGTGATAGAAATCATTTGGGCGAAACATGATAACCTTCATAGATTCATCACATAAGTTAGATCCATTAAGTAAAAAGAGTGCCACATCTCAATAATAATGATTAGTACATTTTAATGTGTGTGTACTAATATAACATACTATACAAATTTCACTTTGAGTATTAGTATGTCTCCTGAATTCGTCTATTTCTCTTCTCGTCAATGAGCCCCGAGATGCGATACCCATCGAAATGTCTCTTCTCGAGTGCTATTTCAAACTATGATCGTCATATTGGATAGATATCTAAAATTAAGTTCAATCCACGTGCATGATTAATAGTATATTTTATATAAAATAAAAATAGTTTGTCTCAATTTTTATGCCTAAAATGCCATTAACTTATATTTTATAGCCAAGTCCCGAAAATAGAGTTAAAATAAAAATAGAATCTTATCTTTAAATAAGTTCAGTAGAACAAAAGTCAGCTCTCGATCATGTTCTCTGCAGACCGCCCAATCTGAAACCCTAGGGTTAAAAACAGAAATAATCTATTTCCAAAATCCAAAACCTCAAATATATAGTTGAACGAAGAACACACGGCAGATCTCATCGATCCCAGGGACAAAACCAAATCAACAACAGGGGCTACGTAGATGCAGATCTACTACATCTGATGCGAAAGGTGTGTTCTTTTCTCTACTTTGATCATGATTACCAAAAAATAAAACAATATTATTATAATTATTTCTTCTTTGGTTCTTCTTCCTCCAAGATTTTGTCCGAAATCCAATCAGATATATTGAGCGGTTCATTTTATTGTTTTAAAGATTTGATTTTTATGATCCTCTCTCTTCTGGCTGGTTGGCTAGTTGGTTTTTTCTTCAAAGATTTGATTTTTATTGGGTTAGCACCGTAGATCGATCATATATTAACACCCAAAACTCACGCCGATCAAACATTCATGACAACTGATCAACATTACATGTTAAGTTTCGATTTTTGTCGCCGTAACACCCCCAAACCCCGTAGATGGATCATATATTAACACCCAAAACTCACGCCGATCAAACATTTATAACCGTCTGATCAACATTACATGTCAAAGTTTCAATTTTTGTCAACGTAACACCCCCAAACCCCTGAATTATGTAAAATATACCACGGATCAAACATTCCTAGCCGTCTGATTAACATTACATGCCAAAGATTTGATTTTTGTCACGGTAACGCCCCTAAGCCCCCAAATTATGTGAAAAATCACACTGCAGATAGAACACTCCTAGCCGACAAATCAACATTACATGTCAAAGTTTCGATTTTTGTTAGCGCAACTGCGCAACATCCCATAAACCCCCAAATTATATAAAAAAATCATGCCGTGGATCAAACACTCCTAGCCTTCAGATTAGTTTCTGATTCTTCACCCTGTAATAAGATTACAATGCTTACTATTTTGGGTTTTTAGGGGCTTTGAGATATATGAATTAGAAAAATAATAAGAAGACATATAGATGCTAGCTTTTTATAGGATTGATAGAGCCGAAGGCTCTTCATAGTCTTGTAGACGTCTGATTAAACATTGGTTACCGTTAAATCCCCTCAGAATCTTGAAAAGCGTCTCCTCGAAATATCATTGATTTCTCTAAATCAGATGATGGAGATATTGTTTTGCTCCAATCTTCTAAACAAGGGATCTTGAGCATGGTATCAAATCGGAACGATTTACGATTTGAATCATAAGATTCAAATCGAATCATACCTATTTCGATTTGAATCTTAGAGTCAAATCGTAACATACCTGATTTCGGTCAAATCGTTTTTGAATCGTAAAAATTGTTTGAATCGTAAGATTTAAATCGAATCGGACAGTTTGAGTCTATCCTGTGACACCTTAAACAATGTCGTACAATGTCACTTAAAATCACTTTTGTTTGTTTTCTTTTATCCTTACTACTATATAAAAGTAAAAATAGTTTTTGTCAAATTTTGTTTTCACATGTATTAGGACCAAATTGCCCCTAACTAGCCTAGAAACTAAAACTCTTTAGCACCTATATTTTCTCCTCTTCTGGATTACCTCTTTATCCCAATAACAATTGATTAGACTCCTAATTGAAGTCTAATTACCTCTTTATCCCAATAAAATTTGATTAGACTCCTAATTGAAGTCTAATTACAGTATATAATTAATCTATATATAACTATTTTGTAAATAGAAATAAAAACCAAAAATCCTATAATTAATCTGTGGTATTCACTAGTAATTTGAGAATATATATATTTTTTTTAATAAATAGTCACTATTTATTTATTTTTAAAAATTTCTTTCTCTAGATCTGTTCCCCTATATACCAAAATTTGCTAAATTTTTTCAAATTTTAATTTTGTTTTCACCTGTATTAGGACCAAATTGCCCCTACATAGCCTAGAAACTAAAACTCTTGAGCACATATATTTTCTCCTCTTGGGGATTACCTTTTTTTCCCAATAAAAATTGATTAGACTCCTAATTGAGGTCTAATTACAGTATATAAGCAATCTATATATAACTCTTTTGTAAATAGAAATAAAAACCCAACAGATATCAATTGAATAGAAATCCAGATCTTGTGGGTAGCAAGAGATATTATGTAGAGCGACGAAACCCAAATTTGTGAAAAAATGTTGTATTTAAGAATTTGTGGCATTCACTATTAATTCGAGAATAATCCAAATTTTTTTCTCTAGATCTGCTCCCGAACATACCAAAATTTGCCAAGTTTTTTCGAATTTTAACCTAGCCGATTTAATGCCCAACCCGACTTTGTAACGATAATTTAGAATGCCAAACATGACTTGCGATTTTATTCATTAAAACAAAACACAAAAAAAAAAAAAAAAAAAACAAAACAAAAACAACCATATGCGATTTGCATGGACCCAGGCACCTAGGACCTACTCTTCTTTTTAAACCGTTCATTTCTAAGATATCGATTTAATGATCATAATTTTGGTATAGGTGCATGAGTTGGTATCATGTGGCATATGATCTAAGGTTTGAATGCATAGGTTCATCCATACATTAGAATACATAGACCTTTTCCATTTATAAATTTATTATTATTTTTATGATTTTATAGACCAACACGTGTATGTTTACTAGTACTATAAAACACCACAACACTACATGCCTTTTAGCGGCGTGTGACTAAACAGCCCCGGTGAAGATCCAATGACTACGGGTGCAAATGGGTCAGGTTGACCTGAACCTGAACCGATCCACATGTCAGCCATAAGGCCCATAACGTGCTTTTTTGTTATACCGTTCATTTCCGTCTTCCAGATTCTGCAGCTACAGCGAACCATGATTCCTTCACTTAATCCAAATATATTG
The DNA here is from genome assembly GCA_021018995.1 of Chloranthus sessilifolius. NCBI lineage: Eukaryota > Viridiplantae > Streptophyta > Magnoliopsida > Chloranthales > Chloranthaceae > Chloranthus > Chloranthus sessilifolius. The sequence continues at coordinate 159,621,941 of CM037585.1, forward strand.
AAAAGGGATCAATTACTTGCACTCGCTTTTTAAGTGACTGCATTGAGGTTAAAAAACGACTTTGTATTTTAGGGACATATGACATGTGAAAATGCAATCTAGGCCGTCTGATCTAAAGGTCATGATCAATAGATCCTTAGTGATAAGATTGGCATGAAATATAATCTTTATCATATGATTAAATACAGTCAAATGCTATTATTTGATTCAACGATTGACAACAATAGATCATATAATAAATATCGTGTTTTGTTCCAATCTTATCCACTAAGGATCTATAGATCATGAACTTTAAATTAGACTGCCTAGATTGCATTTTCACATGTCACATTTCTCTAAAATACAAAGTCTTTCTTTAACCTCGGTGCGATCACTTAAAAAGCATGTGTAAGTAATGGCTCCCTATTCAAAATTATCGGATAATAATCCATCCCAAACTGATTCGCAACCAGCGTGAAACACATTAGGATTTGGAAGTTAACTTGTGGATAGATACCCCCGAGAGAAATCAAATTATTGCCCGACAAGGGAAGGTCTCACGAGATTGAAACCAACTGAGTTTTCTTGTAGAACTAATTTTCCTCCCATCTTAAAGTTATATGATTGTGTAGTTTGTAACAGAAAAGAGGAAATGGTTAGGTCCAATTGGTTGAACTTGATTTGTTCTTCAACCAGACTTGCAGCCACTGGATAAATGAGAATCTTGACTTCCACAATTTCAAATTTTTAGAAGATTATATAGTCAGGATTCTCATCTTTCCAACGTTTGTAAAACTGGTTGAACACAATATTTGGTTAAACGAGTTGGACCTGATTATTGCCTACAAAAAATAACAAACAAAATTTGAATAATTCATGCATCCTAAGCTCGTCTTCTTCCTCTCTCTTGGTTTGTTGTTGTGTTTCTAAAACTTCACTGTCCCTATATTTCTTCAAAGTTATGGAACTTGTTCCCTATTTAACATAGATCACACTATTTTTTATCAAGTGTCATGTCATTATGTTTTGTGAAGGACCTCACATGAAGATCTGATGGGTTGAAAATTATATGAAAAAGACATCTCTATCTTTTGATTCAATGTGGTCGACCACATTTAAAATGAATGATTCAAAATTTAAAAATTTAAATGATAACTTATTTTAAGGATATTTTATTACTTTGAATCTAGGGATGCTAGTCTTGAACCGAACACCGAAACCGAACCGAAAACAGAGGAAACCGAACCGCACCAAAACTTGACACAAACCGAACCGAACCCCAATTTGGCTCAGTTTCAGTTTGGATGGCTTGAAACCGAAAGCCGAGGGAGTAGGTTGAGTAAACCGAAAAATATCGGGAAAACATCGAAAAAATACCCTAAAAATAGGTATTTTACCTAAGCCGACCCTAACCGAACCGGATTGGTTTTGGTTTAAGAAAAAAAAAATTCAACCAAACCAAGCCGAATGGGTCTCAGTTCGGTTTCGGTTTGGGGTGTACCGAACCTAACACCGAAAAAATAAAGTTCGGTTCGGTACAGTTTGTTTTTTATTGTAAACTTCGCATCACATGACAGATGACAGATTACATAGAAATTAATGTCACATATAAAAGACCCGGAGACAATCTAGATTGGGAATGAATCAGTTGACCTTTTATGGCTAAGTTGGGTTTGAATTACCTGTGTGGCCTAGAGGTTTCAATATTATCAACCTTCCATTAGGCTACAGGACCCAAAAAATGAGACGGCTAATATGAAAATTAACATGAATACCATAATAACATGTTGCAGACACTACATGCTATCCAAACTTCTTAACCTTTTAACTTCTCGTTTAAACTACCATTCCCTCATTCTTTTAAATTTCAAATAGTAGATAGTGATGGTTAGTTTCAAAATAGTGGTTGTTAGCTTCCATCCGCATCTCTTAGTGATAACTGTGCTATATGAAGTACAGTCTACAGAGTTGTAATCAGTGAACCATTGAGAATTGTTTAGGCTTTTGGAGGACCGTTCACCGTCATTTAGTGGATAAACATCTATTTTCCTTTCCCTTTCTCTGTTTTTTTCCTATTATTTTTACTACAGAAATCAGTGTAGTAAAAACCAATACAGCTTTTGGATCCTATCATCTGGAGAATCAAGGAACAAAGAAAACCAATGCAGCGGCAATGTCGGGCCCGTAACAAAGCAACCACGATAGATGAGACTTGTAGAAGAAAAGAATTCGTGAAGCAATTCGGGGAAAAGCGGTGGGAGAGAGCGCATAAGGCAGGCATTGCGACAAATGTAAAGTGACTGTCGACGTGTTGACAAAGTGGCAATGTTTTGCAAGAGCAGGGTTATTGGAGGCGGTTATGTGATTTTAGAAGAGTTTGACGTTCTAGAAAAGAGATGGTCACATATTATTTGTGGAGACATACTTTTACTGTCTATAGGGGCAATTGTAGAAGTCAAAACTACGCTTACAAAAACTCACATGAGATAATGTCCCCTTCTAAAGGAACTCATAAGTTTATAGATACAGATTTATAGATAGAAATGACAAAAATCAATTTCATTGCTGCTGATTTGTGCCCATCCAAATAGCACCTAAAAAGTGATTCTACGCTATAATTATGAAAACGAAATGGAATAAGGCCACAATCGATTCGATTCTCTAGGACAGTCCATGGAAAGGGGCTTGGGAAACTATCTCTAATTATGATAGCCATGACACTAGCTCCATGTAAAGTGCAGCATGTAAAGTGCTGTGTTGTGTTATTCAGGAGCAGTAATATATTCTTTGTAATAAGAGGGTAACATCCAAAAATTTGAAACTAGGTCAAGTATTTCAAACTTTCAGGCCTGACCTTTATTATAACCTATATGGTATGCCTCCTTATGCATCCACATGTTTTAGATTATAACATTGCATACTGAGAGAGTGTGTGGGTGTGTGTGTCTGTCTGACTCTGTCCACAGGTTTGATGGGCTATAATGGCGATGGAGAATGGCCTATCACCGACGTCAATAGGTTATATCTATTGTAGTCGATCTCTAACTATAAAACCCTGGTCATTTACAGATGATAGGGACCTTGAACTTAATGTAAAAATTTCTTCAGTTCATTATATCATTCACCTGGGATGCTGGAGAGCCTACTACCACATCCAAAAATAGGGCCAAGGATAATGGCTAAAAAGTTAGCTCCGCCCACCTTACAAGTGTTGATGGTTCATTACAATCGCTCCTTATTAAAGTCAATACCGGCAACAACGTTGGAGCAACCAACAAATCGCGACATTGTACCATCGGTCAGGTTCCATTTCAGAATACCCTCCTCCGCGGCTGCAATTAAGGGGAAAAAAAGACATTAAAAAATAATAATTCTTAATACAACAATATGATCAAGATGAAAGAAGAAGATTAGGGATGGATCTCTAGATTAAAAAGTCACACATATTTTTCCTCATAAGTTTTTGTAGTGTTTGGGTATCAAGTAACGTTATCTCTAACTTTTTTTTCTTGACAAAAAGGTACTCATTTTAACTCAAAATGAGAAAAAACAATTTCCATAAAAAAAGGTGAAGTTTTTTTGCAATCAAAATTTGGACGAATTACTCTCTATAATAAAACTTAACCTCACACCACTCGATCACCACACCACCACCGATGTTAGAAGCACCATCACCGTCACCACCACAACAATCACCATATCCCCACCATCACCACCACAACTTCCTCCACCTCATCACCACCTTGACCATCACCTCCACACCACCACCACCACCACCACCACCCCAGGACTATCACACAGTTTATAATTTTTCCACAATAAATAAACTAGAACTAAATATAATAAATAAAGAAATCAAAATCAAGAATCCAACAAAGGGAAGAGAATAGACATATTACTCCTTGAACTCCAAACCAAACAAAGTTTCAAAACAACTAAAAATTCCAAAACACCCTATCTAGAAGGAGGGCAAAAGGTGATCACATAGCGCGGGGCTCTGCAAGACTGAGGGCTGGAAGAGTCATCGTATGCGAAACTATAGGCACGGGGGCAGATGGCGCACCCCACACCTCGCACCCTGCTATGCCGCACCCCACGCCACCGTCCACTGGCACCATAGATACTGGCAAATTGAACCCGTCCACCGAACTCACGTCATAGTAATGGAGGGCTGACTTAGCCGTCTCAAATGTCATCTCGACGACAGTCGCGGGCGGTGCCCCACCCATGCCATTATAGTGTAATAACCCTGCGATGCGAGTTTACATGCCCTTTGGTTGTCAAGCAACAACGTTGCCTACCCCAAATCCTCCCTGACCACCTTTCTGGCAAGTTTAGAACCACTTCCTCGCCGGAATTGAGATGGAAACCGCTGCCTTCGGGTGTTGGCTGGCCTACACCGCCGAGGATTCCAGGCCATATGCTTTCGTTACAGTTGGTTTACTAGTATGAGTTGAGTCCCATCTGCAACCAAAGTAAAGCAAAAGAGATTAATTTAAAGTGTCATTAGCAAGTGATGTAAAAGAGAAATTTTGTTACTTTAAAAGAGTGCAAGTGATAGATACTTGAGATTGAGACGCATAGGGAGAGGAAGATGAAGAGATTGGAGAAGGTGGTTTGTGAGGAGGTTGGCATTTTGATGATTTTAGGTGTTTAAGGGGTGGTGGGAATGATGGGTTACCTGTGTGGAAAGTTATGTAGGAAGTGAGAGAGAAAGTGAGGGGAGTGGGCTTCGTTTAGATTCGCCACCATGAAGTTTTTTACAACCGCATTTGAAACGGTTTGTGGTTTATGAAGACCACAACCCTCTCTAATCGGTGCTTTTTCTCTCTTTTGTTTTTTCACTCATTTCTTTTCTAAATTTTTTATCATGTTCTTTTTCTTATTTTCAGTTTTTTTTTAGTTACTAGTAAAAGTGCACGTGAGTTGCACATGTTAATATAAATGTGAAGACACCATCGAATTCCTCTTATTTAAATGTCATATTCTAAAGATCTTCGATCTCTATCAAATGACTTAACACAATAAATGGTCATCATCTCATCCATATTTGACTGCTTTGAATTATATAATAGAGATTTTATTTTATACCAATCTTTTGCATTAAACATATTTAGAACATGACCTTCAAATCCGATGGCTAAGATGAAGTTTTCACTTGGAATAAGTCCTCCAAATACTAAGTCTTTCCTTTAAAGGATAACTCTGATTATACCAATCAAATTTCTAAGTGCAATACATTCGAAAAATCATTAACTAATGTAGACCAGATGATAGAGATCGATTTTCTTTTCAATCTTTCACATAATAGAGCTTGAGATCAGTGGTGTACCATTAGACGGTCAATTTATAATTTTTATTGCATGCATCCTGATGTGATTTTTAATTGTGATGTTTTACTCGCATAGCAATCAATCGATTATAGATAGTGGAGTGCAATCGTTCCCACGATGACTATTTTGGAAGATCTAAAAAGATGAGACAGTAATTCAAGAAATCTATCAAGGATTAACAGTACCCTACGAATATTATGATTTAGACGGTTTTGTAAGATGACAATTACTGATTACAAACTAAAACTTAATTGATAATTCAAAAATAAAGGTAAATATGAAGATACTAAATCCTTCCATCTTTGGTTTGTTCTTCCCGTACTACAAATTTAAGAATTAAACTATGAGACATATCATTGAAGAAAAATATCTTTTATGGAAGATAAATGGTCAAAACTCGGATAGGTTCCACATTGCATCCCTGCAATCAGAACTTAATTTCAGGGATGATTTCCATATATAGATCTGAGATCAAGGGCATGGCTCGACACACTTGATCTCAGATTTTAAATAAAAATCATCCCCAAAGTGGGTAAATTTTTTAATAAGAATACCACCATAGATCTGAGATCAAGGGCATGGCTCGGCACACTTGAATTCATATTAGGGAGTAATTAAGATAAAATTACCATTACAGATCCAAGATTTTGGGCATGGCTCGGCACACTCGATCCCGGATCATAATCGTAAGTAGATCCACACGATGAAAGCAAAAAGATCATATAATAACGATTGGGGTAAAATTACCGTCACAGATATGAGATTCAGGGCATGGCTCGGCACACTCGATCCCAGTTAGTGGCGGGGATTTCATCCGTTCGTGACAACATAACAACCATAAAACAAAATCTTATACTTTAATCATAGATTTATATTATTAGAAGTACATCCCTCGGATGGGAATCATTAGATCCTCATCCCTAAGAAATTAGCCACACATGTTGTAAGTAAATGATATAAACAAATAAAAACCGAAAATTAACATCAATCTAATTAATTAAAAATACCTCAACCTTCAATAGAAATTATTTAATCCAAGTTTAATCCACAGGTACGATGATCTTCAGAAACGAAATTAACAATGCTCTCTATTAATCTTTAAATTTAAACTAGGAATCAACTGAACAAAAACAATAAATTGAAGAAAGGAATGCTCAAAAGGATAAGGAACAAAAGCTCTCAAAAAGAATAAAAAAATCTCTATCTCTACGTCTAGTTATCTAAAAATTAATCTCCTTCTCGAGTTGTTGGTTTGACTTTAAATACTCTTCAAGTTGCGCAGCTTTCCTAGCTTGAAAAGTCAGGATCGATCAATCGACTAGAGGAAGTTGATCGATCGACTCCCTATAAATCTGCATTAGGAGTCTTTTCCGTCTCAAACTCCATCATTTTGGTCGATCGATCGACTGAAAGGTTGATCCCAGATTTTAGTGAACTTCAGCCCAACTCTTCATCAGATATTACTGTGGTATTTTGGCCATAACTTTCTATCCCGAACTCGGATTGAGGCGATTCTTACGGCGTTGGAAAGAAGACGACGAGCTCTACAACTTTGGTGTTTTAGCAATTTCAAGAATCTGACTCCTTGAAGGTCCAAATTGAGTTGCAAGTTGTAATAAGTTCTCGATGGTCCAAGGTTGCAGTGTTTGACGTTATTTTCGGAATTCTTAGGCTGTTTTATGCACTTGGATTGTATTTACCTGAAACACTTCAAATCTAGTAATTCTCATCAGATAGTCTTCATCATATTTTACTACTCATCATATCCCAAAAAAATAATCGAAAATTATGGGGCACGCATCATACTCAACGTGATTTTTGATCACTTTTTGGGATGCTTTATTTGTACCACATGCAATAAAAAATTAACTGTCAGTACACTCATGATCTCAAGATCTACGATTTGGACGAAAACGACTGTTATTGTCTAAATCAAAACAGTCAATGGTATTCAGCTATGATGTCATTCAAAATTGATTTCCAATTCGATCTTCTATATGATGATCCTGAGGTAAATGATGTACCATTTGACGGTCAATTTTTAATCTGCGTGACACACATCCCAAAACAGTAACTGAAAACCACGTGACAGACATCATGCTCAAGCATGATTTTTGATCATGTTTTGAAACGTGCAACACCTGAAATAAAAAGTTGATTATCGGTACACCCATGATCTCATATATTATGGGGAAGATTGTGCGACAAACAATCTCCATCTTCTGATTCACAATAGTTAATGGTTATCGGTTATAGTACCATTAAAAATTCGATCATTGTAAATAGAACGATTCGATTTTCGTTTTAATCTTTCATCTCAAAAAGTAATTGGAAACCATGTGGCACACGAAAATATGATCATGGGCATACCATCAAAAGGGCAAAGAGTCATGTTGGTTACTAATTTTTGGAACATGTACAAGAATTTGGTTCATGCAATTGGCAGACCACCTCATGTCATTTGACGTTCAATCGATTTATTGGTTATATAGTTAAAAACTTAGAATCATTAACTATAAATCTCATAAAAATGCATGTGCATTACACATGATGCCAAAATAAAAATTTTAATTGAAAAATGTGACAGAAGATGTATAATAATCACTTGCACCATGTATCAGTACATGGTGTCAAAATAGTGTCCTATATATAAAATCTCTAACCTTAATTTTATATGCATGCCATCATTTTAAAGTCACATGATTCACATGATCATCATATATATTATATTTATGTTAAAATAATATTAAAAAATAAAAATAAACATATAATTTAAAACTTAAAAGTAGGGTTGCCAATGGGTCGTGTTAAATGTTTGACTGCCCGATTGGTAAATGGCATATGTTGACCTGACCTGGCCTGATGGTGCACCCTGATTCGACCTAATACTTGAAGGTTCAAGGGTATATGCCCAACCCGACCTGACACCTATCCCGACCTTAACCGACACCTGATTTGATCTGATTGAAAACACTCTATTTTATTATTATTATTATTATTATTATTATTACTACTACTACTACTATTATTAATTATTATATAAAATCTTGTAACTCGAGCTTAGTTGACCAAACTCGACCTGATACCTATCCCAACCTTAATCTGAAGGGTCGAGTGTATATGCCCAACCCGACCTGACACCTGACTTGACCTGGTTGAAAACACTCTATTTTATTATTATTATTATTATTATTAATTATTATATAAAATTTTGTAACTCGAGCTTAGTCGACCAAATTTTTCCTTAACCTAACCCAACCATACCTATAGATTGTGTCTGACACTTCATGCCTGACTTAGTCGAATAACCCAAGTTTAGTATCTAGCCCAATAAAAAAGTCGATCTATTGAGTGCCCTACGTAGAAGTATCATATGTTTGTCTAAGTTATAGAAAGTTAAGTGCTCCCCTAAGTCTTACAACCAACATACGTATGAGTGCAAGTTTTGGGCCCAAATTCGAATCCGATTAGGTAAGATAACAAGATTTAATCAGGGGTACATTAATCGTGGCTCAGAAGGTTTTAACTTTCCAGTAAATTATTATTTTGGTAGCTTTATTAACACCCGCGGAATCTTAGAGGGATGCAAAAAATCATTGACTCTTTATATTAGTTGATGGAGATAATTTTTCGGCCCAATCTTTCACATAAGGGATCTTGATATCATTGGCTTACATCATGCTCAAATTTAATTTTTGGGCTATTTTTATGTGATCTATGCCATATAATTCAAAGCAAGTAAAATATTTTATGATAAAATTGTTAATTCTCTCAACTTTGTGGATTTCTTTGAAGGTGCTAAAAATAAGGAAGGAAAGATAACTTTTCTAGCAAAATTGTGAATTCTCTTAACTTTATGGGTTTCTTTGAAGGTGTTAAAAATAAGGAAAGAAAGATAACTTATTTGGATACCATTATTTACGTATTTCCATTGGAAAAGAGACTCTATTTGGGTATCATTATTTGCAACCCTTAAAATTGTGACCTCGTCAATATCCTCTAGTAGGTATGAGATGACCGCTTTGAATTAGAAGATGGAGATCATTTTTTATTCCCATCTTTTACCTAAATGATCTTGGTATCATGAGAGTATTATTAGACCGTCGTTTTTTTAAAAAATGATATTAAAATCATGTTTGAGTGATGTATGCCATTTGATTTTAAAGTCACTTTTTTGGTTGTGTGTCAAGTGAAATAAAAATTTTACTGTTTGATGATACAAACATGATGTCAAGATCAACTATATAGAAGATTGAGACGAAAAATAATCTCCATCGTATGATTCAAAGCGATCAATATATTCAGACTGAAAGAGGTGAGATGAAGTTATAATTTTTTGGATGGTAAACAGTGATACTCATTTTAATTTTATTGTCACGGCTTAGGAGTGTATATAGGGCAAGTGTGGAAACAAAGATTGAGAGAAACTATTTTAGCTTTCATATAGTAGTAAGGATAGGGATACATAAGGAAGAAGATGAGGGTAGATGGAGTAGCTTAAGGGTATTTTGTTACTAAAAATATGAAAACACTAAAATTGACAGAAATTATTTGTACTTTTATATATTAGTAAGGATTATCAATTACCATTATTTGCAATTCATGAAATAAAAATATTGACTGTTTGATAGTTTGGCCATCAGCAAAAGATGCATTGTGTGAATGATTGGAACGAAAAACTAGCTCCCTCCACTGATTTAAGGTAACCATGGCGAGATAACCTTTTCGACTGGGGTGAGATTACAGCTTCACAGGGGCATGATACCCATTACTGAGGAACTATCATAGTGGATCGTGACCCCCCATCGACATGTACCAATTGTAGCTAGGAATGAATGGATCACCGTCCATTGATTTCACTGGGGTAATGATCTTAACCGCCCATTCATGAACTTTTCTCTACAGATGTGGCATATATCTTTATCGATAGTCAAAGTCAAGAAATCAATTGACTGGTTGAAATTATCAAACCGCTGACCCATAAAAGAAGAGGCCATTGATTAACTGTTTTGATGGTTTGGATCTAGGCATATACACACCAACTTCTAGTAGAGATGAGAGGACCATCATATAACACCTCTTTTATGGAGGACCATCATATAACACCTCTTTTACCACAGCACAGCATATATCCCTTGCTTGGATTGAGAGGTTTCTTCCTTCTTTTATGGATTATTTTTTGAATCAAATCTATGATAATTGAGGTTCAATCATCATGTTTTAATCCGTAAAGTGGGATCTTTCAATCAATAAGGAAAACCAATCAGAAAAATTAAAGGTATTGATTAGGAGGGGAATCTTAGGTCCATGTGGTCATTTTCAAATGTTCCCAACTTTTAGCATAACAATTGTTACTAAACCACCAACCGCACTGATAATTTATATTATTTATGAATCTAGATAAGGGAGAGGAGTATAAACTTGTATAGCATTTCATCCAACATGTTTTGTGCCTCATAGACTGCTATCATATGTCTAAATTAATCAATAACCATTTGATATGGATGCCAAATGGAGTATAGCTGTTAGTTAATTATTCAAATCGAATTTGGATGTGGAAAATTTATCCATTAGTAAATCATTTCAAATGATTATTGTAACAAAGATACCGGTATTTATAATCAAAGAATATTCGGTCTTTGCAATAAGGGGTTTCCACCATTAATTTAAGATGTTGATAGCTTTGAATTAGATGATGGAGATCATTTTTTTGCCAATCGTCCACCTAGATCTTAAGGTCATGGCTCACTTATCATATGGTTAGATGTTTATTCTACTTTGCAAACATACCCAAAAGACTGTGATCATGCGCAGAAGGGTTCTCGAGTCGCTTTTGGGGATTTTTTCCACATGGAATCAACATCTGGCTGTCGGATAGGTTGGCCATGAAATCAAGATCTATTTTGTGGAAGATTGGGATGAAAAATGATCTCCAATATCTAATTCAAAGGCAATTAATGTTTTGAACCGTAAAGCCCCTGGTTGCAGAGACCGAATCCTCAATTATCAATACCATAACCACTATAAAAATTTAGGGGTACAACAACAGCTAGCAAATCTATCCTTTAGGGCATAGTTACCCAATTCTCTGTGTATTTGGAAAAAAATCAGAAATAATTTGTGAATTTAAAGTTCTACAAATTAATTACGAATTATTCACTTTTGAAAAAAAGTCTACAATGGGTGTCCACCCATCATGTGCGGTAAAGCAGTCTACACATCAGTGTGATTGCGTGATGTGCACGGATTTTAATGCATTGAAAGTTTAGGGTTTAATGCACATCACACAGTCATACAAATGTGTGGACCAACTTGTTCACTCATGATGGGTGGACACCCATTGTAGACTAAATCTTTAAAAAAAAATCACCAATTTCTCGAATAATTGAAGATTTTTTCAAGAAGCCATGATTTTTTATAGTTCTTAATTTTTGTGTACTTATTAATCTTTTCTCAGAATTTACTGATATTTTTTTTCTCAGAAAATTTCCCTGAATTTACTGATTTTTTCCAGATTTTTCCAAATTTTAACCTTGCCAAACCCCGACCGACTTGGTGACTATGCTTAGGTGCACAACCTTTTTCCTTTTTCATATTATTACATGGATGAATGAGGAACAATTTGGAAGTAAAGAAATTTTATCAAGGATATACCTACAAAACAATTTAGGGTTCTTCACTCATTCGTCATTTGGTCCTGAAGTCTAAGGGAAGATTGAGAACGTTAAAACTTTTAGGTCACAGGTTTAAACTGATTCATTCCCAATCTAGTTTGTTTGCCGGTCAGCTTTTTATATGTGACATTGATTTTTATGTAATGTGTCATGTGATGGGAAGTTTACAATTAAAAATTGTACGTCAATTGATTGAGTGGTAGATAAGTTGGTATCCTCCCTCCTTTGTGAGGCTTGAGGTAATTATAGAAAATAAGACTATTAGCGACAGCCCAAAGTGTTGCTATTAACAAAAAATCTTGTTGTTTTAATAGCGAGGGGACTAATAGCGGCAATTTTTTTTGTTAATAGCAACAGTATTGGTTGCCACTAATAGTCTTATGTTTTATATAGGGTCGTGGGTTTTACATTCCACGTTTAAATCAGTTGGTATCCTCCCTCCTTTGTGAGGCTTGTGGGCGTGAGTTCTACATTCCATGTTTGCTTTCTCCATTATATTAATAAGGTGAGGGTTGTTGGGTGGGATTTATTCTCGATGTATCACTTAATGTGAGTGCTTTGTTATGTGAGATTTATTCCCCAAGTACTGCTCTTGAACTTTTATACTCTCTATGATATGTAAGGCACATTCAAATTATCTATGCTGGATGGTATCATATTAAAAAAAAAACTGTAACGTCGAGGGTTTCTTGAGAAAAAAAAAATCGATTATGTGATTCAAGGTAATAAAATATCTTTAAAATAAGTTACTGTATAAATCTTGAAAATTTTACTCATACATTTTAGAAGTGTTTGACCACATTGAATCACATTATAATAAATGTGTCTTTTTCATATAATCTTGAACCTACATGTGAGGTCCTTTGCAACACATGACATACTTGATCAAAAATAGTGTGATGTATGTTAAGTAGGGAACGGGTTCCATGACCTTGAAGAAATATATGTATAGTGAAGTTTCAGAAACACAAGAACAAATAAGAGAGAGAAGAGAAAAAAGACAGCTTAGTATGCATGAATTCTTCAAATTCTGTGTATTATTTTTTTGTGAGCAATGATTAGGTCTAACTCGTTTAACTACATATCATGTTCAACCAGTTTTTCAACTATCGGAGAGAAGAGAATCTTGACTATATACAATCTTATAAAAATGGAAATTGTGGAGGTCAAAATTCTCTTCTATCCAATGGCTGCAAATCTGGTTGAACACAAAATCAGGTGCAACCAATTGGACTTGACCATTTACCCATTTTCTGTTACAACATATACAATCATACAATTTTATAGTATCAAAGCAATGTTTAAGATGCAAGGAAAACTAGTTCTACAGTAAAACTCGGTTTTAATCTCTTGAGAATGTGTCATCCATGTATAGAGTGTACAATAAAAGATATTGTTCACAATCACATATAGCCCAAGGCTAAGACCTTTCCTATTCGATGTGGGACTATTATAAACCCCTCACTTTATAGAAGACTTGTCCTCGACTTTGATATCATTTTGTGTGTGCTCGTCACAATTTCTCTCCAGTATATGTATATCTATCCTTATGTGTTTAGTGTTGGTTGTGAATCAGTTTGGGCGGGATTTCTATATGATAATTTTGAATTATATTTGGATTAGATTGCTACCTGTTACTGTAGATTAAGTGAAAGAATTGTTGTATATTTTAAATATTTTATAGTGTTTTACTATATACTATTGGAAATAGTCCCACATCTGATAAATACAAAGAACTTATGATTGTGGTCCTTGGCGACCCAAAGGTGGTGGTATTACATCATAGAGCAAAGTATGTTTATTGGTACTAGCTCGCACACGCAGACGTGTCGATTTGGGTCGGGCCAAATATGGGTTTGAGTCGTTTGTGGGTACAAGGAAGGGTGATCCGACCATCAGTAGGTTGGTCACAGTGTGTATTGTCACGTAAATTGTTGCATCATGGAGTTTGCCTTGCCAAAATCCCATTACCCACCGTGTAAGGTGGGGGCCAACATAGACTTAAAGATAACCTATATTAGGTGTCTCAATTTATGTGCTTGGACTTAAGTTTCTCTTTTGACTTTCTATGTCGGCAAATTTTCAATTTTCCACCATTATTTTCAACAACAATCACCATTCTCTGTTGCTGTAGAATTTGGAAGAGGTGGCAGCAGATGCCACATGCTAAACCAGTCCCTTCTCCACCTAGCTTTCGAGGAAATCTATCTTTTGATGTTAAGTGTGCATATAAGGAAGTTTATCATAATTAGGGAAGTGAATTCAAAAGACATAATAATGCTCTCATGTTGTGGCAAGTTGCCACTCCCAAAAAAAGTAGACATTGGAGACATTTGTTTGCACCGTTTGTAATCCAATGTCGCCAAAAATTACCAAATTTCTGGTGCGGCAGGGGTGCAAATGGGTTGGGTTAGGTTGGGTCGGGTCGTATCTGAACCCGACTACCCATTTCGAATTGGGTCAAGTTCAAATAAACAAACTTAGATATTTGCCGGGTTTGGGTTTAAGTTTGTGTCAATGCAGACCTGTAACTTAGCCCAAAATTAGGTCAGGCCTGAATGCGAGTTTAGATATAATTTACTAGTTTGTGTTACTCGTAAATATAGGTGGAATTTTCGTATAAAAAAAAAGGTGGCATTTTAGGTTAGCTCTGTCGGCACAAAGAGCAGTTCTTGCGCTCTTTGGCTCCGGTGGAAACCATTTTTACTTTTGATAACACAACTTCATGCCCCATTTGCTCCGGCATGACTATTTTAAGTGATAAAACTGCTCTCTGCCTATTACATGCCAGAGCATATTTGGTCTTTTTTGGAAGAGAGCATGCAGAGACCTGTCTCTGCTTCTGCTATTATAAGAGCTCACCGAAACACAACCAACTAATGTATGGATATATTTATAGAAATTCGTACAAACAATAACTAATGAACTTATTAACTAGATGAATACCAAAAGGGTAGCTCTAAACGCGCCCACACATTCCTTGAAAGTGCCTACTTCGGAACCCCATAAAAATCATTGATGTCGTCGGATTAGATGATGGAGATTGTGTTTCACCCAGATCTTCCACACAAAGGATTTAAAGATCATGTCGCATCTATCAGGCTGCCAATTTTTGATTCCACATGTCACAGATTCCAAACATATGGCCCTAAAATCACATTTCAGCGTGATGTGTGCCATTGCGCACAAGGGGCAATTTTTGGGGATATGTGACATGTGGAATAAAAAATTAGCCGTCTGATAGGTGCGACATCTCAAATCGATGGATGGAAGATCGATTATGATCTCCATCATCAAATCCAAAGAAATCAATGGTTTTTAAGGGGTGCACACGTCGGCAGGAACAGAGCTACCCATACCAAAATAGCGTAAGAGGAATCCCACTCCATCCTTTGAAAAATAAATCCTACTCATGATACCATACAATATGCCAAAGTCATTTTCTCTCTAAAGAGGCTAGGTTAATAGATATGAGGAAAAGAAAGGAATACTTAGATTCAAATTATATTTTCCGTTGTTTGAAAGCGAATTAGGGGCCGGAATACAAAATACAATTTTTATGCTCATTTCCGACTTAAGAGTTTGAGGGTACCCCTCCGCATTCAATTTGCCGAGACCTCGGAAAGATAAGAGAAGATGTGGAGAAGAAAAAGATAAGGGTACGACTCTTCTCACCCGTTTATTAGTAATACCACATAATTTTTTCACGGACGAAAATCATTGATTGATTTGAATAAGATGATCAAGATTTTTTTTTCCAATCTTCCTCATGATGGATCTTAAGATCATGACGTCCCTATTAGACCGTCAGATGTTGATTCTATATGGCACACATCCCCAAAAATTAGAGTAAGAGCCACATTATGACTTGAGTGGTCAATAGACCACCAAAACTTTCAAAAAAATTGTTACTAAGCTTTAAGAGTCCTAATTTATATTAGTGGATTCTCATCTATCCAAAATTATATTGACCACCCAAAATCTTCAAATAATCTTTTTTATGGTATTTGTTTTTATAACAAATATTTTTTCTTTGATTTTTTTAACTAAATCCCATTATTTTGGCCTATTTTTAGACTCCCCTCCATCTATTTAAGTGAGGCACAAATTTATTTTGGGAGACATTTCTCTCACAATTTATTGCACATAGATTTGAACCTAAAACTTAACCTCCACAAAGCACTAAGTCAACCACTAGAGCCCCCTAAGATATGTAAAGAGCAAAAAAACTTAATACATATATAATTTTTTGGTCATTTTTATGATATTGCGGCTCTTTTTTTGTTTGGATGATTTTTTGTGGTATTATGGCTATTTTTTTCTTAGGATATGTTATTTTCCTACAATTTTCTGCATATGTATTCAAACATAGGATTTTGTTAGTCCTGCATTTTCCCAGCTAGTAATGTGATTATCCAAACAGCAAAAAACAAAGGGAACCAAAGGAATCTCATGATTTCTTACAACTTAGGTATCCATGGGAAAATATAGGAATATTATTTTACTTTCTTACATTTCCCGTGTTTTTATCCTTAGGGCCTGTTTGGATATGGGGAAACGAGAGGAATACTTAGATTCAAATTATATTTTCCGTAGTTTTCTGTTGTTTGGAATCGACTTAAGGGTCAGAATACAAAATACAGTTTTTACGCTCATTTCTGACTTAAGAGTTCGGGGTACCCCGCAGCATTCAGTTTACCGAAACCTCGGAGAGATAAAAGGAGTGGAGAAGAAAAAGATAAGGGTACCGCTCTTCTCACCCGTTTATTAGTAATACCACACAATTTTTTACGGACGAAAACCATTGACTGATTTTACAAAGCACTAAATCAACCACTAGAGCAATTCACTAAGATATGTAAAGAGTAAAAAAAACTTAATACATATATAAATTTTTTGGTTATTTTTGCGAATCATTTTTATGATATTGCAGCTGTTTTTTAGTTTGGATGATCTTTTGTGGTATTAGGATTATTTTTTTATTTGGATATGTTATTTTCCTACAATTTTCTGCAAATGTATCCAAACACAAGATTTGGTTAATCCTGCATTATCCTAGCTAGCAATGTGGTTATCCAAAGAGCAAAAAACAAAGGGAAAGAAAGGAATCTCATGGTTTCCTACATTATAGGTATCCATGGGAAAATATAGAAATATTATTTTACTTTCCTACATTTCCCGTGTTTTTATCCAAACAGACCCTTAAATAAAATAAAATTAATGTACAAATATAATGTAATGTAACTAAAGTCCTAACTTTCATCAAAAAAAAAAAAAACTAAAGTCCTAATGTAAGCAGTTAGAGTCTCAATCGAGTCTGGGGTGGGTTAGATACGGGTTCGGGTCTTAAATAAAAAGGATTGGACCCAACCCAAGTACAACATGGGTGGGCCCAGGTCGGGTCAGGTCTCCTCTAACACGTATTGGGTTTAGACCCAATTTTTAATCCAATCCGGGTCGAATCTAATTGGATGGGTTCTCAGTTCGGGTTCGGGTCAACACGACCCATTTGCAACCATAGACGTTGGATCTTCACCGGAGCTGTTTAGTCAAACTCCGCTAAAAGGCGTGTAGTATTGTGGTGTTTCATAGTAGCGAGTAATCTCAATATTCACATGCCAGGCAATTCTAACCTCACTGCACCTACTTTTTTCAACATACATTGACCACTGTGAATTAGACGATTGATATCATTTCTCTTCCTAATCTTCCACGTGATGGATCTTTAGGTGATGGCGTAGTATGAGCATGTTAGTTTTGACTTTTGAGCATCATGCGGCAAATATCACAAAAAATACCATTAAATCCGTAGTAATAGTTTTATTTTATATAGTTATTTAATAGTTTTTTTTAGGGATAATGGCTCCTGACCTATATTTGAACATGAAATGGTGTTTAAATGATCTTACACCACTAAATTACTCTTTTTTTATCTTACACTGTTGGAAGTGTGGTTCATTTTTATGACATGTGGGGCAGATTTGTAATTAATCTAAATTGTCCAAGTGGCAATCCATCATTGAGGATGTTTTAGCCAAAGGATCATACCCACAAATGAATGTGAATCATCCGATTAGCGATCTGTTTAAAACCTATAACTTTTATTGTGTTTAAATGAGGGTAAGGAGAGTCCGTATCTTTTTGTTCTTTTTCAACTTAGGTATCCCAAGCTTACACTTCAGTTCAGCCTATTTCGTAGTAATATATTAGGACCGTTTGATGCTAAGCTCATGATCTCAAGATATATAGAGACGAAAAATGATGTGTTGTATCAATGGAAAATTATAAACATAGGACATATTTGTTGAGGACAAAGTGCACGTGGCTGACATGGTTCGACGTGACTGGTTGCACCTACTTGCATTAATTGAGCTGCACTGCACTTGCAGCCAATTGTGTGCGCCACATCAGCGGCTTGCACTTTCTCTGTATAACACTAGTTGTGCATCAATTGATTCAAGAGTTAATCTACAATGAGTGTCTCACCCATCATCTGTTGTAATTTGTAAAACAGTCGACACATTTGTGACGTGTAGTCACACTGACCGTTGTGTACACTCATGATAGGTGGTGCCGTGGTGGACACTAGACAAAATCTTAATGCAAAGCCATCATTGCTGCCCAAAGGAGATGGGTGAGGTTAGAGTTGCACGGTCTATGAATAATGCTACACAAAAAAAAACCTTTTTATTATTTTTTTATTTTTTTCGCGCCTTTGTTTTTATTTGCCTTTCCTTTTAGGTTGTGTTATGATATAGGGAAAATGAGGAAAAATGAAGGGTCGGATTTACAAATCCGTCATTTTCCACCGTTTGGGTTGTAAATATGAGTAGGAAAATATAATCCCAACTTTCCAAATTTTTTGAACAAAAATTTCGAGGGGACCCTCAGCGTTATCTTTTCCTTCCCCTCGGAAAATAGTAGCGCTCCATTCTTGGGTGGCACTCTTTTTTTTTTTAGTATCGTTGTTTAAATCTTATGGAACTTTTACCTCACCCATCTCCTCTATTAGACATGCATTGAGTGCTTTGAATCAGACGATAGAAACCATTTTTCATTGCAATCTTCAGATTATAAATCTTGAGATCATGGGCATACCATCATATGGTCAACTTTTTATTCTGTGTAGCAAACTCCCCAAAAATTAACTCCAAAGTCACATGGCACACATCAATTTTAGGGGGTCACTTTTTTAGTTGTGTGCCTTGTGGAATTAAAAATTGACTGTGTGATGGTACTCTCATGATTTAGAGATTATTTCTCTGAAAGATTAGAATGTAAAACAATCTTCATCGTCCAATTCAAAGCGGTCAATGGGTGCTAGACTCGATGAGATGGGATGAGGCCACAATTTCATGATTGCGTCGCCTCCCTGATAGCGGTGCCAAAAATTTGATCGAATTTAAAGTATACCCTTACAAGTGCGCAAGATTAGTTGTAGCACGGTGAAATCAAGGGTGCCATATCCACAGGGAAGCGCGTAATTAAATTAATTCTAAAGAGAAAAAGATGTCCAAAGAAGTACCAAGAGAGAGAACGTTGATTCACTAAGCTATTACCACACGATGTTAGAGCGACAAACGTAATTTAATCTATGCAAGAACAAATTATGATAAAGAAAATAACAATTTAAGAGATAATCAAGGAGTTTGCTAACCCTAGAATCTATGCGACCAACTTGATCAGTCTTATAATGGACTGATCGGTCACATATGAGCCCGATCGATTGGTCTCATATAGGATCTAAAATGTAGAAAGTTTGGACCCCTATTGGATAATTTGCTTGATTTTTTGGTGAAGCACGTGGGTTATCATTAATCGCCTGGAATTTTTCTTAAGGCTATATCCCAGATGTTAAACCATTGGCAAATCTCAAAGACAGACATAAGGGTAAAATTACCATTTTACCCTCTAAGCCTGTTAACGTCTGAGATTTATAATTTTCATTTTCATTTATATTTTTTAAGTAAGCTATGATTGACCCTTCACCCCGGGGTTGCGTCATCTTGGATTTATAATTTTTCATTTTGACGTGGCAATAACGTCTGGACGGTCCAGATGGATAGGTAAACTGGGAAAGGATAAGAAGAAACGGATGACACCCGACGGTAACTCAGGCTGATCTGAATTCAGTAACATCGCCTATAAATACTGTCTCCGTAAGCGGTAAGCCAAAAGCAGTGGAATTTCAATTGCGCCGCGATTCCCGTCCTCCAAATATTTATTTTAAAACTGCTCAACAAACAAAGAGTCAGTATTTATAGGAATCGAAACTCTGTTCCCTCGTATCTCTTCTAACCCCCCTCCCCAACTCAGAACAGAGAAAGAGAAGAAGTCAAATTTAAACATCCACCTTCGTTTTCTACTCGCAGGTGACTCCGTTTTCTACTCGCAGGTAACTCCGTTTTCTACTCGCAGGTGACTTCGTTTTCTACTCGCAGGTGACTCCGTTTTCTACTCGCAGGTGACTCCGTTTTCTACTCGCAGGTGACTTCGTTTTCTACTCGCAGGTGATTTCATAAAAAAACAACAAATCTAAGTCGACTTGGTTTTTTTTACCCTCTTTATTTAACCTAGATTCAGATCTGATGATTATAGTTTGGTGTGGATTCTGTTATCGAGGGCCTTTCATTACCTTTGCGTGTGCTCGAAGCGATTAATTTTTTGCATTTTTTTTAATCTTTATCGTCGGTTGGTGGCGAGGTTTGGATTTAGATCCTGTATATAAGTTCTAGATCTCGATCGGTTTCTCATGCTTTTGTTATTCGGATTTCTGAAGGAAAGAGGAGTTTTTTAGGGTTTGAGTTTTTTGTTTTTTTTGTAAAAATCATCGATCGGCCGTTATTTTATTATCAAATTTTTTTCGCAAATGAGCTGATTTAAAGAGTATTTGGATGAATTTATTTGATTAAATGATTATGTTGGCGAAATTATTGCAGGTAGCTTGTTGGAAAAGAGACCTGAACAATGGCTAAGGAATCTTCTAATGGAGATCATGTAGCAAAGCCGCCTCCGGCTCCATCTCCTTTAAGAAATTCCAAATTTTTTCAGGTAATGCATTCGATTTTCTCCAAATCGCCTTTGTGATGGTGTAGATTATATGGAGATTTATATATATGTTATCTTAATAATCCTAAAGTGCATCTGATTCTGGAATACTGAGTGGAGACAATGCCAGGTTCCAAATCATGATTCGTTATCCCCCCCCCCCCCCAATTAAAAATATATATATATATATATATATATATATATATATATATATATATATATATACATTGGTTATATGTTTATGAGAATACGTGAAAACTCAGAACATAGAATTGTATCACACTAATCACTTAAAAATAAACAAAGAAATATGTTGAATTTGGTTGACAATGTGAAAGCTTGGGGGTGTTTGGTTGTACCCTCAATTCATGCTCCAGCGAGAGCAGTAATGAGTTAAATTTATGTGTCTGTAGAATTTATCCATTTCTTACAGGGGGATATGGGATCAAGTTTTTTAATCCCAGTGCTGGTATTGTTCTTAGCTGGTACTGCTACAGTACCATTTGTACTCTGCTATAAACCCTTTCAGGGTTTATACTGGCCTGCATTAATCCTTTTGGGGTTTATATACCCCTGGTCCAGTAGAGAAATGTACCAGGTGATACAATCCAGTACCAATTGATATTCAAACCCATGGATGGGGGATACATATTAAATGATTGTCTGGCAGCACTTTAAACATGCCAGTGGTGCATGAATGAGGTAGTCAGGTAGGATGAATATCTTTCCATCTACAAATTCACAGCCATCCCTACAGTTCCTTAAGATCTCAGCGCGAATAAATAATGTAGGACCATTTATTTCTTCTACTGGACAAATATTACATGTAATTCTCATTCTTCTGCTGCCAACTATGCCTGGACAAAGGATTGCCTGTAACTTTCATTCTTCTACTACCTTCCATGCATCTACCACCCAGTGAGTCATAAGATCTTTGACGCTCTTTATAAATAATGTCTGAAAATTTCTCCTCTATTAGTGCCAATTTTAGCAATTTATGATTGTTATTATAATTTTTATATCGATTAATGGTCTATCACCAACTTTAATAGATTATAACCATTGACATCGACCTCTCACAATCAGAGGCTGATTCTTACAGATGTCAAGAGCCCTGCTAGCTGTAAATGTCAGATGCTGACATGTATAACCTATAAAAGGCCAGTGGTTTGTAAAAAAAAACATGATAATGCGATTGATGGGATCTGGACTCTTTTTATACTTATAAATATAATTTTATTACAGAAGCATTTTGATTATTATTATCCAAATGCTGCATTTCTCTCATTGGTCCCTTCCTGCAATTTCTTTTTTTTTTTTTGTGAATTATGAAGGGCACATTTTAACATCCTTTAATTACTTTTATTTAATTTTTGTAGTATATGTTTCCAAGCTAGTGTTTTTCAAGCCAAGAACATAAAATCTTATCCTCTATGGCATCATGGTTTGTTTATATATCATATCCTCCATTTTCATCCTGGTTTTTCTATCAACACTGTCAAATTTAAAGCGTCGATCATGTGAATTTATGTTCTGCTGGAAATTACACCCTGTGGGTTCTCATCTTTTGCGAATCAGTTGATTCCTGAAAATTCTTCATTTTTTTAGAACCCATTGCTCAGAATTGGATCATAATTTTTACCATGCAACATCCAATTCTGCAATGAGAATTATAAATCTAGAAAATGTGTTACTATATATAGTTTCTTCCTGTGGCTATGTGGTCTATTTGTTTCACAAATGACTACAGACGATACATATGTCATGCTCTAAATTTTCGACAACTATATGTTAAGATGAGTACAAGTTTTAAGCATCGTTTAGAGAAGTTTTGAGTTTTACAAAGTTTTTGACAAGAAAAGCTATTTAATCAATGCATTTGATTTTTCCACTGTATCTGAATCAGCTTTCTGCTCTTTGTAACAGTCCAATATGCGAATTTTGATTTCGGGGGGAGCTGGATTCATTGGCTCTCATCTAGTGGACAAATTGATGGAAAACGAAAAAAATGAGGTACCCTTCTTTTTCATCTCATATGCGTACATTTTATATATATATATATATATATATATATATATATATATATATATATATATATATATATATATATATATATATATATATATATATATATAATTTTTATTGACTTTAGGTTTTGGAAGTTGGGAGTCCTTACAGTCATAATCTGATTGATAATGAACTTGAACCTGTATAACAATAGTTGTCTATACATTTATAAAACATGGACTCTCAAGTTATTTAAGTTATGAATATGTGTACGTATATCTCTCTCTAATGAAAGAAAGGTCATGCTTCTACATTAAATATTCCATTCATCCCTATTCTTTTTTTTATCAATAATAATGTCTGGTCCAATGGAACTAGATTTTTTTGTTAATCTTTCAAGATAAGCCACATGGAAACTTTTGTTAGTCAATCCATAAATTCTTTAAATCTATAGAGCCAAATTTGTTAAAAACTCAAAGCTTCGCAGAATTTATATGGTCCAGAATGATATTAATTTGAATTCAATGTTTGTACTTGTTTTCATCCTAATCTATATTCGAGTACATAATTCTGACTAATTGTGTCACTGGAGGATTCTTGTAGTTACTATGTAGGTCGAAGTCAATAAACTGATTAGCAGGATTGTTTTAATTTTTTTTAGGTGAATAGGTTTCTTTCAAACTCTGTTCTGTTAGCTCCTACATGCATTTATTATGAATCCGTGATTTTTTTAAGGAAGAAAAAGGTATTTTTCAGGGAAAAGTACTGTTGGATCTGTTTTGCTGATCCTTATGTTCCATTGGTGAATGTAAGGAATTGCCAAATTCCACTCCAAGAAGGAAATGTACCATTTTATATTTGAGTGTCCGCATATGCGTGTTTGACATGGTTTTTGCTGCTCAGGTAATTGTTGCTGATAATTTTTTCACTGGTTCGAAGGACAACCTCAGAAAATGGATTGGTCATCCAAGATTTGAGCTCATTCGTCATGGTATTTTCTTCAAGGAATTTCTTTTCTTATGAGTCGGCAGAAATTAATTATCTACCTTGTTAAGAATAGGCTTCCATTTCTAATTTCTGATGGCCTGCAGCAGAGCTCATTTATCACGTGCTTCTTTTGCCATTTTTCTGATACAGCAATACGATGCAGTTGTCTATAATCATTTGCAATAGTATCAATTTCATTTTAGGTACTTCGAATTAAGACCTATCTAACACTCCCTATGTTACTTTGTTCTCGAGGAACGTGACTAATTGAGTGTTAGAAGATCATTACGAAAGTGCTTTTCTTCACTCAATCTTATCAAAAGCTCACTGACAAGGATTTTGGGGCCTTGAAATCCGTAGAAGTGTGCTTTTGATGAGATTTGGTGACTAAGAGGCACTTCAGGACCTTTAAAACCTAATGATGCCTCTGAGGAGAGTCAATCATGTAGGAAAACTGAACCATTATGGCAAGGAAAATTTGATTCAAAGGGAGAGGAAGAGGCAGAAATTGGAACAAAAATCTCATTTGATTATTCGATCCAATATTGGGCTAAATTTAGGCATGCTTTAGACAATATGATAAGTTGATAACCTTTACTACATTATATGTGTTCTTTTTTTTAACAATCATCATAAGTTGTATGTAAATTATAAATTTAATGGAAAACTTATCCCACTTGGCCGAATCTCTGGCAAGTGACAAGTGAGGTTGAGGCCTACCTTATTAATTGAAGATTTCCCCCAGTTGTAAAGTTAATTATTAAAATCTCTCATTTTTTCTATGTGTGAGAGATATGTCTTTCCTTATTAGTAATTTTATTGTTACTTTTAGAAAATGATACTTTGACCACAAATCGATGGGACGAGGCAACAATGATCATGATGATACAAGAAATGCTAATTCACTAATTTGTGAGCATGTTGATGCTGCTGAAAGTGAAAATGCATGTTCATCTTGGTGTATTTGTTGAGCCACTTAAATAATATTTCCATATAGGATCACAGCCAATTTAATAATCATACTGTAGATGAGCTGCTAGAATAGTTTGGTTGTTAACTAGGCAACTTCAGTTTGTGTTATGTAATGTGGTATGTCCTAAAAAATATTATTCCTAAGTCCTGTTGTTTTTTCTCTTTGAGTATCGAATGGCCATAGTGTTCATTTGTTTATATTGAAACCAAAGGAACTTTCTAAAAGCCAATATTTTATTTCTTTTATAACCTCTTTTGTAAAAGTAGGAAGCATGACTTGTTTTAATACATTACATGTTATGCATTATCCGAGTATGTTCACTCCAATGAGAATGCTAAAAGAATGGATGCAAAGTTGGTAAATCTATTAACAGTGTGCCCATCTAGATTAGAAAAATGCAAAGTTGGCAAATCTATTAACAGTGTGCCAAACTAGTAGACGCATTGAGTCATTTCTGAGTTTTAGATGTATGCGCTAACTGCATGTGTCTCAATCAATTAGTAGGTGCTAATTACATGTGACTCCTAAGTTCTAACTCTGCCTCAATTCCTGACACTGAGCTTCAGAAATTTGATGTGGTGGAATGACTTGGCATTATACTAATTTTAGAAATTGGTGTTATGATATTAGATGAGATCAGAGTCGGTTGGTTAGGATACTCGGCTCTCACCCAAGAGACCCAGGTTCAAGTCCTGGCAATGGAAAATTATTTCAGTTTGGCCAAATTTGACTAGCAAAAAAATCACCAACACTTGTTTTTGTTGTACTGGACTCGAGGACTTGGTTTAATTATTAAGGAAAAGTGTTTTAAAAGGTTGTTGGATAATATTATTTTACGGCACACAGGAGTAGATTAAGGCTGGCAGCACATACCTTAACTGCTTTATCTCTTGTTTTTTATATTTTTTGCTCATGTAATTGTGTTCTCATTTATGGAAATTAATTTTATCTTAAGGCCCTATTCAGGTGATCTTGTTTCTTTCCCAGAAAATGCACAAAATATGAGCATCCCATTTTTTGTCAGAAAGTGGCTTAATCACAGATTCCTTACTTGAAAAAATATGTTTTTGAGTTACCTAGAAAATTCCTTTGTGAGCATAAAAACATTTTCCTTTGCGTTTGAGTTACACATAAAGTGGTCCACTTTCTAAAGAAAAAGTCTTGTCCGACATGGGGCTCACATGAACTTAAAAATGGAGGAAAGTGACTTTCAATGAAGGGAAACCCACTTTCCGCGGAAAATTCCCAGAATTTGGCACTTTCTCCGCTGCCGAACGAGACCTCAGAGTCTTGACCAACCTGTAACCACAAGAGTAATATTTTTCTTTGATGTTTTGAGTAATTTCTTTGGATCATGATCTTTTTTTTTTTCTTCAAACATGCCTATTAGACACCAACTCATGTATCTATTAATATCTTAAAATACATTTTTGTGCAGACGTGACAGAGCCGCTTTTAGTAGAGGTTGATCAGATATATCATCTTGCTTGCCCTGCTTCTCCAATTTTCTACAAACACAACCCTGTAAAGGTCCATAGCTAACATTTTTCTCTTGTAAATGAACTTTTTTGTCCCTAAACTGGAACATACTCTTTCTAGTAATCATAGAGGTATTATTTGGTACCACGCTATCTGTGTCATTACATTGTCCCTATTTCTACAACTAATCAGATCTTATTTTCCGACAGTACACGTACGAGTCATTGAGTCATTTACTTTTTCCATGCTAGTCATGGGAGTTAGCATGTTCCACGTGTTTACCTAGGTACCTTAGAGACATGTCTTTAGGAGGACAGTACCATGAGGCATACATGTGGCAGCTTCCAACAAATAAATACGTACTTTCACAATTCAGGATTTGGAGATTAGAAATATGAGAACCTACCAGCAGGACAGCTGTTTTTGTAGGTGCTAGAATCCCTGCTAACCCTTTCCTTTCTCTTTTGTGTTGAAGGCTGATATGTTTTGCTCTCATTACCAATTCCCCAGCCTTTCTTTTGCTGCCAAGATCTAGTGTGAGAAGCTAAAAAACAAGAGTATTGGCAGGTAAAATTGATGCGGGATAAATCGCACGCTAACCTTAAAATAGCATAAATCCTGCATGATAGGAGTTAGGGTTCTCAATCTTCAATTAAAAAAATAAAAATAAATAAAGAGAGGAATAAGGTAGAAGATCTTCGGATTCCCTCCAAAGAGGCTTGTCAAACCGCACCAATGATAGATTTGAAGAAGCACTCCTCAAAGGCGAAAACTCTTCGCAATTTTTCTATGAAAAATTTACTCTTTTACAAGATGCACAAAAGCAACCTTAATTTCATCA
Organism: Chloranthus sessilifolius; assembly: GCA_021018995.1. NCBI lineage: Eukaryota > Viridiplantae > Streptophyta > Magnoliopsida > Chloranthales > Chloranthaceae > Chloranthus > Chloranthus sessilifolius. The sequence continues at coordinate 159,649,262 of CM037585.1, forward strand.
TTCATCAACTTTTCAAATAAAATTTTTATATGCCTTTATATAGGCTTAAAAATATCCTAACTAAACATAAGGTTCGAAATAAGAAAGTTCTAAAACAATTAAAACTCTAAATGATAAGTTTTTGCATAAATTCGTGTAGCCGCCAATTTGCGGACGGCTTTCACGGACGTCCGTCACATGACCACTGATGTCCGTGGGCACGGATGTCCTTGCCTTAATTTCCAGAACACCCTTATTTTCATGGACGCCCGTTCTGAAGCCACAAACGTCTGTCGTATAACGTCGACTCTTTCACGGGCCGTTTGAATCCTCTGTACATCTATTGAAGGCAATCTGCTCTATTATACCAGTCACTGCTTGTTTACTCTGCCCTTCTCTCAAGTTTCCTGGGAAATGACCATCTTCTCTGAAATGGTTGTTCTTATAGAGATTTATTTACCTAATTTCTTGTACTTGCTAATGCTTACTGAACTTGGGAGATGGTCTGATTGGGAAAGTATTATATTTAACAGACGATAAAGACAAATATAATTGGCACTTTAAATATGTTGGGACTTGCGAAGCGAGTTGGAGCAAGGTTAGAGTGTTTGATTTTTTCCATCTTTAATTTGGTTTTTGTGTTATAATGAATGTATATGCTTATTCTTTATTGTGTAACTTAAAAATTTCAACAGAATTTTGTTGACATCAACTTCTGAGGTGTATGGGGATCCTCTCGAGCATCCTCAAAAAGAGGAGTATTGGGGAAATGTCAACCCAATTGGTATGTTCACATTTCCTTTTTCGCAAGTACTTTCTGGTTATTATTCAGCGTGGATAGTTTTGTTGATTCTACAAAGTTAAGTATAATTTTTTTTTATGAATACTTGTATGCAAGGAAGCATTTTTTTTTCTTTTCTTTTGATCTCTATGAGTTTTAGTTATTATCTCAGAACTTTATATAATAATATTAAAATTTAGGTTCTTGTTTGCTATAATATTTAGCATCATTGGTGGGATTTTTTAAGGTTGTTAATAAATACTGTTTTTGTCTAAAAAGTCTAAAAGGATAATTTTGGTAAAATTGGAAACTTAGATCAAATTTTAGTATAAATTAGATAACCATTAGAAAGAAGAATAATAAACATGTACCTCGTAACTGAACTTTGAGAATGCTTTCTGCGCTATTTGACAATAGCACTTTATTTCTCAAAAGATCTGCCATATCATTATCTTTTGTTGGTCATGTGGCTGTCAGAGAAAACTTCATCTTTTTCTTTTGTTTTTGTTTCGTATATGTTTTAAAGTTGTGTATTCTGACATGTTTGAAATGCTTCCTATATTTTTCAGTATATGTTACTCATATATAGATTATAGATAATTATTTAGCTGTCAGAGAAAACTGTTCTGTCATAAAGGATATTGCATGTTTTGCAGGAGTCAGGAGTTGCTATGATGAGGGGAAGCGTGTCGCAGAGACATTGATGTTTGATTATCACAGGCAACATGGCATAGGTAAAGAAGTGTATACCTTGACCTGGTTTCCTGAACATAAATTTTTCTAGTTTTGTGGTGTCCGTAAGAAGACCTTTCTCTGGGATTAAATCATAAAATCAGTCAGTCCTGAGTCCTCAAAAAGATCAGCAATGACATATTTAGTGGCAAAAGTATTCCAATTTGAGTTACGGCCATTTACCTCAGGCATGAGTTTCAAACTCAGGTGTAACTGACCATATGGGTCCTTTTCTTTATTGTATGACGACATGGTTCCCTTTCTATGAAAGCTACAAAGAAAACCTGACATTTACTCACAGTTATGTTATTTTGGATGTGGATTTCTTACTGCAACAGAAATTCGCATTGCAAGGATTTTCAATACCTATGGACCCCGCATGAATATTGATGATGGGCGTGTTGTCAGCAATTTCATAGCTCAAGCACTCCGGTAATATCTAGCTTCTTCTTTATCTAGCTTCTTCTTAATGGATTTCCATTATGTTATCATTCTTTTCCATCGATTTAATTTATTGGCCTTGCTACAATAGCTATAAGATGAAATACTCTCCATTCTCTTTTAACTCCATGTTCCTGTTTGTTCCTCTATTCTGATTTCATCCAGCGGCGAATCATTGACAGTTCAAGCTCCAGGGACGCAAACCCGAAGTTTCTGTTATGTTTCCGACATGGTATGTACTAGTTGCGTTCTTCCTTCCGCTGTTTCAGGATTGCAGTACATGTAGAAGTGTATAAGTTGCCTTTCTCTGACCTTTATTGTTAAACATCAAAGGTTGATGGCCTTATACGACTCATGGAAGGAGATCACCGGGCCGATTAACGTTGGAAACCCAGGTTTTTTTTTGGTCTCTACTTAATAATTTTGTTCAGGCCCGGATGGTATAATTTTCATGCTTCTAAACTAGTTACCTTGATTATATTGTAGGTGAATTTACAATGATGGAACTTGCTGAAACTGTGAAGGAGGTCAGTTATATGTTCGCTGCTTTTCTTTTTTGCCAAACACACATCAGCTATTTCTTCATGAGCTGTCTTTGTGGGCATGTGCCAGTGAAGAACACATTGGTGAACCGTTAATTCCATGGCCATGAATATAATTACTCTGGTTATGGAAAGGAACTGGTTCTCAGTCAATTAGTGAGCGGTAGTGCATTTGTTCTCCATCTTCGCAGTGGAAACTGAGGATGATGTGAGGTTTGAGATGAATCAGTCCTGCCTTTCGGCCATTGGAATTCTTTTGGAGAGATATATTTGAAGTATGTTGATTGCTGGGCCAATTGGAGCCTAGAGAATCTGACAAGGTAGGAGAGAAAAAAGGATTGAACTGAAAATATTTTCTGGAGATATCCATTTTCCTGGAGAGACAGATAAGATATCCCGGCACAGCGGCATCTTGATACCACCAGGAACGGGAAAAAAAAATCCTAAGGAATAAAAAAATGCTAAAATGGGAGGGGCTGCACTAGTGCATGTGGTCAAAGATCCAGATCCCTCCAATAGATACCTCAACCTATGGATAGGCCGATGAACCATGTTCCACTGATTGGATTATCCTGATTTGCAAATCAATGGATGTTTTGTGGGTTGTTCCCAATACCTAATTTACCATCCAAAAATAGGCAATTTATCGGATGGTTAGGAACATCGCTTGGTGCAACTTCTGGAATTTGGCCATTTTGATGACCCATTAAATGTGTCGGCTTCATTGACAACCATATGTGCAAGTATGGTCTATCAATGGGGGAAATTAGGTGTAGAGGAATGTTTCTATGGAAATCTCACCAGAATACTATTCTCACTGGTGATCCCCCCAAGGCAACATACAGGCACAAAAGCTGCATTTCCTCTGTGATGGGACCACCATTGGTTCAACACTAGATGTCTACACTTCACTTCACTACTGTTGAATGTGATGGTGTTTGCTGCCATAGAGCCATTGCTGTTGAATTAGATTATAGTTATAGAATTTGTTGTCGTATAGAGGCTATTTATAACCTCATAAAGTACAAAACATATCCATGTAAAAATAAGCCAAAATGATATATAAAACCTTCTAGTAACACCTAGTTTTTTTTTTTGTTTTTTTTATTTATGGACATTGATTGGATCGATCAGTGAAAGAAAAAATAACTGATAGTATGATGTAAACTGCAGCTGATTGATCCCTCAATACCGTTGAAGATAGTTGAAAACACACCGGATGATCCACGGCAGAGGAAGCCAGATATCACCAAGGCAAAGGAATTACTTGGATGGGAGCCCAAGGTCAAGTTGCGCGAGGGCCTGCCCCTCATGGAAGAAGATTTTGCCACGGCTAAAATTGAGATTGAAGTTCTGAAGATAAGACAAGACGGATCATGCTATCTACATTTATATGCATTTCTTTTTCTTATTATAATAATAAACAGTCTTTACTAGTTTATGGTTATGGATTTTCTATAATATGAATTTTGTTCAGAACAGTTTATGGTTATGGATTTTCTATAATATGAATTTTGTTCAGAACTTTTAAATGTAATGGTTTTGGGGGACCATTGTTCTTTATTAAATTAACGCCCCTGCATTGTGATATGAATATATAAATAATAATAGATTTAGATATTTTTCTTGCTCAAATTTGAATTGTGTTTCAATTGATACATTCGTAGAAGCACTAATCTCTTCTGCATCTACAAGTTGAAGCATGCTAATGTTGAGAAAGTGGAATTGAGACCACCCCTTTGCACCCTTTGCTATTTTCCCAGGGAGTGAAGAATCTGACTAATTCCATGGTCTTTCGGAGATTTCTGGATCTAATACAACCCAAGTTTATAATCACGGATCCACTGATGGGGTACTGGTGCTGGTCCACGTTGGTAATGTTGATTGGTATAAATTGTATAAATTGCTCTATACAGGCTCCATATGGTACCGGAATATACCGGCCCCAATTTTCCGGTATCCGCCGAGATTTTAATCCATATAGGATTTGCTTGACTGGGTGATTTCTGTACTCGATAATGTGAACTTTGAATTTTGTTTTGATCACCCTGGTTTTGTTCTCTTTTTGTTAATTTTGATGTTTGGGGAAAGATACAAGAAATCACTCCGGCTGTCATATACTCAGCTCTAGGCCGGGCTCGGGCTGGATTGCGGGCCAAATATTTATTTGTCTAATTTTCTAAAAAACTATTTAAAAAATCTTATATTAAATATAGTTTTAAGAGTTCATGCATTATAAAAATACTCTCATATGTCAAACATAGATGTAAGAAGATTGTGGCATTGCAATCATTTATTAGGCATTTACATAAATATAAAAGATTATATATATATATATATATATGGAAAAGGCTTCCGTCCTCCCATGGAGGACCGTCCTCCAAGCTTCCACGTGGAGCTTCACGTGGCACCCAAAATATTGTTTCGATGCCACGTTGAGCTCGGGTGCATTGCTTAGATCATCTTTGAACAAAAAAAAATTGAAAACTCATCTCCACCGTCTGTTTTTTGAACCGTGAAATGTGGACCAATGAAACCCGTCAAACTTTGATTTGTAGGTTTAAAAAGTTTTTTTCGATTTTTTTTTTTTAATATTGATCTATACCGTTCACTTGTGCTCCACGTGGCACCCAAGCACTATTTTAGATGCCATGTGGAGCTCCACGTGTATCTTGGAGGACGGTCACCGTCCTCCAATGGAGGACCTAGCCGGCTCCCTCTATATATATATATATACCTGAGAATTGGCGGGCCGGGCCAGACTGTTGAGCTCTAATCCAAACCCAACTCGTTCCAGGCTGGGTCAATATGGCAAGAAGCCCTACTTTTGGGCCGTGTCTGGGCCAGGTTGTTGTTATGCCCGGCCCTAGTTGTTGGGGATATTTTGTTGCAAGGTGATTTGCGAGACAATGAGAGAAACAACTTGGCGGAGTTGTTGGGTTGCTTCACAAAGCTCCTTTGGAGCAATCTCAAAGATGACCATATATATTTGGGATTCCTGCAAGAATTGGATTATGGAAATCAAAACTCTCACGAGGAGTTGGATGACCATATATATTTGGGATTCCTTCAGACTGCAAGAAATGCCATCTTAGCTCTCTGAATTGAAGGCCATGATCGAAGGTGAAAAAAATTGGCTTGAAAATCAATCTATGTCATGTTATTTAATGGCCATCCCCTGATTTTACTTGACAGCATTGAGTTATATGGCTAGAGATCTTGTGCCAACTTTTTGCACCGGAGATCTTTTGAAACAATCCGGATTTTCTTAATTAATTCTATTCAATGATGTTAGATGATGTTTTGAATTGTGCGCGGTGTTAGCGAAACCTATCTCTTTCTTAGAGATCCCAACGAATTTATGTAGCTGTCACATCCTCTTTTTCTCTCAACTTGTCTCCCCCGACTCTCTCTAGCCTCTCCCCTCAAAACACTTGTGTATCCTTTCGCCTACCCACTGTAGAGCCACCACAACCTCTTTCAAGCAACAAGATTGAAGAAGGCGAGGAAGAAGGAAGGATAAGAAAGTTTGGAGAAAGCCGCGTCGACTCAAAATCGACGTGGCAATAACGTCTGGACGGTCCAGATGGATAGGTAAACTGGGAAAGGATAAGAAGAAACGGCTTTGACCATTGTAGATGACACCCGACGGTAACCCAGGCTGATCCGAATTCAGTAACATCGCCTATAAATACTGTCTCCGTAAGCGGTAAGCCAAAAGCAGTGCAGGAATTTCAATTGCGCCGCGATTCCCGTCCTCCAAATATTTATTTTAAAACTGCTCAACAAACAAAGAGCCAGTATTTATAGGAATCGAAACTCTGTTCCCTCATATCTCTTCTAATCCCCCCTCTCCCAACTCGTAATGCGAGAAAGAGAAGAACTCAATTTAAAAATCCACCTTCGTTTTCTACTCGCAGGTGATTTCATAAAAAAACAACAAATCTAAGTCGACTTGGTTTTTTTTACCCCTCTTTATTTAACCTAGATTCAGATCTGATGATTATAGTTTGGGATTATAGTTTGGTGTGGATTCTGTTATCGAGGGCCTTTCATTACCTTTGCGTGTACTCGAAGCGATTAATTTTTTGCATTTTTTTTAATCTTTATAAATCGGTTGGTGGCGAGGTTTGGATTTCGATCCGTATATAAGTTCTAGATCTTGATCGGTTTCTCATGCTTTTGTTATTCGGTTTACGAAGGAAAGAGGAGTTTTTAGGGTTTGAGTTTTTGTTTTTTCGTAAAATCATCGATCGGTCATCAAGTGTGTTCTGGTTTTATACCTAGTTGTTAGTTTATCTTGAAAGTAATCTATCGAATTATTTATTAATTTGAAAAATGGATTGCCCTGATCTAGTTTAAAATAATGCAAAGTAACTAGAGGTACTTCATCGGCCGTTATTTTATTATCAAATTTTTTTGGCAAATGAGCTGATTTAAAGAGTATTTGGATGAATTTTAGGAAATTTGGTTTATTTGATTAAATGATTATGTTGGCGAAATTATTGCAGGTAGCTTGTTGGAAAAGAGACCTGAACAATGGCTAAGGAATCTTCTAATGGAGATCATGTAGCAAAGCCGCCTCCGACTCCATCTCCTTTAAGAAATTCCAAATTTTTTCAGGTAATGCATTCTATTTTCTCGGATCGCCTTTTGTGATGGTGGATGCATTTTTCGCTCGACTCGTAATCGGACGTGGCAATAACGTGCGGACGGTCCAGATGGATAGGTAAACCGGGAAAGGATAAGAAAAGCGGCTTTGACCATTGTAGATGACACCCGACGGTAACCCAGGCTGATCCGAATTCAGTAACATCGCCTATAAATACTGTCTCCGTAAGCGGTAAGCCAAAAGCAGTGCAGGAATTTCAATTGCACCGCGATTCCCGTCCTCCAAATATTTATTTTAAAACTGCTCAACAAACAAAGAGCCAGTATTTATAGGAATCGAAACTCTGTTCCCTCATATCTCTTCTAACCCCTCCCCAACTCGAGCAGAAAGAGAAGAACTCAATTTAAAATCCACCTTCGTTTCTACTGTAGTGATTTCATAAAAACAACAAATCTAAGTCGACTTGGTTTTTTACCCTCTTTATTTAACCTAGATTGATCGATGATTATAGTTTGGGATTATAGTTTGGTGTGGATTACATTTATGAGGGCCTTTCATTACCTTTGCGTGTGCTCGAAGCGATTAATTTTTTGCATTTTTTTTAATCTTTATCGTCGGTTGGTGGCGAGGTTTGGATTTCGATCCTGTATATAAGTTCTAGATCTTGATCGGTTTCTCATGCTTTTATTATTCGGATTTCTGAAGGAAAGAGGAGTTTTTTAGGGTTTGAGTTTTTGTTTTTTCGTAAAATCATCGATCGATCAAATAAGTGTGTTGGTTTTATACCTAGTTGTTAGTTTATCTTGAAAGTAATCTATCGAATTATTTATTAATTTGAAAAATAGATTGCCTCGATCTAGTTTAAAATAATAATAACTAGAGGTACTTCATTTATTTTATTATCAAATTTTTTGGCAAATGAGCTGATTTTAAGAGTATTTGGATGAATTTTAGGAAATTTGGTTTATTTGATTAAATGATTATGTTGGCGAAATTATTGCGGTAGCTTGTTGGAAAGAGACCTGAACAATGGCTAAGGAATCTTCTAATGGAGATCATGTAGCAAAGCATTCGACTCCATCTCCTTTAAGAAATTCCAAATTTTTTCAGGTAATGCATTCTATTTTCTCCAAATCGCCTTTGTGATGGTGGATGCATTTTCTGGCTCTGACTCAGAATCGACGTGGCAATAACGTCTGGACGGTCCAGATGGATAGGTAAACTGGGAAAGGATAAGAAGAAACGGCTTTGTCCATTGTAGATGACACCCGACGGTAACCCAGGCTGATCCGAATTCAGTAACATCGCCTATAAATACTGTCTCCGTAAGCGGTAAGCCAAAAGCAGTGCAGGAATTTCAATTGCGCCGCGATTCCCGTCCTCCAAATATTTATTTTAAAACTGCTCAACAAACAAAGAGCCAGTATTTATAGGAATCGAAACTCTGTTCCCTCATATCTCTTCTAACCCCCCCTCCCCAACTCAGAACAGAGAAAGAGAAGAACTCAATTTAAAAATCCACCTTCGTTTTCTACTCGCAGGTGATTTCATAAAAAAACAACAAATCTAAGTCGACTTGGTTTTTTTTACCCCTCTTTATTTAACCTAGATTCAGATCTGATGATTATAGTTTGGGATTATAGTTTGGTGTGGATTCTGTTATCGAGGGCCTTTCATTACCTTTGCGTGTGCTCGAAGCGATTAATTTTTTGCATTTTTTTTAATCTTTATCGTCAGTTGGTGGCGAGGTTTGGATTTCGATCCTGTATATAAGTTCTAGATCTTGATCGGTTTCTCATGCTTTTGTTATTCGGATTACGAAGGAAAGAGGAGTTTTTTAGGGTTTGAGTTTTTTTTTTTTTCTATAAAAATCATCGATCAGGTCAGTCTGAAGTGTGTTCTGGTTTTATACCTAGTTGTTAGTTTATCTTGAAAGTAATCTATCGAATTATTTATTAATTTGAAAAATGGATTGCCCTGATCTAGTTTAAAATAATGCAAAGTAAGTAGAGGTACTTCATCGGCCGTTATTTTATTATCAAATTTTTTTGGCAAATGAGCTGATTTAAAGAGTATTTGGATGAATTTTAGGAAATTTGGTTTATTTGATTAAATGATTATGTTGGCGAAATTATTGCAGGTAGCTTGTTGGAAAAGAGACCTGAACAATGGCTAAGGAATCTTCTAATGGAGATCATGTAGCAAAGCCGCCTCCGACTCCATCTCCTTTAAGAAATTCCAAATTTTTTCAGGTAATGCATTCTATTTTCTCCAGATCGCCTTTGTGATGGTGGATGCATTTTCTGGCTCTGACTCAGAATCGACGTGGCAATAACGTCTGGACGGTCCAGATGGATAGGTAAACTGGGAAAGGATAAGAAGAAACGGCTTTGACCATTGTAGATGACACCCGACGTAACCAGGATCCAATTGATAATATCGCCTATAAATCTGTCTCGTAAGCGGTAAGCCAAAAGCAAAGGCAGAATTTCAATTCGTGATTCCCGTCTCAAATATTTATTTTAAAACTGCTCAACAAACAAAGAGCCAGTATTTATAGGAATCGAAACTCTGTTCCCTCATATCTCTTCTAACCCCCCCTCCCCAACTCAGAACAGAGAAAGAGAAGAACTCAATTTAAAAATCCACCTTCGTTTTCTACTCGCAGGTGATTTCATAAAAAAACAACAAATCTAAGTCGACTTGGTTTTTTTTACCCCTCTTTATTTAACCTAGATTCAGATCTGATGATTATAGTTTGGGATTATAGTTTGGTGTGGATTCTGTTATCGAGGGCCTTTCATTACCTTTGCGTGTACTCGAAGCGATTAATTTTTTGCATTTTTTTTAATCTTTATCGTCGGTTGGTGGCGAGGTTTGGATTTCGATCCTGTATATAAGTTCTAGATCTTGATCGGTTTCTCATGCTTTTGTTATTCGGATTTCTGAAGGAAAGAGGAGTTTTTTAGGGTTTGAGTTTTTTGTTTTTTCTGTAAAAATCATCGATCAGGTCAGTCTGAAGTGTGTTCTGGTTTTATACCTAGTTGTTAGTTTATCTTGAAAGTAATCTATCGAATTATTTATTAATTTGAAAAATGGATTGCCCTGATCTAGTTTAAAATAATGCAAAGTAAGTAGAGGTACTTCATCGGCCGTTATTTTATTATCAAATTTTTTTGGCAAATGAGCTGATTTAAAGAGTATTTGGATGAATTTTAGGAAATTTGGTTTATTTGATTAAATGATTATGTTGGCGAAATTATTGCAGGTAGCTTGTTGGAAAAGAGACCTGAACAATGGCTAAGGAATCTTCTAATGGAGATCATGTAGCAAAGCCGCCTCCGACTCCATCTCCTTTAAGAAATTCCAAATTTTTTCAGGTAATGGATTCTATTTTCTCCAGATCGCCTTTGTGATGGTGGATGCATTTTCTGGCTCTGACTCAGAATCGACGTGGCAATAACGTCTGGACGGTCCAGATGGATAGGTAAACTGGGAAAGGATAAGAAGAAACGGCTTTGACCATTGTAGATGACACCCGACGGTAACCCAGGCTGATCCGAATTCAGTAACATCGCCTATAAATACTGTCTCCGTAAGCGGTAAGCCAAAAGCGGCAGAATTTCAATTGCACCGCGATTCTGCCTCCAAATATTTATTTTAAAACCTGCTCAACAAACAAAGAGCCGATTTATAGGAATCGAAACTCTGTTCCTCATATCTCTTCTAACCCCCTCCCAACTCGTAAGCAGAGAAAGAGAAGAACTTAATTTAAAAATCCACCTTCGTTTTCTACTCGCAGGTGATTTCATAAAAAAACAACAAATCTAAGTCGACTTGGTTTTTTTTACCCCTCTTTATTTAACCTAGATTCAGATCTGATGATTATAGTTTGGGATTATAGTTTGGTGTGGATTCTGTTATCGAGGGCCTTTCATTACCTTTGCGTGTGCTCGAAGCGATTAATTTTTTGCATTTTTTTTAATCTTTATCGTCGGTTGGTGGCGAGGTTTGGATTTCGATCCTGTATATAAGTTCTAGATCTTGATCGGTTTCTCATGCTTTTGTTATTCGGATTTCTGAAGGAAAGAGGAGTTTTTTAGGGTTTGAGTTTTTTGTTTTTTCTGTAAAAATCATCGATCAGGTCAGTCTGAAGTGTGTTCTGGTTTTATACCTAGTTGTTAGTTTATCTTGAAAGTAATCTATCGAATTATTTATTAATTTGAAAAATAGATTGCCCTGATCTAGTTTAAAATAATGCAAAGTAACTAGAGGTACTTCATCGGCCGTTATTTTATTATCAAATTTTTTTGGCAAATGAGCTGATTTTAAGAGTATTTGGATGAATTTTAGGAAATTTGGTTTATTTGATTAAATGATTATGTTGGCGAAATTATTGCAGGTAGCTTGTTGGAAAAGAGACCTGAACAATGGCTAAGGAATCTTCTAATGGAGATCATGTAGCAAAGCCGCCTCCGACTCCATCTCCTTTAAGAAATTCCAAATTTTTTCAGGTAATGCATTCTATTTTCTCCAAATCGCCTTTGTGATGGTGGATGCATTTTCTGGCTCTGACTCAGAATCGACGTGGCAATAACGTCTGGACGGTCCAGATGGATAGGTAAACTGGGAAAGGATAAGAAGAAACGGCTTTGACCATTGTAGATGACACCCGACGGTAACCCAGGCTGATCCGAATTCAGTAACATCGCCTATAAATACTGTCTCCGTAAGCGGTAAGCCAAAAGCAGTGCAGGAATTTCAATTGCGCCGCGATTCCCGTCCTCCAAATATTTATTTTAAAACTGCTCAACAAACAAAGAGCCAGTATTTATAGGAATCGAAACTCTGTTCCCTCATATCTCTTCTAACCCCCCCTCCCCAACTCAGAATAGAGAAAGAGAAGAACTCAATTTAAAAATCCACCTTCGTTTTCTACTCGCAGGTGATTTCATAAAAAAACAACAAATCTAAGTCGACTTGGTTTTTTTTACCCCTCTTTATTTAACCTAGATTCATATCTGATGATTATAGTTTGGGATTATAGTTTGGTGTGGATTCTGTTATCGAGGGCCTTTCATTACCTTTGCGTGTGCTCGAAGCGATTAATTTTTTGCATTTTTTTTAATCTTTATCGTCAGTTGGTGGCGAGGTTTGGATTTCGATCCTGTATATAAGTTCTAGATCTTGATCGGTTTCTCATGCTTTTGTTATTCGGATTTCTGAAGGAAAGAGGAGTTTTTTAGGGTTTGAGTTTTTTGTTTTTTCTATAAAAATCATCGATCAGGTCAGTCTGAAGTGTGTTCTGGTTTTATACCTAGTTGTTAGTTTATCTTGAAAGTAATCTATCGAATTATTTATTAATTTGAAAAATGGATTGCCCTTATCTAGTTTAAAATAATGCAAAGTAAGTATAGGTACTTCATCGGCCGTTATTTTATTATCAAATTTTTTTGGCAAATGAGCTGATTTAAAGAGTATTTGGATGAATTTTAGGAAATTTGGTTTATTTGATTAAATGATTATGTTGGCGAAATTATTGCAGGTAGCTTGTTGGAAAAGAGACCTGAACAATGGCTAAGGAATCTTCTAATGGAGATCATGTAGCAAAGCCGCCTCCGACTCCATCTCCTTTAAGAAATTCCAAATTTTTTCAGGTAATGCATTCTATTTTCTCCAGATCGCCTTTGTGATGGTGGATGCATTTTCTGGCTCTGACTCAGAATCGACGTGGCAATAACGTGCGACGGTCCGTGATGGATAGGTAAACCGGAAAGGATAAGAAGAAACGGCTTTGACCATTGTAGATGACAACCCGGTAACCAGGATCCGAATTGAATATCGCTTATAAATACCGCTCGTAAGCGGTAAGCCAAAAGCAAGGCAGAATTTCAATTGCGCCGTGATTCCGCCCTCCAAATATTTATTTTAAAACCGCTCAACAAACAAAGAGCCAAGATTATAGGAATCAAACTCGTTCCCTCATATCTCTTCTAACCCCCTCCCCAACTCGTAATGTAGAAAGAGAAGAACTCAATTTAAAAATCCACCTTCGTTTTCTACTCGCAGGTGATTTCATAAAAAAACAACAAATCTAAGTCGACTTGGTTTTTTTTACCCCTCTTTATTTAACCTAGATTCAGATCTGATGATTATAGTTTGGGATTATAGTTTGGTGTGGATTCTGTTATCGAGGGCCTTTCATTACCTTTGCGTGTGCTCGAAGCGATTAATTTTTTGCATTTTTTTTAATCTTTATCGTCGGTTGGTGGCGAGGTTTGGATTTCGATCCTGTATATAAGTTCTAGATCTTGATCGGTTTCTCATGCTTTTATTATTCGAATTTCTGAAGGAAAGAGGAGTTTTTTAGGGTTTGAGTTTTTTGTTTTTTCTGTAAAAATCATCGATCAGGTCAGTCTGAAGTGTGTTCTGGTTTTATACCTAGTTGTTAGTTTATCTTGAAAGTAATCTATCGAATTATTTATTAATTTGAAAAATTGATTGCCCTGATCTAGTTTAAAATAATGCAAAGTAACTAGAGGTACTTCATCGGCCGTTATTTTATTATCAAATTTTTTTGGCAAATGAGCTGATTTAAAGAGTATTTGGATGAATTTTAGGAAATTTGGTTTATTTGATTAAATGATTATGTTGGCGAAATTATTGCAGGTAGCTTGTTGGAAAAGAGACCTGAACAATGGCTAAGGAATCTTCTAATGGAGATCATGTAGCAAAGCCGCCTCCGACTCCATCTCCTTTAAGAAATTCCAAATTTTTTCAGGTAATGCATTCTATTTTCTCCAGATCGCCTTTGTGATGGTGGATGCATTTTCTGGCTCTGACTCAGAATCGACGTGGCAATAATGTCTGGACGGTCCAGATGGATAGGTAAACTGGGAAAGGATAAGAAGAAACGGCTTTGACCATTGTAGATGACACCCGACGGTAACCCAGGCTGATCCGAATTCAGTAACATCGCCTATAAATACTGTCTCCGTAAGCGGTAAGCCAAAAGCAGTGCAGGAATTTCAATTGCGCCGCGATTCCCGTCCTCCAAATATTTATTTTAAAACTGCTCAACAAACAAAGAGCCAGTATTTATAGGAATCGAAACTCTGTTCCCTCATATCTCTTCTAACCCCCCCTCCCCAACTCAGAATAGATAAAGAGAAGAACTCAATTTAAAAATCCACCTTCGTTTTCTACTCGCAGGTGATTTCATAAAAAAACAACAAATCTAAGTCGACTTGGTTTTTTTTACCCCTCTTTATTTAACCTAGATTCAGATCTGATGATTATAGTTTAGGATTATAGTTTGGTGTGGATTCTGTTATCGAGGACCTTTCATTACCTTTGCGTGTGCTCGAAGCGATTAATTTTTTGCATTTTTTTTAATCTTTATCGTCAGTTGGTGGCGAGGTTTGGATTTCGATCCTGTATATAAGTTCTAGATCTTGATCGGTTTCTCATGCTTTTGTTATTCAGATTTCTGAAGGAAAGAGGAGTTTTTTAGGGTTTGAGTTTTTTTTTTTTTCTATAAAAATCATCGATCAGGTCAGTCTGAAGTGTGTTCTGGTTTTATACCTAGTTGTTAGTTTATCTTGAAAGTAATCTATCGAATTATTTATTAATTTGAAAAATGGATTGCCCTGATCTAGTTTAAAATAATGCAAAGTAACTAGAGGTACTTCATCGGCCGTTATTTTATTATCAAATTTTTTTGGCAAATGAGCTGATTTAAAGAGTATTTGGATGAATTTTAGGAAATTTGGTTTATTTGATTAAATGATTATGTTGGCGAAATTATTGCAGGTAGCTTGTTGGAAAAGAGACCGACAATGGCTAAGGAATCTTCTAATGGAGATCATGTAGCAAAGCCCTCACTCCATCTCCTTTAAGAAATTCCAAATTTTTTCGTAATGCATTCTATTTTCTCGGATCGCCTTTGTGATGGTGGATGCATTTTTCGCTCGACTCGAATCGACGTGGCAATAATGTCTGACGGTCCGATGGATAGGTAAACCGGAAAGGATAAGAAGAAACGGCTTTGACCATTGTAGATGACACCGACCAGTAACTCCTGATCCGAATTCAGTAACATCGCCTATAAATACTGTCTCCGTAAGCGGTAAGCCAAAAGCAGTGCAGGAATTTCAATTGCGCCGCGATTCCCGTCCTCCAAATATTTATTTTAAAACTGCTCAACAAACAAAGAGCCGATTTATAGGAATCGAAACTCTGTTCCCTCATATCTCTTCTAACCCCCCCTCCCCAACTCAGAACAGAGAAAGAGAAGAACTCAATTTAAAAATCCACCTTCGTTTTCTACTCGCAGGTGATTTCATAAAAAAACAACAAATCTAAGTCGACTTGGTTTTTTTTACCCCTCTTTATTTAACCTAGGTTCAGATCTGATGATTATAGGTTGGGATTATAGTTTGGTGTGGATTCTGTTATCGAGGGGCTTTCATTACCTTATGCGTGTGCTCAAGCGATTAATTTTTGCATTTTTTTAATCTTTATAAATCGGTTGGTGGCGAGGTTTGGATTTCGATCCAGATATAAGTTCTAGATCTTGATCGGTTTCTCATGCTTTTGTTATTCGGATTTCAAGGAAAGAGGAGTTTTTAGGGTTTGAGTTTTTGTTTTTCAGAAAAATCATCGATCGGTCGGTCAAGTGTGTTACGTTTTATACCTAGTTGTTAGTTTATCTTGAAAGTAATCTATCGAATTATTTATTAATTTGAAAAATGGATTGCCCTTATCTAGTTTAAAATAATGCAAAGTAAGTATAGGTACTTCATCGGCCGTTATTTTATTATCAAATTTTTTTGGCAAATGAGCTGATTTAAAGAGTATTTGGATGAATTTTAGGAAATTTGGTTTATTTGATTAAATGATTATGTTGGCGAAATTATTGCAGGTAGCTTGTTGGAAAAGAGACCTGAACAATGGCTAAGGAATCTTCTAATGGAGATCATGTAGCAAAGCCGCCTCCGACTCCATCTCCTTTAAGAAATTCCAAATTTTTTCAGGTAATGCATTCTATTTTCTCCAGATCGCCTTTGTGATGGTGGATGCATTTTCTGGCTCTGACTCAGAATCGACTCGTCAATATCGTAACTTCTTCGATTGATGGCCGCGATGGCATGGGAGCAAGGCAAGCCATGAACGGCGACAACTACAAGTCTTGTGTTCCAAGTCGACATGATGAATGAAATCTCCGGAATTGACTTGGAATTGATCGCGCCCGTATGGCTGAGCTCTCTTTCTACCAGCCCATTGCAACACCTTCTTCATGTGAGCATCTGCTTTCGGGCAGAGAAGGGTGGTCCATTTCTCAGATATCTCTCTGCGTTTTTGAAAATGATCGGTGACTTTCTCTCTAGTAGTTCTGATTAAGTCAATGATTGGTCTCTCTCGAGCTATCTTTAGCACGCTGTTTAAACTTTCGGCAATATTCGTAGTCGTGATCGCATCGCCTTCCTTCCATATGCGTGCGCTCAATGCTTTGGATCTATTTTCAAAATATATTCTACGGCCTGAGCATCAGCAGGATCTTTCTTCATTTCGTTAATAAAATAATCAAATTTCTCTTTCGAATATGCACGCGCGGCGCACCACCATAGACCCTTCACATTGTTCCTGGGATACTTGTGCTACAAATTTTGTGTCATATGCCACATGCAGTAGTTGTGATGTGCGTTAGGGAAGATACGTTTCACCGCATTTATTAAACCCTTCGACCTGTCCGTGATAATTACGAGATCTTCGTTAAACCCACCGATCACGAACGCACCTACTCGTTCAAGAAACCACATCCAAGTATCCTCTTCTTCTAACTCGACCACGGCAAATGCTAAAGGTAATATATGACCATTACCGTCTTGCGTAGAGGCGATAAGTAGGATCCCTTTAAAACGTTCGAAACGTCCTCGTAGGTGTGTGCCGTCTACAAGCAATATGCGACGAAGTGTATTGCGGTAGCTTCCGATGCATGGCCCTAAACTCCAGAAAAATCTTTGAAACTTACCATCCAGAGTAAGTTGAAAGGATGTTTGTACATTAGGATCTACCCTCTGCATCTCCTTCACGTAGGCCGGTAGATCAACAAATTGCCCTTCCCAACTTCCTCTAATATCATTAAGGACAAGCTCTTTTCCCCTCCAAGCTTTTACATATGAGATTTGCATATTATAAGCTTTTGCAATATCAAACATTATCGACGCCGGTGTGTAGTCGAATCCTTCCATAAGTTTATCCCGTACATAGTTCGCTACGAAGGAGATTGTTGCATTACGGTGACCGTGCGGTCCGATCTTAGCGGCTCCGCATGTGTGAGTACTATTGAATGTCTTGATTTGGAAAGAATCGAGCCCAGTCAATTTAGAAGCATGTATTCGCCATGAACAATCGGGTTCGTATATCCATCACTCGATAACTAGCGGTCTTCAAAGGCCGAATTTGAAAGTTTTTCTCCACCGCGTGTTCTTTCAATGCTCTTTGAAATGTTTGTTTGTCTCGGAAGATCTCTCCAATTTTAAACGTCCAATTCCGATATTCAGTTTCCACCTCATCATCGGAGGAATCGCCCGATGTCGCTGACATTTCGTAATCTCCATCTACTAGGGGATTGTCAATGTCTCTCACAAAAATTTTCGGATCCTCTTTGATAAACCCATCCGGTTCGCCTTCATATTCTTCTTCTAAGGTATCTTCATTCATGGCTTGAGGATGACTACGCCATTCACTAGCAATGTTCTCGGGTGGTTGACTACATCCTTCACCGAAGGGGTTCTGATGTGATTGACCGGATCCTTCACAGAATGGATAATGGCGTGGTTGGCTAGGCCTTTCACCGAAGGGGTGCTCATATGTATGGACATGAGGTTGAGTTACTTCAGTAATTCCCATCGATGGCATGGTAGAACATAACTCTTGTGTAAACCAAGTTGTCCATCCACCGGGGAAGATATGGCTGAAATTGTTGGTATCCACCGCTCGTTCTGAAGTATAGTCTAACCATTGACTACATTGTTGTGACCCATGCATGTATTTTACTGGGTCATCATACGATTCAATCGGAGCATCGTTTAAATCAAATGTTGCTTTCCCTCTGCCATCGTTCGCCGTAATATAACCGTCATCGCCTAACGGGACGGTATCGTATACAATTTCATCCTCAAACTTACATGGCTGAAATGAATGAGACACAAAATCAGTCCCGCCGAGATTTACTTGTTCAGCTTCAACTGGGAAGGATGACGGTTCCTTAATGATGAATACTTTTATTACGTCCACTCCAGATTTATAAAACGTAAATAATGTAGCCAAATCATCAGAGTCCAAAATGTCGGCAACCACAGGCGTATTCACTATCTTCATATGAAACTTTGTGGAAACTGTTTCATCCGCCTTCGCAAAACTGACAGCAGACTTTCGACTTATATATTGTTCATAAGAAATTTCAGTTGAAATGCTAATAAGCCTCCGCCGGCCACCTTGATACAAGTCATCATCGTTTACAAGAAGGCCATCATAGTGACAAATAAGAGGAACCATCACGTCCTTCATCGTCTATTTAAGAATGGGAAGGAAGGGTCATAAGACTGATGAAACAAAAGAGAAACAACGACTATAAATCTTAGTCGATTGTGTATACAATCGGAATCGACTCTATATAGAGTCGGTATCGATTGTATATACAATCGAAATCGATTGTGTGCCGATTGTATATACAATCGATATCGATTGTGTGCCGATTGTATATACAATCGACATCGGCTCCATACACAATCGATATCGATTGTTTATATAATCGGCACACAATCGATATCGATTATGTATGGAGCCGATGACGAAATGCAGAGCCTTCTTCTTCTATGAGATATTGCATCACTCAATAACACTAATAAACTGAAAATGAGGGGGTTAAGTAGGATACCTCGTGTCGCAAGGACAAAAAGTCGGGGTCTTTTCCCCACAATGAAGAAATGCAGGGCCTTCTTCTTCCAAGCCTCTGTTTTCTTCTTCGAAATAGCAGATCGGAGCAGATCAGACTAAGTAAGGACACTCCAAGTCTAGGGTTTTACACCTCCAGCTTTTTTGCAGGATAAAATGAGGAAGAATACGATGCTTTGTTGGTTAAAGAAGGTCATAGAAAGGGGGTAATTCGGACCTTTTACTTTCCTTAGGGTCGGCTAGGCTTGGACCTGGTTTGTCTGGGTAAATGTGAAACTATAGGGCTTCTGACGTAAAAGGTGTATCTGACATGGCCGGTCAGGTAAATTTCCCAAATTGTAATATGGGCAGTATGATTTTGAAGTTCATAGTCGATAGATTTGTTGTTGTACACAAAATTGGAGCAAAACACAATACTTGTCATATGATCTATTATAGTCCACTGTTGAATCATATAATAGCCTTTGACTCCACTTAATCAAATGATAAAAATTATATTTTGTTCTAATCTTTTGCAATTAATATATATAAATCATTGCCTTCAAATCAAATGGCTCACATCGTGTTTTCACATGGTAGAGGTCGCCAAACTTACAAGTCTTTCTTTTAAATTCGGTACAATTAGGTGCAATCACTTGAAAAGTGTGTGTTCTTGAAAACTGCAAAAATTTCAATAAAATTTTACCAAAATTAATAAAATTTTATTAATTTTAGTCTGTTTTAAATAATAAGAAAGACTTTTATAAATATTATATATATATATGTCTTTTGTACTCCCTAAAATAAAATTACGTCTTTTGACGGTGTTGATCAAATCGACATCCAAAATAGATGCACGTTCTCATCGATCCGCACCATCCAATCAATTATATGCATCCTTAATGGGTCGGAATTTTGTTCTACTAAACTTAAGATCAGATTCTATTTTTATTTTTATATTTAGGGAGCCATTACTTGCACACGTTTCTCAAATGATTGAACCGAATTTAAACAAAGACTTTGTATTTTAGGGACATCTGATATGTAAAATTGCAATATGGGCAATCTGATTTTGAAGTTCATAGTCAATAGATCTGTTTGTACATAAAATTGGAGCAAAACACAATACTTGTCACACTGTAGTCCACTGTTGAATTATATAATAGCCTTTGACTCCACTTAATCAAATGATAAAAATTATATTTTGTTCTAATCTTTTGCAATTAATATATATAAATCATTGCCTTCAAATCAAATGGCTCAGATCGTGTTTTCACATAGTAGAGGTCGCCAAACATGCAAGTCTTTCTTTTAAATTCGGTGCAATCACTTGAAAAGTATGTGTTCTCAAAAATTGTAAAAATTTCAATAAAATTTTACCAAAATTAATAAAATGTTATTAATTTTAGTCTGTTTTAAATAATAAGAAAGACTTATATATATATATATATATATATATATATATATATATATATATATATATATATATATATATATATATATATATGTCTTTTGTACTCCCTAAAATAAAATTATGTCTTTTGACGGTTGTGATCAAATCGACATCCAAAATAGATGCACGTTCTCATCGATCTGCACCATCCAATCAATCATACGCATCCTTAATGGGTCGTAAAGAATAATTTATTCATATTGGATAATCATAACCATCCAATCTATAATAACGATGCATGTTCTCATCGATCTGCACCGTCCAATCAATCATACACATCCTTGATGGGCCCTAAAATATAATTTATTCATATTTGATAATCCTAACCACCCAATCCATTATAACTCACTTCTAGACTGTGAATAAATGTATAGGAAGTGGGTTTTGATTGATCAAATGATTAAGATCTCATAGCCATTAAAAATTTCATCTACCATCAATTGAAAAGCTTTTATATATCAACAAGTGCAGTGATTCTTAATCTAAAACTGGCAGTATTGTACATAACAAAAGTTATAATGCTACATAACAAATACTTCTTATTAACCTCCAAGCTATATATTAAAAGGAAAATTATATCCCTTTGTAAAATCCACTAGCATTTCAGTTTCAAAGAGCACCAAGCTCTCTGCTTCAGTAGCTGCATCCCTCCATCTGACACCATTAAACCTTCTCTCAAAGTCAAACACCCGTATTCCTCTTGGAAGTCCCTTCCCTCTGAGCCCACACTTTCTAAAAAGATATCCAGAAGGGCCCGTCTGGTTTTTGCTTCGACACCAGATTCGATGAAAGGGCAGGAGAAAAAGCAGAAGCTATCTTTGATGATGAGAAGGCTATCTTTGTTGATGAGGAGGTGAGCGAATCACAAAAGATTTGCAAAGAAAACGCAGTTTCAGAAGAGTGCGTAATTGCATGGGACGAAGTTGAAGAGGTTAACCAAGCCAAAGCTCATTTGAAGCAGAGATGAGTTAAAGAGAGAGAGAGAGAGAGAGAGAAAAGAGAGTAGCGCCCTTTTGGGTTTTAGAGAGAAATTGTGATTGGGTTTGAGAGAGAGAAAAGAGGGAGGCCGGGCGGGCGTCCTTTTTAGGTTGGGTTTTAAAGAGAGAAAAGAGGGAGGCGGGCACCCTTAGGTTTTAGAGAGAGAGGGAGGGTTGTCACCTTTTCGGTTGTAGAGAGAGAAATAGAGAGATTGTGTTAAAAAAATATAAAAAATTAATTATCTTTTGAGTTTGCGTGCAGGCGCTCGCCCATACTCTGCTCTGCGTGGTTCCGCCACTGTGTCAGATGGAGAGATGCAGCCACTGAAGCAGGGATACATCCACTGAAACAGAGAGCTTGGTGTTCTTGGAAACTGAAATGCTAGTGAATTTTACAAAAGGGATATAATTTTCCTTTTAATATATAGCTTGTAGGTTAATAAGAAGTATTTGTTATGTAGCACTATTAACTTTTGTTATGTACAATACTCCCAGTTTTAGATTAAGAATCACTGCATCTGTTGATCTATAAGAGCTTTTCAATTGCTGCTAGAGGAAATTTTTTAATGGCTAGGAGATCTTAATCATTTGATAAAAAAAAACCCCACTTCCTATACATTTATTCACATACTAGAAGTGAGTTATAATGGATTGGATGGTTAGGATTATCTAATCTGAATAACTTATTTTTTAGGGGCCATTAAGGATGCGTATGATTGATTGGACGGTGCGGATCGATGAGAGCATGCATCGTTATTATGGATTGGATGGCTATGGCTATCCAATCTGAATAAATTATTTTTTACGACCCATCAAGGATCGATGAGAACGTGCATCTATTTTGGATGTCGATTTGATCACAGCCGTCAAAAGACATAATTTTAGGGAGTACAAAAGACATATATATATATATATAATATTTAATATTTATAAAAGTCTTTCTTATTATTTAAAGATGGCTAAAATTTTATTAATTTTGGTGAAATTTCATTGAAATTTTTACAATTTCGGAGAAATGATCGAAATTTCGTTAAAAGTTTCGTCTGAACTTTGTTTCAACGAATTTCGCTGAAATTTGTCACTATCAATTGCGCCTCGGCTTGGTGAAAATCATGATTCTGTCATTGCTCGTGCTACCCTTTAACCTTAAGATCGATCACGTGGTAACCATTGAGAGGGAGGAGGTCGTGAGTTTGATACTCGTCCTCCACGCTGTTTCTCACCCTTGCTCCCTCACGCTGCTCCCCAACTGTCATATGTGTATGCATGCCTGCTCTTCGCTTCTCGAGGTTGTCTCGGCCTATATCCCAAAAAAAAAAATGATTAATATATATTGGCAAAAGTTGGTTGGGCGCGATTAGGATTGTGTGGCGAGTGACTTTTGAGATTACTCGCCACACTTATCCTTACTATTATCTGACTACTATATAAAAGTAAAAATAGTTTCTGTCATTTTTTCATGACTAAAATGCCCATAACCCTTATCCGCTCGCACGTGTGCCTTATGTAGAAGTGAGCTGTAAGTTTTTCTTATTATTTAAAAATGGCTAAAATTTTATTAATTTTGGTGAAATTTCATTGAAATTTTTACAATTTTGGAGAAATGATCGAAATTTCGTTAAAAGTTTCGTCTAAACTTTGTTTCAACGAATTTCGCTGAAATTTGTCACTATCAGTTGCTCCTCGGCTGGGTGAAAATCATGGTTCTGTCATTGCTCGTGCTACCCTTTGACCTTAAGATCGATCACGTGGTAACCTCCCACCATTGGGAGGGAAGATGTGACAGCCCGGATTTCGGCACCCCGAAACCCGTGCCATCAGCACGATCATCTTGACCGTGCCCCTTAACTAAGCACGGAACATTGGTACATCAAGCATAAAAATGAAATAATAACAACTTGCGGAATTAAAATCTATATAGAAGCATTTTCAAAAGACAGTTCTACCCACATGCCTCTGCATGAATGGAGAACCGATCCGAACTATCGATGATAGCTATCATCATGGATGGTTCGCCCAAAAGAATTATCCAAGCCCATTATACACAATAGTTAATCAAAATCAGGCTTGACATACCAAGCCGTACAATCTCTCTATCCAAAATCTCCAAAGTCGCACAACGGAGTTCTCTAGAAGAAGTCCTCCGGAGGTGGCTCCAACTCCTCGCCGGCCGCAAGGTCCGACTCACCGGAGTCAGCGTCTCCTGAAGCCTCGGTAGCTGTTAGTAGTGGACCTGCGACGTATAGTCTATAGGGTGAGCTACATCCTAGCTCAATAGGGAACAAAACACAGTTGAACATATAAAATATTACTCACATGTATTCTATGATATGCATGCATGATGAGTCTATGCATTTATTGGTGAAAACAGTTGAAAACACTTCAGTTTACTGGTAGTTTACTCATGTATTTTTGTTAATCATGAATGATGCTGAGAAGGCCTAAAGCAAAACTTAAACTTTCAACTTAAGTAATCCCCGAGCAATATAGCATCGAGCCCCGACGAGATACCCATCATCGTCATCTATATAGACAGTTTTAAATGTATTCCCTAGGAATACTAATAGTACCCAAGCCCCTTCCCCTGGGGATCGGTGGCGGGGTTTCACATATCTCAATCAACACCCCTGGGGTGTGCTTACTCTGTACGGATAAGCCTCCGCACTGGCCTACGGATTAGCGGTCAGCCAGGATATCCGCGTCGGGCCGTGGTTATCCCGCCACGTCGGTGGGGTACCCTATCAAACCTCAAATAACAAAAATATCGGTGCCTTACATATAGTTATTCACCGTGTAAGTGTGCTATCTTATATCAGTTAGGCCCCATCAAACATGATTCAATCATGGATACATCCCTGGGATGTATCCATTCACTTGCATCACACCTGATGCCTTTTCTTCTTCACTTCATCATCCCCTGGGGATGGTTCATTTATGTTCTCTTATGAATGTCACGCACACACACTTTTCACAATCTTTAAGAAATAGAAGCATTTGAATTGGTATCTATATCACTACATACATGCTCTTGTAAAATAAAGTACATGTTCAAGGTGTTCCCTACCTCAAGTCTTTAGCTGATCAACGCATCAAGGTCCCACATGGCTCCTTGTGCACTTGTTCACACGTACCACCTATGGTACCATACAACATGTAAAACACATCACTACGGATGCCATAGAAGAGTTTCAAGACCCCCCAAGAGTCTTAAAGTCAAACTCAAAAGTCCACAAGAGGTAACCCAGTCGATTAATCGAACTCCAATTTCGATTAATCGAATCTCATTCGATTAATCTATTTCCAAAATCGATTAATCGAAATCCAATATCGATTAATCGATTCTGAAATCGATTAATCGAGATTCCCATTCGATTAATCGAATCCCAATTCGATTAATCGAATATCTCTACTTTGTCAAGTCAATTCTCAATCAAGTAATCGAGTTCCCAAATCGATTAATCGATCCAAAATCGATTAATCGAAATCTGAAATCGATTAATCGAAATCCCCATTTCGATTAATCGATCCACCCAAATCTCATCCTCCAGCCCCCTGGGGTCCACTGGAGGTACCCAGTCGATTAATCGATTCCCAAATCGATTAATCGAAATCCAAAATCGATTAATCGAAATCCATTTCGATTAATCAAAATCGGGTTCTCTGACTTTTCAACTTCCTGGCGAATTTCGATTAATCGAATCTCCATTTCGATTAATCGAATTGCCGTAATCAAATCTTTCGAAATTTGTTTTCTCCATCCTTTTTCCCATTTCTTTTCCATATTTTTCTAAGCCTTTATCCTATGATTTAACTCATTCATAACCACAATCTAAACCTTCAATCCATGTATTTAATCAATAAGAATTTTACCTTCAATCAATCTCCAATAGATTTTGTCAAGTGGTTGGAAAGGCTAGGGTTTCCAGCTTTGCTTCTAGCGGATCCCTCGCGTCGAATCCGTCGTTAAATGCTTAAATCCCCCCCCCCCCTCCAATCACTTGCAATAACTCTTGATCCTTCACTCTCCTTTACTCCTCTCTCTCTCTCTTCTTAACTCTATCCAACAACTCAACATTGATTTTAGGGTTATTAAAGCCCTTTTTTCTCCCCTCTAGCTTATGTGTTGAGCACATGCACCACACTAGGTGTATGTGACTCCAGATTTTCTACACACATTACCCAGATGTCCAGTCCATCGCATCTCATCCGTTCATCACACCATATACTGACTATTGATCTCTTCATTGGTCAAACCTATGACCGATCGGCACGGATCCCGAGGTCATAGTTTTGTGTAATTTTTCGGGTTATTACAGAAGAGGTCGTGGGTTTGATACTCGTCCTCCACGCTATTTCTCACCCTTGCTCCCTCACGCTGCTCCCCAACTGTCATATGTGTATGCGTGCCTGCTCTTCGGTTCTCGAGGTTGTCTCGGCCTATAACCAAAAAAAAAAAAAAACGATTAATATATATTGGCAAAAGTTGGTTGGGGTGCGATTAGAATTGTGTGGCGAGTGACTTTTGAGATTACTCGCCACACTTATCCTTACTATTATCTGACTACTATATAAAAGTACAAATAGTTTCTGTCATATTTTCATGACTAAAATGCCCATAACCCTTATCCGCTCGCATGTGTGCCTTATGTAGAAGTCAGCTGTTGCAATTTTGATAGGACACTATATTTATTATGAAAAACTTTATTTGCACCATCTAATGTTTTAAAGGCACCTATGTAGCCCCACCTGAAGATGATTTGAGAGGTGGGTGCTTTTAGATTTTCAATTGTGCAAATAGAGCTACTTTACGATTAATACATAAGAGTTAGTATTATCTATTAGACAAGGGCTCAAGGACGGTGCAAAGGGTAAAATCTCTCTCCACTAGAGATTCCTAAAACTTTATGAGAGCACATATCAATGAAACTACAATTTTGAATTGCCTCAAATTCGGCATTCAAAAATACTTATGCAACTACTAATGTTGGTGGAGAGGCATTGACCGTCTAATAGATGCGCCATGATTTTAAGATCTATCGTGACGAAGATTGGAAAAAAAGTCTCCATCGTCTTATTCAAATCAGTCAATGATTTCCGTCCGTGAAAAAACCGTTGTGCCTACTATTAAACGGGTGAGAATAGCCTACCCCTTTTGTAATATTCTTTTGCGTACCTCTATTAGTGCCCGCGCAATCTCTGAAAGCACTCATGTGTGCAACCCTTCAAAACCATTGATTGATTCAGATCAGTCATGTTTCACTCCGATCTTTCATACAATGGATCTTGAGATCATGTTGCACCTATCAGATGGTCAACATTTTATCCCACATGTCACAAAATCCTCAAAAAATGTCTTTTAAATCACGTTTGAGTGTGGCGTGTCCCATACAATTCAAAGGGCATTTTTTGGGGATTTGTGACATTTGGAATAAAAATAAATGATTGTTTGATGTGTGCAACATGATCTCAAGATCCTTTGTGTGGAAGATCGAGTAAAATACGATCTCCATCTTCTGATCCGAAGCAATCAATGGTTTTAACCGATCTCCATCTTCTGATCCGAAGCAATCAATGGTTTTGAAGGGGTTTCTCCGATGTGGGCACTTTCATAGAGTGGGTCGGCACTAATAGAGGTACCATATTCTTCTGGTTACCCATTGTTTACACCCCATTAAATTGTGACCTCTCCCCATTTCATCTGGCGAGCATGAATTGAACGCTTTGAAATAGAGGATGCTGATCAAGGGTCAAAATTTCGGCTGAAATTATTGGTTTTGGTCCCCACCAAAACGATAATTTAGGACTGAAATTTCGGTCATTAAATGTATGGGGTTGAAATTATTGGCCGAAATTTCGGTTTCGGTCCCATCTGAAACTGAAACGAAAACCGAAATTTTGATCCTTGATGGAGATCCTTTTTCCTCTCAACCTTCTACATAATGGATCTTGAGATCATAGTCGTATGATGTGAAAATTAGTTTCTAATTTTGTGTGACACACATCCCCACACCCAAAAAGTAACTTTAGAATTGGGTGGCACACATTTCGCTCAAATATGATTAGGTACCTCTATTTGTGCCAATGCATTCTTTGAAAGCGCTCACGTTTTAGACCCCTTGAAAACCATTGATTGTGTCGGATTAGATGATGGAGCTTGTGTTTCACCCCGATATTTTATACGATAGATCTTGAAATCACTACGATCTATCAGACGGTCAATTTTTTATTCCATGTTCACAAATCCTTAAAAAATTGCCTTAAATGCACGTTTGAACGTGACGTGTGCCATATAATTGAAGTGCCATTTTTAAGAAATGTTGACAAGTGCAATAGGTTGCGCCATTAGGTGCTATGTGCATATGCACAATGTCGATTATTGACCACGAAAAATAAAAAAAAATAGTTGTTTTTATGCCGTTGTTACTACCACATCGCCTTATGTTACAGCCATCTCACTTTGACAAAGAAAAAAAAATCCGTTGACAATTTTAACTCGTGATAGAAATCATTTGGGCGAAACATGATAACCTTCATAGATTCATCACATAAGTTAGATCCATTAAGTAAAAAGAGTGCCACATCTCAATAATAATGATTAGTACATTTTAATGTGTGTGTACTAATATAACATACTATACAAATTTCACTTTGAGTATTAGTATGTCTCCTGAATTCGTCTATTTCTCTTCTCGTCAATGAGCCCCGAGATGCGATACCCATCGCCCGAAATGTCTCTTCTCGAGTGCTATTTCAAACTATGATCGTCATATTGGATAGATATCTAAAAATTAAGTTCAATCCACGTGCATGATTAATAGTATATTTTATATAAAAATAAAAATAGTTTGTCTCAATTTTTTATGCCTAAAATGCCATTAACTTATATTTTATAGCCAAGTCCCGAAAATAGAGTTAAAATAAAAATAGAATCTTATCTTTAAATAAGTTCAGTAGAACAAAAGTCAGCTCTCGATCATGTTCTCTGCAGACCGCCCAATCTGAAACCCTAGGGTTAAAAACAGAAATAATCTATTTCCAAAATCCAAAACCTCAAATATATAGTTGAACGAAGAACACACGGCAGATCTCATCGATCCCAGGGACAAAACCAAATCAACAACAGGGGCTACGTAGATGCAGATCTACTACATCTGATGCGAAAGGTGTGTTCTTTTCTCTACTTTGATCATGATTACCAAAAAATAAAACAATATTATTATAATTATTTCTTCTTTGGTTCTTCTTCCTCCAAGATTTTGTCCGAAATCCAATCAGATATATTGAGCGGTTCATTTTATTGTTTTAAAGATTTGATTTTTATGATCCTCTCTCTTCTGGCTGGTTGGCTAGTTGGTGTGGATTCTGTTATCGAGGGCCTTTCATTACCTTTGCGTGTGCTCGAAGCGATTAATTTTTTGCATATTTTTTAATCTTTATCGTCGGTTGGTGGCGATGTTTGGATTTAGATCCTGTATATAAGTTCTAGATCTCGATCGGTTTCTCATGCTTTTGTTATTCGGATTTCTGAAGGAAAGAGGAGTTTTTTAGGGTTTGAGTTTTTTGTTTTTTTTGTAAAAATCATCGATCGGCCGTTATTTTATTATCAAATTTTTTTGGCAAATGAGCTGATTTAAAGAGTATTTGGATGAATTTATTTGATTAAATGATTATGTTGGCGAAATTATTGCAGGTAGCTTGTTGGAAAAGAGACCTGAACAATGGCTAAGGAATCTTCTAATGGAGATCATGTAGCAAAGCCGCCTCCGGCTCCATCTCCTTTAAGAAATTCCAAATTTTTTCAGGTAATGCATTCGATTTTCTCCAGATCGCCTTTGTGATGGTGTAGATTATATGGAGATTTATATATATGTTATCTTAATAATCCTAAAGTGCATCTGATTCTGGAATACTGAGTGGAGACAATGCCAGGTTCCAAATCATGATTCGTTTCCCCCCCCCCCCCCCAAAAAAAAATAATATATATATATATATATACATTGGTTATATGTTTATGAGAATACGTGAAAACTCAGAACATAGAATTGTATCACACTAATCACTTAAAAATAAACAAAGAAATATGTTGAATTTGGTTGACAATGTGAAAGCTTGGGGGTGTTTGGTTGTACCCTCAATTCATGCTCCAGCGCGAGCAGTAATGAGTTAAATTTATGTGTCTGTAGAATTTATCCATTTCTTACAGGGGGATATGGGATCAAGTTTTTTAATCCCAGTGCTGGTATTGTTCTTAGCTGGTACTGCTACAGTACCATTTGTACTCTGCTATAAACCCTTTCAGGGTTTATACTGGCCTGCATTAATCCTTTTGGGGTTTATATACCCCTGGTCCAGTAGAGAAATGTACCAGGTGATACAATCCAGTACCAATTGATATTCAAACCCATGGATGGGGGATACATATTAAATGATTGTCTGGCAGCACTTTAAACATGCCAGTGGTGCATGAATGAGGTAGTCAGGTAGGATGAATATCTTTCCATCTACAAATTCACAGCCATCCCTACAGTTCGTTAAGATCTCAGCGCGAATAAATAATGTAGGACCATTTATTTCTTCTACTGGACAAATATTACATGTAATTCTCATTCTTCTGCTGCCAACTATGCCTGGACAAAGGATTGCCTGTAACTTTCATTCTTCTACTACCTTCCATGCATCTACCACCCAGTGAGTCATAAGATCTTTGACGCTCTTTATAAATAATGTCTGAAAATTTCTCCTCTATTAGTGCCAGTTTTAGCAATTTATGATTGTTATTATAATTTTTATATCGATTAATGGTCTATCACCAACTTTAATAGATTATAACCATTGACATCGACCTCTCACAATCAGAGGCTGATTCTTACAGATGTCAAGAGCCCTGCTAGCTGTAAATGTCAGATGCTGACATGTATAACCTATAAAAGGCCAGTGGTTTGTAAAAAAAAATATGATAATGCGATTGATGGGATCTGGACTCTTTTTATACTTATAAATATAATTTTATTACAGAAGCATTTTGATTATTATTATCCAAATGCTGCATTTCTCTCATTGGTCCCTTCCTGCAAATTCATTTTTTTTGTGAATTATGAAGGACCCATTTTAACATCCTTTAATTACTTTTATTTAATTTTTGTAGTATATGTTTCCAAGCTAGTGTTTTTCAAGCCAAGAACATAAAATCTTATCCTCTATGGCATCATGGTTTGTTTATATATCATATCCTCCATTTTCATCCTGGTTTTTCTATCAACACTGTCAAATTTAAAGCGTCGATCATGTGAATTTATGTTCTGCTGGAAATTACACCCTGTGGGTTCTCATCTTTTGCGAATCAGTTGATTCCTGAAAATTCTTCATTTTTTTAGAACCCATTGCTCAGAATTGGATCATAATTTTTACCATGCAACATCCAATTCTGCAATGAGAATTATAAATCTAGAAAATGTGTTACTATATATAGTTTCTTCCTGTGGCTATGTGGTCTATTTGTTTCACAAATGACTACAGACGATACATATGTCATGCTCTAAATTTTCGACAACTATATGTTAAGATGAGTACAAGTTTTAAGCATCGTTTAGAGAAGTTTTGAGTTTTACAAAGTTTTTGACAAGAAGAGCTATTTAATCAATGCATTTGATTTTTCCACTGTATCTGAATCAGCTTTCTGCTCTTTGTAACAGTCCAATATGCGGATTTTGATTTCGGGGGGAGCTGGATTCATTGGCTCTCATCTAGTGGACAAATTGATGGAAAACGAAAAAAATGAGGTACCCTTCTTTTTCATCTCATATGCGTACATTTTATATATATATATATATATATATTATTTTTATTGACTTTAGGTTTTGGAAGTTGGGAGTCCTTACAGTCATAATCTGATTGATAATGAACTTGAACCTGTATAACAATAGTTGTCTATACATTTATAAAACACGGACTCTCAAGTTATTTAAGTTATGAATATGTGTACGTATATCTCTCTCTAATGAAAGAAAGGTCATGCTTCTACATTAAATATTCCATTCATCCCTATTCTTTTTTTTATCAATAATAATGTCTGGTCCAATGGAACTAGAATTTTTTGTTAATCTTTCAAGATAAGCCACATGGAAACTTTTGTTAGTCAATCCATAAATTCTTTAAATCTATAGAGCCAAATTTGTTAAAAACTCAAAGCTTCGCAGAATTTATATGGTCCAGAATGATATTAATTTGAATTCAATGTTTGTACTTGTTTTCATCCTAATCTATATTCGAGTACATAATTCTGACTAATTGTGTCACTGGAGGATTCTTGTAGTTACTATGTAGGTCGAAGTCAATAAACTGATTAGCAGGATTGTTTTAATTTTTTTTAGGTGAATAGGTTTCTTTCAAACTCTGTTCTGTTAGCTCCTACATGCATTTATTATGAATCCGTGATTTTTTTAAGGAAGCAAAAGGTATTTTTCAGGGAAAAGTACTGTTGGATCTGTTTTGCTGATCCTTATGTTCCATTGGTGAATGTAAGGAATTGCCAAATTCCACTCCAAGAAGGAAATGTACCATTTTATATTTGAATGTCCGCATATGCGTGTTTGACATGGTTTTTGCTGCTCAGGTAATTGTTGCTGATAATTTTTTCACTGGTTCGAAGGACAACCTCAGAAAATGGATTGGTCACCCAAGATTTGAGCTCATTCGTCATGGTATTTTCTTCAAGGAATTTCTTTTCTTATGAGTCGGCAGAAATTAATTATCTACCTTGTTAAGAATAGGCTTCCATTTCTAATTTCTGATGGCCTGCAGCAGAGCTCATTTATCACGTGCTTCTTTTGCCATTTTTCTGATACAGCAATACGATGCAGTTGTCTATAATCATTTGCAATAGTATCAATTTCATTTTAGGTACTTCGAATTAAGACCTATCTAACACTCCCTATGTTACTTTGTTCTCGAGGAACGTGACTAATTGAGTGTTAGAAGATCATTACGAAAGTGCTTTTCTTCACTCAATCTTATCAAAAGCTCACTGACAAGGATTTTGGGGCCTTGAAATCCGTAGAAGTGTGCTTTTGATGAGATTTGGTGACTAAGAGGCACTTCAGGACCTTTAAAACCTAATGATGCCTCTGAGGAGAGTCAATCATGTAGGAAAACTGAACCATTATGGCAAGGAAAATTTGATTCAAAGGGAGAGGAAGAGGCAGAAATTGGAACAAAAATCTCATTTGATTATTCGATCCAATATTGGGCTAAATTTAGGCATGCTTTAGACAATATGATAAGTTGATAACCTTTACTACATTATATGTGTTCTTTTTTTTAACAATCATCATAAGTTGTATGTAAATTATAAATTTAATGGAAAACTTATCCCACTTGGCCGAATCTCTGGCAAGTGACAAGTGAGGTTGAGGCCTACCTTATTAATTGAAGATTTCCCCCAGTTGTAAAGTTAATTATTAAAATCTCTCATTTTTTCTATGTGAGAGATATGTCTTTCCTTATTAGTAATTTTATTGTTACTTTTAGAAAATGATACTTTGACCACAAATCGATGGGACGAGGCAACAATGATCATGATGATACAAGAAATGCTAATTCACTAATTTGTGAGCATGTTGATGCTGCTGAAAGTGAAAATGCATGTTCATCTTGGTGTATTTGTTGAGCCACTTAAATAATATTTCCATATAGGATCACAGCCAATTTAATAATCATACTGTAGATGAGCTGCTAGAATAGTTTGGTTGTTAACTAGGCAACTTCAGTTTGTGTTATGTAATGTGGTATGTCCTAAAAAATATTATTCCTAAGTCCTGTTGTTTTTTCTCTTTGAGCATCGAATGGCCATAGTGTTCATTTGTTTATATTGAAACCAAAGGAACTTTCTAAAAGCCAATATTTTATTTCTTTTATAACCTCTTTTGTAAAAGTAGGAAGCATGACTTGTTTTAATACATTACATGTTATGCATTATCCGAGTATGTTCACTCCAATGAGAATACTAAAAGAATGGATGCAAAGTTGGTAAATCTATTAACAGTGTGCCCATCTAGATTAGAAAAATGCAAAGTTGGCAAATCTATTAACAGTGTGCCAAACTAGTAGACGCATTGAGTCATTTCTGAGTTTTAGATGTATGCGCTAACTGCATGTGTCTCAATCAATTAGTAGGTGCTAATTACATGTGACTCCTAAGTTCTAACTCTGCCTCAATTCCTGACACTGAGCTTCAGAAATTTGATGTGGTGGAATGACTTGGCATTATACTAATTTTAGAAATTGGTGTTATGATATTAGATGAGATCAGAGTCGGTTGGTTAGGATACTCGGCTCTCACCCAAGAGACCCAGGTTCAAGTCCTGGCAATGGAAAATTATTTCAGTTTGGCCAAATTTGACTAGCAAAAAATATCACCAAGACTTGTTTATGTTGTACTGGACTCGAGGACTTGGTTTAATTATTGAGGAAAAGTGTTTTAAAAGGTTGTTGGATAATATTATTTTACGGCACACAGGAGTAGATTAAGGCTGGCAGCACATACCTGAACTGCTTTATCTCTTGTTTTTTATTTTTTTTGCTCATGTAATTGTGTTCTCATTTATGGAAATTAATTTTATCTTAAGGCCCTATTCAGGTGATCTTGTTTCTTTCCCAGAAAATGCACAAAATATGAGCATCCCATTTTTTGTCAGAAAGTGGCTTAATCACAGATTCCTTACTTGAAAAAATATGTTTTTGAGTTACCTAGAAAATTCCTTTGTGAGCATAAAAACATTTTCCTTTGCTTTTGAGTTACACATAAAGTGGTCCACTTTCTAAAGAAAAAGTCTTGTCCGACATGGGGCTCACATGAACTTAAAAATGGAGGAAAGTGACTTTCAATGAAGGGAAACCCACTTTCCGCGGAAAATTCCCAGAATTTGGCACTTTCTCCGCTGCCGAACGAGGCCTAAGAGTCTTGACCAACCTGTAACCACAAGAGTAATATTTTTCTTTGATGTTTTGAGTAATTTCTTTGGATCATGATCTTTTTTTTTTTCTTCAAACATGCCTATTAGACACCAACTCATGTATCTATTAATATCTTAAAATACATTTTTGTGCAGACGTGACAGAGCCGCTTTTAGTAGAGGTTGATCAGATATATCATCTTGCTTGCCCTGCTTCTCCAATTTTCTACAAACACAACCCTGTGAAGGTGCATAGCTAACATTTTTCTCTTGTAAATGAACTTTTTTGTCCCTAAACTGGAACATACTCTTTCTAGTAATCATAGAGGTATTATTTGGTACCACGCTATCTGTGTCATTACATTGTCCCTATTTCTACAACTAATCAGATCTTATTTTCCGACAGTACACGTACGAGTCATTGAGTCATTTACTTTTTCCATGCTAGTCATGGGAGTTAGCATGTTCCACGTGTTTACCTAGGTACCTTAGAGACATGTCTTTAGGAGGACAGTACCATGAGGCATACATGTGGCAGCTTCCAACAAATAAATATGTACTTTCACAATTCAGGATTTGGAGATTAGAAATATGAGAACCTACCAGCAGGACAGCTGTTTTTGTAGGTGCTAGAATCCCTGCTAACCCTTTCCTTTCTCTTTTGTGTTGAAGGCTGATATGTTTTGCTCTCATTACCAATTCCCCAGCCTTTCTTTTGCTGCCAAGATCTAGTGTGAGAAGCTAAAAAACAAGAGTATTGGCAGGTAAAATTGATGCGGGATAAATCGCACGCTAACCCTAAAATAGCATAAATCCTGCATGATAGGAGTTAGGGTTCTCAATCTTCAATTAAAAAAATAAAAATAAATAAAGAGAGGAATAAGGTAGAAGATCTTCGGATTCCCTCCAAAGAGGCTTGTCGGCTTCGCACCAATGATAGATTTGAAGAAGCACTCCTCAAAGGCGAAAACTCTTCGCAATTTTTCTATGAAAAATTTACTCTTTTACAAGATGCACAAAAGCAACCTTAATTTCATCATTCATCAACTTTTCAAATAAAGTTTTTATATGCCTTTATATAGGCTTAAAAATATCCTAACTAAACATAAAGTTCGAAATAAGAAAGTTCTAAAACAATTAAAACTCTAAATGATAAGTTTTTGCATAAATTCGTGTAGCCGCCAATTTGCGGACGGCTTTCACGGACGTCCGTCATATGACCACTGATGTCCGTGGGCACGGATGTCCTTGCCTTAATTTCCAGAACACCCTTATTTTCATGGACGCCCGTTCTGAAGCCACAAACGTCTATCGTATAACGACGACTCTTTCACGGGCCGTTTGAATCCTCTGTACATCTATTGAAGGCAATCTGCTCTGTTATACCAGTCACTGCTTGTTTACTCTGCCCTTCTCTCAAGTTTCTTGGGAAATGACCATCTTCTCTGAAATGGTTGTTCTTATAGAGATTTATTTACCTAATTTCTTGTACTTGCTAATGTTTACTGAACTTGGGAGATGGTCTGATTGGGAAAGTATTATATTTAACAGACGATAAAGACAAATGTAATTGGCACTTTAAATATGTTGGGACTTGCAAAGCGAGTTGGAGCAAGGTTAGAGTGTTTGATTTTTTCCATCTTTAATTTGGTTTTTGTGTTATAATGAATGTATATGCTTATTCTTTATTGTGTAACTTAAAAATTTCAACAGAATTTTGTTGACATCAACTTCTGAGGTGTATGGGGATCCTCTCGAGCATCCTCAAAAAGAGGAGTATTGGGGAAATGTCAACCCAATTGGTATGTTCACATTTCCTTTTTCGTAAGTACTTTCTGGTTATTATTCAGCGTGGATAGTTTTGTTGATTCTACAAAGTTAAGTATAATTTTTTTTTATGAATACTTGTATGCAAGGAAGCATTTTTTTTTCTTTTCTTTTGATCTCTATGAGTTTTAGTTATTATCTCAGAACTTTATATAATAATATTAAAATTTAGGTTCTTGTTTGCTATAATATTTAGCATCATTGGTGGGATTTTTTAAGGTTGTTAATAAATACTGTTTTTGTCTAAAAAGTCTAAAAGGATAATTTTGGTAAAAATTGGAAACTTAGATCAAATTTTAGTATAAATTAGATAACCATTAGAAAGAAGAATAATAAACATGTACCTCGTAACTGAACTTTGAGAATGCTTTCTGCGCTATTTGACAATAGCACTTTATTTCTCAAAAGATCTGCCATATCATTATCTTTTGTTGGTCATGTGGCTGTCAGAGAAAACTTCATCTTTTTCTTTTGTTTTTGTTTCTTATATGTTTTAAAGTTGTGTATTCTGACATGTTTGAAATGCTTCCTATATTTTTCAGTATATGTTACTCATATATAGATTATAGATAATTATTTAGCTGTCAGAGAAAACTGTTCTGTCATAAAGGATATTGCATGTTTTGCAGGAGTCAGGAGTTGCTATGATGAGGGGAAGCGTGTCGCAGAGACATTGATGTTTGATTATCACAGGCAACATGGCATAGGTAAAGAAGTGTATACCTTGACCTGGTTTCCTGAACATAAATTTTTCTAGTTTTGTGGTGTCCGTAAGAAGACCTTTCTCTGGGATTAAATCATAAAATCAGTCAGTCCTGAGTCCTCAAAAAGATCAGCAATGACATATTTAGTGGCAAAAGTATTCCAATTTGAGTTACGGCCATTTACCTCAGGCATGAGTTTCAAACTCAGGTGTAACTGACCATATGGGTCCTTTTCTTTATTGTATGACGACATGGTTCCCTTTCTGTGAAAGCTACAAAGAAAACCTGACATTTACTCACAGTTATGTTATTTTGGATGTGGATTTCTTACTGCAACAGAAATTCGCATTGCAAGGATTTTCAATACCTTTGGGCCCGGCATGAATATTGATGATGGGCGTGTTGTCAGCAATTTCATAGCTCAAGCACTCCGGTAATATCTAGCTTCTTCTTTATCTAGCTTCTTCTTAATGGATTTCCATTATGTTATCATTCTTTTCCATCGATTTAATTTATTGGCCTTGCTACAATAGCTATAAGATGAAATACTCTCCATTCTCTTTTAACTCCATGTTCCTGTTTGTTCCTCTATTCTGATTTCATCCAGCGGCGAATCATTGACAGTTCAAGCTCCAGGGACGCAAACCCGAAGTTTCTGTTATGTTTCCGACATGGTATGTACTAGTTGCGTTCTTCCTTCCGCTGTTTCAGGATTGCAGTACATGTAGAAGTGTATAAGTTGCCTTTCTCTGACCTTTATTGTTAAACATCAAAGGTTGATGGCCTTATACGACTCATGGAAGGAGATCACACCGGGCCGATTAACGTTGGAAACCCAGGTTTTTTTTTGGTCTCTACTTAATAATTTTGTTCAGGCCCGGATGGTATAATTTTCATGCTTCTAAACTAGGTACCTTGATTATATTGTAGGTGAATTTACAATGATGGAACTTGCTGAAACTGTGAAGGAGGTCAGTTATATGTTCGCTGCTTTTCTT
This sequence comes from Chloranthus sessilifolius, assembly GCA_021018995.1. Lineage (NCBI taxonomy): Eukaryota > Viridiplantae > Streptophyta > Magnoliopsida > Chloranthales > Chloranthaceae > Chloranthus > Chloranthus sessilifolius. The sequence continues at coordinate 159,687,198 of CM037585.1, forward strand.
TTTTGCCAAACACACATCAGCTATTTCTTCATGAGCTGTCTTTGTGGGCATGTGCCAGTGAAGAACACATTGGTGAACCGTTAATTCCATGGCCATGAATATAATTACTCTGGTTATGGAAAGGAACTGGTTCTCAGTCAATTAGTGAGCGGTAGTGCATTTGTTCTCCATCTTCGCAGTGGAAACTGAGGATGATGTGAGGTTTGAGATGAATCAGTCCTGCCTTTCGGCCATTGGAATTCTTTTGGAGAGATATATTTGAAGTATGTTGATTGCTGGGCCAATTGGAGCCTAGAGAATCTGACAAGGTAGGAGAGAAAAAAGGATTGAACTGAAAATATTTTCATGAGATTTCCATTTTCCTGGAGAGACAGATAACATATCCCGGCCCAGTGGCATGGCAGAGTGGCATCTTGATACCACCAGGAACAGGAAAAAAAATCCTAAGGAATAAAAAAATGCTAAAATGGGAGGGGCTGCACTAGTGCATGTGGTCAAAGATCCAGATCCCTCCAATAGATACCTCAACCTATGGATAGGCCGATGAACCATGTTCCACTGATTGGATTATCCTGATTTGCAAATCAATGGATGTTTTGTGGGTTGTTCCCAATACCTAATTTACCATCCAAAAATAGGCAATTTATCGGATGGTTAGGAACATCGCTTGGTGCAACTTCTGGAATTTGGCCATTTTGATGACCCATTAAATGTGTCCAACCATATGTGCAAGTATGGTCTATCAATGGGGGAAATTAGGTGTAGAGGAATGTTTCTATGGAAATCTCACCAGAATACTATTCTCACTGGTGATCCCCCCAAGGCAACATACAGGCACAAAAGCTGCATTTCCTCTGTGATGGGACCACCATTGGCTCAACACTAGATGTCTACACTTCACTTCACTACTGTTGAATGTGATGGTGTTTGCTGCCATAGAGCCATTGCTGTTGAATTAGATTATAGTTATAGAATTTGTTGTCGTATAGAGGCTATTTATAACCTCATAAAGTACAAAACATATCCATGTAAAAATAAGCCAAAATGATATATAAAACCTTCTAGTAACACCTAGTTTTTTTTTTTGTTTTTTTTATTTATGGACATTGATTGGATCGATCAGTGAAAGAAAAAATAACTGATAGTATGATGTAAACTGCAGCTGATTGATCCTCAATACCGTTGAAGATAGTTGAAAACACACCGGATGATCCACGGCAGAGGAAGCCAGATATCACCAAGGCAAAGGAATTACTTGGATGGGAGCCCAAGGTCAAGTTAGGCCTGCCCCTCATGGAAGAAGATTTCCGGCTACGGCTCGGTGTTCCCAAAAATTGAGATTGAAGTTCTGAAGATAAGACAAGACGGATCATGCTATCTACATTTATATGCATTTCCTTTTCTTATTATAATAATAAACAGTCTTTACTAGTTTATGGTTATGGATTTTCTATAATATGAATTTTGTTCAGAACAGTTTATGGTTATGGATTTTCTATAATATGAATTTTGTTCAGAACTTTTAAATGTAATGGTTTTGGGGGACCATTGTTCTTTATTAAATTAACGCCCCTGCATTGTGATATGAATATATAAATAATAATAGATTTAGATATTTTTCTTGCTCAAATTTGAATTGTGTTTCAATTGATACATTCGTAGAAGCTCTAATCTCTTCTGCATCTACAAGTTGAAGCATGCTAATGTTGAGAAAGTGGAATTGAGACCACCCCTTTGCACCCTTTGCTATTTTCCCAGGGAGTGAAGAATCTGACTAATTCCATGGTCTTTCGGAGATTTCTGGATCTAATACAACCCAAGTTTATAATCACGGATCCACTGATGGGGTACTGGTGCTGGTCCACGTTGGTAATGTTGATTGGTATAAATTGTATAAATTGCTCTATACAGGCTCCATATGGTACCGGAATATACCGGCCCCAATTTTCCGGTATCCGCCGAGATTTTAATCCATATAGGATTTGCTTGACTGGGTGATTTCTGTACTCGATAATGTGAACTTTGAATTTTGTTTTGATCACCCTGGTTTTGTTCTCTTTTTGTTAATTTTGATGTTTGGGGAAAGATACAAGAAATCACTCCGGCTGTCATATACTCAGCTCTAGGCCGGGCTCGGGCTGGATTGCGGGCCAAATATTTATTTGTCTAATTTTCTAAAAAACTATTTAAAAAATCTTATATTAAATATAGTTTTAAGAGTTCATGCGTTATAAAAATACTCTCATATGTCAAACATAGATGTAAGAAGATTGTGGCATTGCAATCATTTATTAGGCATTTACATAAATATAAAAGATTATATATATATATATATATGGAAAAGGCTTCCGTCCTCCCATGGAGGACCGTCCTCCAAGCTTTCACGTGGAGCTTCACGTGGCACCCAAAATATTGTTTCGATGCCACGTTGAGCTCGGGTGCATTGCTTAGATCATCTTTGAACAAAAAAAAAAATTGAAAACTCATCTCCACCGTCTGTTTTTTGAACCGTGAAATGTGGACCAATGAAACCCGTCAAACTTTGACTTGTAGGTTTAAAAAGTTTTTTTCGATTTTTTTTTTTTAATATTGATCTATACCGTTCACTTGTGCTCCACGTGGCACCCAAGCACTATTTTAGATGCCATGTGGAGCTCCACGTGTATCTTGGAGGACGGTCACCGTCCTCCAATGGAGGACCTAGCCGGCTCCCTCTATATATATATATATACCTGAGAATTGGCGGGCCGGGCCAGACTGTTGAGCTCTAATCCAAACCCAACTCGTTCCAGGCTGGGTCAATATGGCAAGAAGCCCTACTTTTGGGCCGTGTCTGGGCCAGGTTGTTGTTATGCCCGGCCCTAGTTGTTGGGGATATTTTGTTGCAAGGTGATTTGCGAGACAATGAGAGAAACAACTTGGCGGAGTTGTTGGGTTGCTTCACAAAGCTCCTTTGGAGCAATCTCAAAGATGACCATATATATTTGGGATTCCTGCAAGAATTGGATTATGGAAATCAAAACTCTCACGAGGAGTTGGATGACCATATATATTTGGGATTCCTTCAGACTGCAAGAAATGCCATCTTAGCTCTCTGAATTGAAGGCCATGATCGAAGGTGAAAAAAATTGGCTTGAAAATCAATCTATGTCATGTTATTTAATGGCCATCCCCTGATTTTACTTGACAGCATTGAGTTATATGGCTAGAGATCTTGTGCCAACTTTTTGCACCGGAGATCTTTTGAAACAATCCGGATTTTCTTAATTAATTCTATTCAATGATGTTAGATGATGTTTTGAATTGTGCGCGGTGTTAGCGAAACCTATCTCTTTCTTAGAGATCCCAACGAATTTATGTAGCTGTCACATCCTCTTTTTCTCTCAACTTGTCTCTCCCGACTCTCTCTAGCCTCTCCCCTCAAAACACTTGTGTATCCTTTCGCCTACCCACTGTAGAGCCACCACAACCTCTTTCAAGCAACAAGATTGAAGAAGGCGAGGAAGAAGGAAGGATAAGAAAGTTTGGAGAAAGCCGCGTCGACATCCGGTCCGAGCTTTTCAACTTTCTGTTCACGCTTCAATAACTAAGTACCCATCAATTCCCTCTGTTCTTCTTAGATTCCGTCGCGTAGGATGCGTTCGATCGCACATTGACGGGTTAAATTAAATAAACACGCTTATTTTATTTTAAATTTGAAAATTTCTATATATGTTGTATTTTATTAAAACAGCCCTTCAGCTGCCTGCGGCGAACCACCAACCGGTTGGTGTCGAAAATTTGCAAAGAGGCCCAGCCCTACCCAAGCCCCAACTTTCATGGAGGGCTCGAATCCAAATATATTATGCTGGACCCTAAAATTGGTTGGGCTATACACAGACAGTTAAGCCTTGAAGTGTGCCTGAAAAATTCAACCACGATTAGTTGAAATAGTCATTCCTGACAGTTTACGATCAATCATGGAAATCATGATCGATCGCAACCTTTTTCTCTGAAATCGCAACCCGAAGTCAATTCACCTAAAATCGTGGTACCTTACAATCAATCGTGACCCCTTTGTGCTTCAGCCACGATAAATTGTAACCTCTTTTGTTTCACTCACGATCAATCGTGACTTCTTTTCGTGAAATCGTGATCCCCGATTGGTCATGATAAATTTAATTTTAAATCATCACATCTTTTTACATAGTAGTCAGATTATTACATATTATATATCAATTTTCACCGTCTCGACGCGGTCTTTACAATGACATAGAAACTTTATGATTTTGACCTGATCTGTGAAGTGAAAACCTGAACCTTTCATTTTTTTGATCACACTTACATTAGAATTGCACTTAGTATATATTCATACTGGTATGCTATATATACAGTGGCAGGCCATAATTTTTCTGATGGGGGATCCTTTACAGTCATAATATAGTAATAATTTTGTCACACTCGCTTTTATCAAACCCAATCACAAAATTGAAAATAATAATAATAATTAAACAACTCTGAAAAATAAGTAATTCCTACTAAAAAGTTAATGATTATGAAAATAAATTCGGGTTTTTATTTTTTACTAAAAAATAATAATTATAATATACATTTGACTTCAGCGAAAATTTGACGATAATCTGAGATCTTAGCATTGGCAATCAGTGAGTGAATGAGATTTCATAGAAAGAGATGGATGACTAAGATTTGAGAGAGAGAGAAGACAGAGAGGCGTTAGTACTTGAGAGTGGGGGGAGAGAGACTCTTGAGAGAGAGAGAGAGAGAGAGAGAGAGATGGAGATTACAGAGTGGTTGGGCTTGGGGAACAGAGAGAGAATTTTAGGATGGGATTTGGAGAGGGAGAGAGAGATTGGAGAGTGGTTAGGCTTAGGGAACCGAGAGAAAATTTTGGGATGATATTTAGAGAGAGAGAGAGAGAGAAATAAAAATAAAAATTGAGAGTCTATTTCTGTTAAAAAAATTAGTAGATAAAAAAGTAAGTTTTTAAAATATCTTAACAAGTTTTGGGATTTGAGAGATTTTTATTAAAAGATTTTGCTTCTAAAAAAATGGAACTTAAAAGACTTAAAAAAAAAAAAGCTTGCGATGGGAGATCCCGGGCTCTCCCATTGAACAACGTGGCTCCACCACTGCATATATATATATATATATATATATATATATAATGTAATTTTAAATTCAATCCATCTATTAAGAAAATATAAAGATATTTTTATCACTAGTATATTGTACAAGTTATGAATATACAAGATCATATAGGCAAGTGTGTGAGATCAATGCCTACGCTTGAGTGTAGTGATTCGCTGAAATGATATTAAAGCGAAGATTACACCGTATTCGTATGCTTCACAACTCATGGTGGTATGAGACATCATGACGAGTATGGTGGGTGTGAATTCATTGTAACCTCGTATACGGTAATCATATCACCCTGAATTTGAAATATGATAGATTAAGTTAAATAGTAAGATATGACACTCGACCTTTAGGCGCTAGTTATGGTGGGGTTCCTTTCACGATTATATGAAACTCGAAATCTCGGTATCCATGTACGGATACAATACCTCTATGGTAATATGAAGTGTCACACGAAGTATATCCAGGTTACTACGGAACTCATCCCTTAAAAAATATGATTGGTGAAGCTTATCGCACCATAACTTATTTTAGATTCAAGTTGTATGATTATGATAAGGAAGAGTATGTCAGATAAGATGAGATACAAATATAATAAGATATCACTGTATAGATCAATATATGATTAAGAAACTAAGCATATACGTGTTATTCTTTATGTAGTCACCGTAAGGACCACAACGTCTACAATCAAGACGGGTCTCTGAGAAGAAATTATAAGTATGATATAAAGTATGTGTTCTCGCCTTTAGAGACCGTACACTTTTGGCCAGTCACCCTACAGATTAGATGGGGTGTATGAGTATGATATGTTATGATATGTATGACGTTATATTATAATGGTAAACAATTATGGTGACACTTGCATGGTAGGTTCGAGCAACAACTCTGACACAAGTTGTATTAGGATTATGAGTATGTAGGTACGCCCATGCGATGTACAGAGACACATGTGGCGTGATAATAATAAGTTATATTGTGTTTATGAAGTATAATAAGATACGTTAGGACTTGAGTGTGTTTAGATCATGGTCTTGCATTTATGGTATAATATGAACTCTACGATATATAAGAATTATTTATTTATTTCTTTTAGTTATATTGTTATACTATTATTATGACTCACGAGATGCACCAACAATGCACATGAGAAGAGTAGGGTGGATTGGTGGTATATCCACTGAGTTGTACGTTGTTTAGCAACTCAGCCATCGCGATAGTTATTATTTCAAGTAACTATATCGACGGAGTGAACGTTGATCATTCTGATCATATTGGCACTAACTTCATTGACTCAACATAGTCATTTTCGATATTTATTTCCCTATGATTAGTAGTTATTTTATGGATTTTATTACATTTATTCACTATTTAAGATATTTATTTGTTGGATTTACGAATTTTGTGAAACTACCTAAGCGCGAGAACTTTGATTATGTATATGTCCACTTAAAGTATTTGGGATGTGTGCGAGTTATAACATGGAATTTTAAGTTCTCGAGATAGGATAAAATTCTGGGTTGTGACATCTTTAGATCATAATATTTTAATCAGACGGCTTAGATGGTGTTTCCTAGGACACATACCCTCAAAATATCTGGACTTGCTTTTAAATTAAGTGCTTGGCCCAACTTTCTGTGTGCAAGTAGTAATGGCTCCTAATTTTCAATGAAACTAGGATTTGGCCCAACCAAGTCCTTTGATTCCAACTTAGGAGTACATGTGTCCGTACCAGGTCGACCCGAGTACCCAATGCATTTAGACCTCCTAATTTGGACTAACATATTTCCGAAGGAGTTAGTATTAGCCACCTCACTATAAAAAAATAAGACTATTAGCAATAATTTTTTAGAGTAAAAAACTGTCGCTATTAACAAAATAACTATTAAGACCATTAGCGGCAATTTTTTGGTTAATAGTGGCAGTTTTTGGCTGCCGCTAATGGTCTTGTATTTTGTAGTGCTTGACTTTAGCCTTACTGAAAATGCTTGGGTCAATCTCTCTAAGTTGTCTCCGCTGGCCTTTAAAAGACCAAATATTTTGAATGCAAATTAGTGAAAGATTAAGATTTCACTTTCACTTATTTGTTTCCTATTAAATAAGAGTACCTTTAAATCCACCCACCAAATTTTTGAGTTCACCCACACTGAAACTTATAGACTGCTTTGAATCCGAAGATGCAGATTGTTTTTCATCCCAATCTTTCATATGATGCATCTTGAGATCATGCTCTTATCATCCACCGTCAGATTTTAATTTACATTGTATCTAATCCAAAAATTGATATTAACATCACGTGGAGCTCATCACGCTCAAATAAGGTCACTTTTTGGGATGTGTTACAATGGCGGAGCCACGTTATCTGATGGGAGGTTCCATAATCCCCATTCCTATATAATTTTTTTTTGGTTTTTAGGACCGATATTTTTGGGCGCAAGTTTATTCACGATAGACCCCCAACTCAAAGACCTTTCTCTCTGTTCTCTCACTCACTCACTCTCTCTCTTCCCTAACCCCATCCCTCTCTCTCTCTCTCTCCATTCCCCAAGCCCAGCCTTCTCTCTCCCTCTCTCTCTCTCTCTCTATTCCCCAAGCCCAGCCTTCTCTCTCTCCCTCTCTCTCTCTCTCTCTCTCTCTTCCCTAACCCCAACCCTCTTTCTAAGCCCAATCCTCTCTTTGTTCTCCTACTCTAGGCAGTCTGTCTCTCTCTACTCTTTTTTTTCATAAATGAAGGAAACAAATTCATTGAAAAAAAAGAAAAATAAGGATTAAAAAAATACTATATTTACAAGATAAATAAAAAAAATGAACAAGGGCCCATCCCTCCCTAAAATAAGAACATCACTAGCAACATCATCCAACTCGTGTGAGACCTAATGCAACTCTCCTTAGCCGCTCTCTCTCTCTCTCCCTCTCTCTTTCTTGGCCATCTCTTTCTCTCTCATATTCTCATTCCCTCTCTTTCTAGCCATCTCTCTCACTCTCTCTCTCTCTCTCAATAGACTTTGCCTTAAGTGCTCAAGTTCTCGATTGTCAATGCCAAGAGCTCTCAAAGACGGTCAATTTTCGATTGAATTCACAAGTTTATTATCATTATTTTTTAATTTTTTAAAATAAGAAATAGAAGTTATAATCTTTTATATATATATATATATATATATATATATATATATATATATATATATATATATATTATATAATATTTAATTTCTACCATATTGCTTAAAATCTTAAAGCCCTAATTTTTATAATATTTTATAAATATAAAAAAATTAGTGCTTTAATGCATTGGGATTGTCAAGGACCCCAACAGCAAAATTTTGGCTCCCCACTAGATGTGTACCACATGAAATAAAAAATATATCGTCTGATGACACGCCCCTAATGTCAAGATCCATTATGTGAAAGATTGAAATAGAAAAAATATGTATCGTCAGATTCAAATCAGTCAATGGATTTCAGCATTAGTCAGCTCAAAGATTCGGGGGTGGAATTAATGTACTTATTAAATAATTGCACTTCCCAAGGCTCCACCATTTGAGAAGAAGGAGATGAAAAGGAGTACTACCGGTTGCGCTGAGATAGTACCATATCCCAGCTCTTTTTGAAGATGTAAAATATTCAAAGAATTGCTTGCGACCGACATTTAAACACCAAAATGGTGTTAATATCTTACACAATTAAATTAGTCTTTTAATCTTACATCACAGTTTTGTGTTTTACTTTAACTCCATCAGTGAATTATGTCTCAGACAAAGAATCCTATGATAAATAGGAAACCATCATGTTGATGAACTCTAATTTCCGCAATTAAAAATAAGAATAGTTGGTATTAGAGTCTACAAACTGATTGTTTAAATCAAGGTATCAAAATCAGTATTGGTCTTAAATATCGATTTGTTCAAAGCCGATACGAGCCTGTATCAGTCAATATGGTATCAAATATTGGATACGAGCTACCGATATTTATAAGTGTCTACCGGATTTGTTATACCTTGGTTGAAATCTAAGGAAGTGTGATTTTTGAGTCTGTCGACTTTTAACGGGTGTATATAACGCTACCCATTTATTCTTAAGTCAAATTAATGGTGTAAAACTGTAAATGGCAGCCACGACAGTGGTCTAAAATATTTGCGACAAAAGTGCATCACGAGCGGAGCACGTGCCAATCTTTCTAAACTCTGGTGGTCTAAAATATTTACGACACAGCGAGAAGCAAGAAATTTTAAACGACCATTTTGCGCTGTGTACCGTCCATTAAGACGCGATCAACGACTGAAAAGTGCCCAAAGAATTCGACGCGGATCGAACTTTTCCGCCATCGATTAAAGATGGAATCCAACGAACGCCCTCATTTCCCGCCAAAATTCAAATCTCCAAAATCTAACTATAAAATCCCAACTCAATCAGTCTCCAAACTCCCTCAAATATCAATCCCAATCTACAAACGCTGAAAACAAACCCTAAAAATGTCTGGAAGAGGAAAAGGCGGTAAGGGGCTGGGCAAAGGAGGAGCAAAACGTCATCGAAAGGTGTTGAGAGATAACATTCAGGGCATCACAAAACCGGCGATTCGGCGACTGGCGAGAAGAGGCGGAGTAAAGCGAATCAGCGGCCTCATCTATGAAGAAACGAGAGGTGTTTTGAAGATATTCTTGGAGAATGTGATTCGAGATGCAGTTACTTATACAGAGCATGCTAGGAGAAAAACTGTGACCGCCATGGATGTCGTTTACGCTCTCAAGAGGCAGGGAAGAACCCTCTATGGCTTTGGTGGTTAATTTTTTTCTTTTGGGTTTCATTTGTTGAATTTTTTTTTTCTGTATTTTCGTCTTGAATGAATTTAGTTCAATTGTCGCTCTGCCATTTGGATGACTTGTATTGGTTGAAATTTGTGCCAGTTGGTTCTATGCGACCTGAAAGATAGATGTTTGTCGATGGTGTTATTTGAACAGTTGTGGTCAAGTACGTAAAAACCCTTTCTGCCATTGTTGCTTTTCCTAGTGGCGCTAAAAGGGCCGTCGGATGCTTGATAAATTATATAATTCATAGGGCATTTCAATCATCATATGGTAAATTGAAAACACCAGTAATTGGTGGCCGTCAACGTGTAATTTAGCTACGCCCAACACATTTAGGCCTGCGGTGCTCCCACAGGTGGAGCGACATGATCCAATTGGCCTAGGGGTTACAGTTGGCCTTTTTCAAAATTCCTTCATTCTTAGCATTGGTGCCAATTTCACTGATTTTTTCAAAAAAATTCGAACAAATCCTGAATTAGGGTTGTATAAATTAAACAAGAATTATTTGTGATTTTAAAAAATATAATTTTTATTTTATTTTATTTTCTGAATAATTCACTAAGTTGCATTTTTGATAGGAATACATTGTAAAATGTAGTATTGAAAAATTTGGTGAGCATGATTTGCACCCTTAAAAAGAGATTTTGAAGTTTGGCTATGTATTTTTTGGGCTGAATAGTCCAAACCGTACTGAACTGTATGGATATCTCACATTTAAAAAGGATACCTTGTATATCATATCCTTACAAAAATTTAGGAATTTAAAGTTGAACAAATTTGAGAATATGTTTGATATATTAAATTTGTGCATGGAAAATATTTTGTATGCTTATAGGTTGGGTCTCTCTTTCAAATCCTAAAATTTAATAACATGCATTACCGTATCAGTCCTACCAATTTCCCACTTTCATTGTTCATGATGTCAGTTAAGGGATTAGAGGGAGACAATATGATCTATAAAAAAACATACCAACAAGTAAGCATGCCATTCTATAGTCCATTGTGCTATTAGATCCATAATTCTTGTCATAGATAGTTTGTAATTATACAAATTAGGTGGGCTCATGCTCACTCCATATTTAGCATCTCTACTTCAAGGACGTGTAACAGAGGTGAATGGGAGAGGCTGCTTGGAGAAGGATGGAGAGTGGGGGAAACGGTTTGGTGTAATCACATACACCTTTATATATGTATAGCTATATGTATAATATACCTTAAAATTGTGTTATTTACTTTTCTTCCTAAAATTAAAATTTCCCAGAGAGGGGTATTAGCAAGGGAAGAAGAAAACAACACCACATACAGATTGTATATATGTATCATATATATTATTTAATTTGGATTACCTATACATAATAATTTGATATTTTTTTATTTATTGTTGTTATTATTATTTTCTATATTTGTTTTTATATATAGTCTTCTTCTTCATGGCTAAGTAGCCATTAATGGAGTTCAATGAACAAACTTTTTTTTTTTTACAAAAAGTTGAATACTCTATGATAGATGGAGGGGCACCACCTCTCAGAGCGTGTGCGTGGGTTTGGGGTGGTTCGAATTGAGTAGCTTTGGATTTGTGCGTTAGGGGGATGCGAGAAGAAGAGAGCCGGTGTGAGTGATATAAGTTGGGAGGAGCAAAGATGTGAGAGGAGGAGAGTTTGGGAGGAGAGATTTATGCAGAGAAAGAGATTCCGAGAGGGGGATATAGAGATCGCCTCTTATTGTGAAATAAGGAGTCCTTTACGGACTCTACTTGCTTGCTAAAACGATTTCCAAAATTAGAGGGATTCTACTGCCTTCATCGTGTATCCGATCATAATAGAAATTTCTAATTTAAGTGTCTAGGCCATGATATGTTGTGCACACAAGTATTGTGTCTTGGTGCTTCGCCCATCTTACACCATTAAACATGGTCAATGAAATTCAAGGTCATAACACATACATCCTCAAAAGTAAACATTAACCACTTTGATGGTATGCTATGATTACATTTATTTCTTGGGATTTGTGTTGCGGGCAATCAACATTTGGCTGTCTAATGGTGGACCTAGGATCTCAAGCTCATTTGTGAGAAAGATTGGGATGAATAATGGTCTTCTTCGTTTCGTTTCATTTCAAACAATTAACAAATTTTTACTTTGATTAAGTGAGGTGGTTGTAAGCTTGTAACATAAGGTGGCGTGTTAGTAACATTAGCCTTTATTAAAGCACCAAAGTAGAACTTCCGACTTCCTGGCCACATTATAAAATCACATGGCTGTGGCTTCCCGTACTACGTCTCTAAATCACCATGACTTAGAATCTTGGGCTGTATTTGGCATAGCTCTTTGTTCCCTTCTAAAGCCAGATATACTTGCTTTAGTAAATCTCTTCTTTTTGCTAACTCTTTGCAAAGTAAGATTTGCTTGCTTTAGTAGCTATCTCACTGTTCTTTGCTAACTCTCTGCCATAGTACTATTGGATTTGAGGCGACGTTTTGGATTTGGGTAATTATTATGTCTAGTTCCTATACGTGAAAGTCTAGAGTATGAGAATGTTGCAGTTGGCCAAAGCGATAAAATTATTTCATAAAATCGATTTATGTTTCCTTTTAGCAATCGGCAAATAGAATTTGACTTAATTTATTATTATTTATTTTTAGTTTTGTTGTATTGTCTCTAAGACATATATGCAATTACACTTGTTATAATCTATTTTAATGTTTGAAAAAGTACATAATATGGTACTTCTTATAAACATTAGTTTTACAAAATTTCTTATTAATTCAAGGATTATAGAGGCATACTATTCTACTATTATGATGTATGACAATCCAAATAATCAAGATAGTTAGAAGCCAATGACATGATTTTGAATAAATCAAACGTGTCAATAATGAGATGATTGTTGGACTACTTTGATAGATCTAATATATGTATCATATTGCTAAAAGTGGACATCAATATTGTTTTCCTATTATTTATATTATGGCAGTTGGCTCATTGAATGAGTGAAGAAAACCTGATAAATTTTTGTTGAGATGAGATCTAACATTCATGTGTTTAAATGTAATAATATATGTGCGATTTTAATTAAATTGTCAGATTTAGCTCCATGGTCATTGAGTGGTCTTGATCGATTGGGCATGACGTTGAATCATTACCAATGATCAAATTTCTATATTTTTTTGGCAACATCGAGTTATTATCAAAAGGATTGGTAAAATTATTTATAGATGTTCAAATAATTTTGATTAGATTATCATATTTAGTTGATAGAATTTTTAATTATTTGCTTTAAGGAATATGATTATTTTGTTTCAAGCATGCATGAAATTCTAATGTTTTTCATTACATGAATGTTTTATTGCATTAAGTTCATTGAAAAGTGAATTGAACAAATATATTTAAAATTATCTTAAAAAGATAATGAATTGAATTTAGATTTAAAAATTTAAATCATTTAAAGATGATTTTCCTTTAATAAAGGAAATCATGATTTCACAAGAGACATTAAAAAACAACTATAAATTTTATTGTGTGTGTTGTTTGTACGGTCTTCTAAGAGATGTTAAAAATGAATTATGAATCTCATTAAGTGTGTTGTTTGTATTAAAATAGTTGGACAAATAAAGTTACGGGTCTATTGGTAGATGTACCAATCAAAGTGTTAATACTGGTTTCGATATCAGGTATCGGTCCGTAGAGGACCGATACCTATCTAGGATTTTTTTTAAAAGAAAATTGAAAGGTATACTACTGTTGCAGACTTGCGGTTGGTATGTATCTAGGGTTAAAAAATAAAAAAATAACAAAGTAGAAAGTGAGGAAGTATATGGCTCTTGCAATTCCCATGTATCTAGGATTGTTAAAAAGAACTAGGGAGGTTACCATGTATCTAAGGATTTTTAAAAAGAAAGAGGAGGTTGCCCTTTTGTCATTTTGAACCACGTCACAAGACTCCACTTCGTGCATCCCTTCTCAAAAAACATGAATTCTAAATAAAATGGCTACCTTTGTTCACACTCACATTTTCTGAGAGCGTCTATGTCCCAGACCCATTCAAAAATGTTGAATGTTCAGCTCAGATGATGAAGATCGTATTTAACCCTGACTTTCCACAAAATGGATCTTAGGATTATGTATCACCTATCCAACGATCAATTTTTTTTTCCAATGTGTCACAGATCTCCAAAAATGCATCTTCCATCATATGGCATATATGACCCTCAAACGTGATTTTAGGTCCGTTTATTAGAGATTGGGGACACATGGAATAAAAATCTGACCGTTTGATAGATGTGTCATGATCTTAAGATCCATTCTGTGGAAGATTTATGTGAAACACGATCTCCATCATTTGATCCGAAGCAATTGACAATTTTGAAGGGGTATGAGACGTGAGCACTTTCAGAGAATGCGTGAGCTTGAATAGAGATACCCAAAATAAAAAACCCCACACATATCATCTGCAGGATGCAATTGTATGCAAGCAATCGCCAACTAGCCAAATGTTGTAACTAGTCACTCTACTGATTCATCCGGTAACCACTATTTATAATACTTTGGTTCATCCTGTGCATATGCACAATCGTACAGGATGAACCAAAGGACCAGGAGCATGAAGACTGAAGAAGACAGTGAACTATTTGTGACAGATACCTATACGTATCGGTTGGCTAAAAAATTGATACGTATAATCAATACATATTGGTATCAATCGATATTTGGTACCTTAGTATCAATAAAGATTGAGCCAAAACTTCTAAATTATCTATGGAACTTGTTTCTTTGTCAATGAATACGAAAACAAATTATATGTGGTTTAAAGTAAAAATGTATGAGGAAACATTTTATGCGTTGATAATTATAATTATGAGTAATTATAGAAAGTATTAGTTTAAAAGAAGAATCGAGATGGGTTTAAAGTCATTTACCAAAACAGTCACTTACAATGGAAATCTTACGTAATATTTATTTAATTTATTTAATATTTAGGTTCAAATGGAAGAATAAGTCGTAAATCCGTGACGGATAAAAAGGTACTATATTGATGAAAATTAAATTCTCATAAACATCCCATGAAGAGTAGTATTTTACGTATAATTGATAAAAGAGAGATTGAACATTACTTTTAATAGACGCTATAATATTATATGTTGAGATATTAAAGTTAAAGGGGCATCTCTTATAGGTATACCTACGTAAGTGTGGGAGTGGAGCCGCTTTCAATGAGATATGATTTTTTCTCGTAAGCACTTATAAAAATTAGGATACTAGCATAGAGCCTAAATGTTATAACCTATTTATTGAATAATAAATATATGAAATATGAGTGTAAAATAATTTTGAATTGTCGTATAAGATTGTCAGTTCAAGAGTTAGTTTTACTAAAGACCTTGGCAAACTTTGAGTTATTTCTACTAAAGTGAAAATTCAAGTTTGTAAGACATTTTTACTTATGCACATATTTCCGATTTTGCTCTAATTTATAACTTTTAAATAATGAGGAATTGTTGGATATTTAAAAGTTTTTAAAACTTGTCTTTTCTAAAAAAGTGTCTTTTCAAAGTTATGTGCCCTTTTAAAAGTTTCTTTCTAAAGTTGTGTCTTTTCAAAAGAAGTGTCTTTCCAAAGTAGTGTATCTTTTTCGAAGGGATGCTTGTAGCACCCTTTCATAAGAAAATGATGCATTAACATACTACTTGATTTTTTTTTAAAGGATTTAAAATTATTATTTTCCCACTACATTAGAGTCTCCTTTATCTCTGATTTTATCTTTAAAAGATTTTATTAGAGCGTTCTTACAATATTTAGTGTTCGGATAACGTGAACAGATTCACCGAATCATTTACAAGAATACACAACCGATTTGTTGTATCTCGAAACTAGTTTGCTATTAATTTATTAGTGACTACTTAAAAGATAAAAATATAGGTTTAAAGGCAAAAATATTTTGCGTGTCTCAAAATTAGTTCCTTATATTATTTCGAATCAACATTTCACATTTTTGTTAACAAGTAAATAATGCTCCCATGTATAAGATCGTAACTGTCACATATCTATTAAAGGTGCACTTTAATAGAAGGTGCGGGTGAGCTTTGAAATGGATGGAATTAATACCATCCATTCATGGGAAATGGATGGTTTAGATGCACAATGGCTTTCTCATTACTTGGCTCTAAGTCGCACCTTCTTTCTTTAGACAGGCACATATTTGGACAAAATACAGTAGCCTTTCTCGAAGCATTGCATGGATAGACTCCATCGTTGAATTGCTTTAGAATATTACGCCTGATGAATGAACATGGCGTCACGTGAGGAAAAGTCACGGTTCCTTCGCTTTCAATTTTTAACTAGGATAAATTTTCCTCGAGCGTCTTGAGGCGAGATGTGATATTTTTGTCGTCTCACTTAATTTGAGGAAGCCAAACTTATCGTGGAAAACAATTTAAAATCATGGCTAAGAGTGTTTCGACCGTTTAAATGAAGTCTCTTAACTTTGATACGATTAAATAATGGAAAGTACGAGCGGTTGATGTGATAAGAGTCATGAGACGCCAGTAGCTACACTTATATGCATTAAGTACTTATTATATTAATAGGTTAATTGTACTGCAGTCTCTATGTTTCTATGATATTATAATGCAGGCTCCTATGTTTTTCATTATTTGAATTTCATTCAAATCTTTGGATGTATTGTACATATGAGCTCCTATACTAATTTGAGGTAATCCAATTACTTCTTTCACTTAATTAGGTATGATTTATGTATTGAAAATATTAGAACTGTCTTTCCTTCAATACGATTTATTTTATTTTTGTAAGATAAGAAATTGATA
Source organism: Chloranthus sessilifolius (assembly GCA_021018995.1). Classification (NCBI taxonomy): domain Eukaryota; kingdom Viridiplantae; phylum Streptophyta; class Magnoliopsida; order Chloranthales; family Chloranthaceae; genus Chloranthus; species Chloranthus sessilifolius. The sequence continues at coordinate 159,703,956 of CM037585.1, forward strand.
CTTTTGGATAATCAATTTAAGATTTCATTGGTTTATTTTTTAAATTTAGGAACTGCCCTTCCTTCAATAGGATTTATTTTATTTTTGTAAGATAAGAAATTGATATTTTTGGATAATCAATTTAAGATTTCATTGGTTTATTTTTTAAATTTACTTCTCTAAAGTAGTATGTTTTGGTCTATAAATACCAAACTTGTGTAATCTGTTCCAGGGGATGACATTATTAACATTGTCCCTATCCGTGCATGAGATTAAGCCAACTTGCCATGATAGAGTTTGTGAACATTAAATACAAAGTGCTGTGTACTTTATCTTATTGCATTAGTAGCTCTATGTTTTTAATGGATGATTCTATAAGAACAGATCTAACCAAAACAAGAATACAAATAAAAATTAAACATAGTTTTAATTCTTTAATTTAAATGCTACTAACATTGTTTAGATTTTTTTACCTTAAAATTGTAGGTTTCTTAGCTTTTTAAACAACTCGCATCGGATTCAAATTTAAGTATGTCCAGACCCTTTGCCCTCGACCCTACCAAATGGGTCAAGGGTATATGCCCCTACCAAATGTGTTTCAAAAATTGTGAATGTGTTTTATATCAAGACACCCATTTGGTGGATAGAGAAGGGGGACCATCATCTTAGATGGAGACATGATCTATACCAATCGAAGGTTCACATCACAGCAACTTGCCTGCTATGTTCTGTCTTATATACCATTTTATAAGAAAAGGTGCGGCTAAAATCATGTCTAAGTCCTTAGCTTTATGGTTTTCACACTAATGAGAAGCTTGCTTATTCGTCGCTTAAGGATTAATGTCGGCAACTTAACACAATAGTGATAGAGTGATGGTAGAGAATCTCAAGGTAAGACCTTAAGTAAGGTATCTAAAACAGAAATTTTATCAACTACCACAAAGGAAGAGACTTATGTAAACATGAAATACTTGTGACATGATGGGTAGGGCTGTCAATGGGGGCGGGTTCCAGCTAGAGCCTGGCTTGGATTGGTCAAGTTCGGGCCGAAGCTTCAAAGTATTTTCGTAAACAGGAATATAAACGGGTTAGAATTTGAGCTTTGATGTGTAACTTAAACTGACCGTTATATTTGTTAAACTAATCGGGCCAATAAGCTCGGCTCAAGTCTACCCCGTTATAGTTAAGTGAAAGGAAGGGCAGATCTGGTATTTTTAGTACATAAATCATACCTAGTTAAGTGAAAGGAATAGTTGGGTTACCTAAAGTTAGTATAGGGGTTCCTATACACAATACATCCAAAGATTTGGATGAAATTTAAATAATGAAAAACCCAGGAGCCTGCATATAATATCAAAAAAATATAAGGATTAAGGTGCAATTAACCCTACATTAATTGAGTTTCATCTAATATACTTTGTATGCATAAAAACCGTCCGTCGTATAAGCGTCATTAAATAATTATAAATTTTAAAAGGCTAATATGAGCGGACAAAATCTTATCTGTCGGCGAAAAGAGTTACTTGATGATGATTTTTGGATGAGTTAAAATTTCTCCTACCGAAACGGTGACACGACAATGGGCAAGAGATTCTCCAGAAGTCATAATTGACATCTCGTTTCATCTATTGCGACTTGTTTTGCTTGTTTTCTAATCATTTATGGGCACCTTTAAATCCACCAATGGAATCTCTAACGTTGCCTATACTCAAATACATTGACTATATTAAATTTGATGATAGGAATTGTTTAGTGTCCCAATTTTTTTCCTGATGAATCTTGAGATCATAGTGTATCAGCAAAAATTTGATTTTTTTATTTTATATGATACACACTCAAAAAATTAATTTTATGTGTTCGCGTGATGTTAAAATCACTTTTTTGAGATGTATATCATATAAAATAAAACACCGACCGTCTGACAGTATGCCCATAAACTCAAAATCCATCATGCGAAATATTGAGAGAGTAAACGATTTCCATTGTTTGATTCAACGGAGTCAATGCGTTTCGATATGGGTGAACTCAAAGATCCGGTGGGTGAATTTAAAAGTTCATCATTTATGTTTAAGACTAACACCCTCTAATCCTCAACGTCATCATGACCAAATTTTGCAGCCTAATACCATATATCATTCTGTGTAAATTTTGAATCTGTCTGGTGATCTAATATGGCCAACCAATTTGCACGATAAGATGATCTTAGGATGAGGAATTGAGCTTGTAACTCAAGTGCAAGATTTTCATATTGCAACTATGAATCAAAAACCCATGTTTGCCAATTCATATCACGTGTGTACCAATGATACTATATTGATGATACATTGAATTGATTGACATATATTGAGTATGTGTTGTCAATATATACCCAATGTATCTTATATTTGTAGCCTATGAAATTGATACATATGGGATAATATATTTAAGCTGGCTTATGAGATTTTGGACATTTTTATTGCAACGTTGAGGTTATAGGTTTAATTTCAGACTAATAATAATGTGTTGTCAATACATATTGAGTTTGTGTTGTCAATACATACCCAATGTATCTTATATTTGTAGCCTATGAAATCGATACATATGGGATAATATATTTAAGCTGTCTTATGAGATTTTGGACCATTTTTATTGCAACGTTGAGGTTATAGGTTTAATTTCAGACTAATAATAATAATAATAATAATAATAAAATCATATTCGACCAAAAGCTTGGATCCAACATTCTGTGATATGTGTATACGTGTTTATGCTCTTTAATGACCACTTGACGCTTGACCACCATCTTGTCCACGTGGCTGATTTTTAATGAAATCTTTGGTCACTGTTGATTTAGACGTCGACTAATTAAATTAGGCGGTACACCTAAGAGTGTGATTTTGTTAATGAAAGTTTTAGGGACCACTATTCTATGTTTGTTGGTACAAATTGATGAAAATAGTGTCCCATTAGATGGCGCTTTTAACCTTTACCTATAAAACAAACAAATAAATAAATAAATATTCCGGTATAACATTAGCCGACGTGTGCACTGGGGCACCAATGATCATGTAACCGTCAGCTGTTTTGCATCGCGTAACATGGTTCAAAATTTCTGCCGAAATCTGAATAATCTGGTCGAAATGTTTCGGTCCCCACCGAAATCAAAACGAAAACTCAAAATTTCAATATTTTATGTACAGTGGGAAAGATTTCGGCCAAAATTTTGAGCAAGATTGAATTTCGGCCAAATTTTTGTTGCCATCCCCACCGAAATTGAAACAAAATCCTATTTTTTGATCCTGGTCACATATAACCGCTTTATAAAACATAGTGCCACATGAACTAAGATTATGACCTTGTGCATTTGAGGTAGCTCTTTTAAGAGTAAAGAGTCGCTCTTTCCAAGGTATAAAAAATCGACTGATACTAATACATATCGGCGATATATAACCAATACGTATTGATCCGATCCGATATGTATCGGCATCTCGTATCGGTGTCGCTGATATATATCAGGTATCGGCCGATACATCTCGATTTCGATTGAGACATTTTATTTTATTATTTATATATATATATATATATATACAAAATCGACCGATACGTATTGGTATCGGCCGATTCATATCGGCCCTAAGCAAACTGATACTCGATACCGATTTTAATACCTTGGCTCTTTCCCATTTTGGCTCTGACAAGGATTAATTTTTCTGTTTGATATTACCGCTCTTTGCCCCAATTGTTCATGCGAGGAGTTCTTTTAAGGACTAAAATTGCTCCCTGTATGTTCTTTGTCGGAGCAAATTTTTTTGCTCTAGTGGAAAGCATGCAAGCGCGGTTTGTCACGGGGGCGCGGCCTGACATCGGCTATAACACTCGTGCGGTGCTTCGCTGCCGCGTGGAATAAGGCCAGTCTACCCAGCCATCAGACTCTGACATCACCCGCCTAGAGGACGGAAACTCTCGTTCATGATTACCTTCTTTTGAGGCCTACCATTCATCGCATTGTGTCCCTTACGACACCCATGCCAGCACCTCTATGTCTTGCTTGACATGCTCAAGTTTCACCCTCGTGTGCCCTGCACTAGTACATCGCTTCGCAACAGTGGCATGCAGCTCTTTATATCGTCTCATTCCAACATAACTCGCCAATATACTGAACCAAGCCCATCATTGTATACGTTCCTCGTTACTAACACATGCCTGCATCCGGTCTTCAGTTACCGTGCACTACCGTATCTCACATAACCGTTGAGTGCCTCTCACGTTGCCCATTCAAGTGCACCACGATGAATAGTCCGGGACTACATGACAACCTCATCTTGAGTGACACACGGCATTGTCAAAGAAATGTCCTAAACCCACCCTTTCATGCTTAGGAAATCACTGTGCACCCTTCAGTGGCACACACTCCCGTGTGTAGGAGAATGACTCCATAACTCCCTTACCCCAAATATGTTATAAACTCCACCTTAAGCCATCCAGCAGGAGAATCTCAAAGATATTAGTTTGAGAAATTACCATGACATATAGACTCTTTATTGACACACAGTGTTATCCTCCACACCAACATGCCTCCTGAAACTAACTTTCATGCCCCACGCACGTCTAG